>CM060698.1:90560314-91160314 GCA_030686995.1 Artemisia argyi | reverse complement strand
CAGATTTGTATGGATTTTATAGGTTTTATAATTTTCTATTTACGAAATGGTATAAGATATGTACAAGAATAAACAAACAATGAGGATATGGGAGAGTTGGTCAGAAAATTCATATAGTACAAAATACAAACCATCACAGCATAAAAACTAACATATAACAACACACTCCTCCATATGAAATTTCATTCAGTGCGTTGTAGAAGAAGATAGTCACCAGCTCGAACTCTGCCACCCACGTAGCACTCTAAACTACGAAAGATTCGCCTCAACTTCAATCTTTTACGAATACCGGCCAGGAATTTCTTGTTTAGTGTCAGATCGTGATCTGTCTAGTGGTTGGTATCCCTTCTGGATCCATAGTGATACACATGGTATTCTTTTACTCTGAAGTCCAATGCCTCAACGACCATTTGTATAGTACCATCACTGAACTTGTGTATTTCATTGAACCGTAAGACCATAGGAACATTGTATCTGTCACGAAATATCACGACTAGTGGAGATTCCTTGACTGTAAAATCAGCAACCGGTTCCATACTAGTAACATCCCAAAGAGGTCGCGTAAGATTGAGCTGAGATTGATAGCTTTCAATGCCAAGCTGGAAGTCTTCGACCCTTTTCCTGATGACGATGCCCCGGACCCAATGAAGTACAGCAAACATAAGCGTCTTCTTCTCACGAGATGCCAGGTGGTGCAACTTTCCTTGAAGGTGGAGCAGATATAGATCTTCAAAATCATTAGGACGAAGATGTTTGAAGTCACCTTCGGATATGGTGTAATCTTTGAAATCAGCTCGACGGAGAACCACGCTCTTGAGATAGTCATATTCATGGATAGGGTGTATCTGTATCTTGACCACACTGATGATTTGAAGTGGTGATCGAACAGATTTTAATTCACTTTGAGCTTGAAATCGATCTATGTAAAAGCGTTGCTTTTTGAGCCACCAGTGAGAAATACCCAGAGATGCGGAAATGTCGTAATCACATTCTTGATCAATCCACATGCCATCAGGGACGAGTTGTTCCAACCCAACATCTGAATAATGTGCAGCTTTCATTTTGGTGATGGACAACGCCGACTTGCATTGTCTGCTGCCAAGCCTGAGATATTCAAGATCTTTGTTGAAGAAGAACTCGGCTTGGATTGTAACATGACCAGGAGTACCGCCCAGAGGAAGGGGATTGCTGTAATTATACTTCAAGATTCCTTCATCCACAATATCATTAAACATCTTGCGGCTTTCTTCCATTTGGTATTGTAGATGATTTACATCCTGATGAAAGGCTTTGACAATGTTGAACGCCGGTCCTTCTGAGTAAGCCTGGATAAGCCAAGCTTTTTACAAAACCATGTGATGAACGTCCCCATATCACCTGTTTGTGATAGTAGAGAGTCTTCAGAAGGAGGAACGAAGCTGGTAGTGATAGCATTAACCCAGTTGTTGTCATTAATTGGCAGATCAAAAGAAGGAATAGTCCAATTAGGCTCAGGCGAGTGCGACTGCTCATCATCAGGTTTCCACCACGACTCTTTATCTTCTTTAGTGAGTAGAACAGGTGGTGGATCAGTAGAGTCACTACGGGTGAATGATTTCCACCACTGCTTTTGTGGGATATGAGTCGTGGATGCATCATCTTCATCATCATCAGAAGAGTCAGTGGACTGTGGAATGAAGGATTCTTCATTAAAGACATTATCATCATTGACTAGAGATGCAAGAGAAGTCGTGCCAGCGTCAATGAAGGTCCATGCAGCATACTTGACCTGCTTGGCCTGTTTGGATGGTGCTGGTTTAGAGGATTTGTCAGTTTGTTGTTTCTTTGATGATGAGGTGGGTTGTGATGGCCTAGTATGAGCTTGAGAACCACCAGGTAGAGAAGAAGTGCCTGATGGACCAGATGCTCCATCCGGTGGAGGAGGTGGTGGAGGTTGTGGAGGTGATCCCGATGGAGGCCTGGGATGACCTTGACGCCTCTTTTTCCTCTTTCTTTCTATTTCCATGTCTCTCACGTGTTCCTCAGCATCATCTTGTCTTATAGAGGCATCTAAAGCTTCATACAGTTTGATATGTGCCCCATGTCCTTTATGTTGACCTTTCTCGAACATACTATTCTACAGAATTACTTTCATGTCATTGATGGGTAAGTCTTTGAATCTGGATCTGAGGGGAGCTTCAAGAGCTATGCTGACAGCTTCAGCAACTTGTTCATTGATGGCCTGAGATACTTGTTGCTCGAGATCGAGATGTTCTAACTTGTATATTCTGCTGCCATGATTCTTAATCGTTTGAGGCAAGTCGAGATTCACAATTGTCTTTAACACTGAAGCATGCTTTTCCAATGTCTCATGAATGGTGAGATTATCTTGAACAAAGCCAGCACTAATACTTGCTAAATCATCCAGTCCACGATCTACTCTCTTCTTAGTGGTGGAAGGGGTTGTGATCTTAGCAGAATCAGTGGATTTCTCTTGAGTGGCAGTTGCTTGAGTGGTGTCGGTATTGACGGTTGCAGCAGTAGGAGTTGGTGTGGACATGGTAGGGATAGTGGAAGTGTCTTGCTGTATAAGTACATCAACCATTGAGACAACCTCTTCTCGCTCATCACCGGATTTGTCACCCTCTGTATCATCAGGCTTATCAACCAAGAATTGATCTCCAAAGTGTCAAGGTTTTAAAACGACGCCAGAGTTCCAGTTGAGCTGTCAGGTTCCACTGTGAGCTTGGGATCATCTGTCTTAAGTTTGAGATTACCTTGTAGGTCGGGGTAAGTTGTGGATACAAACTAGTCATGGAGTTGGTCAATTGGTGTTTCAGACCCAACAGCTTTATCCTGCACCGGTTTGTTACTGGTGATGTCTTGAGTAGCTAAGTTGGAGTCATCACCTTTGAGTGCTGAACTGGTATCAGTTTCTGATCCACTCGAGTAAGCGGGTTGCCCTAGACTGGGTGATGATGTTTTGTCAGGGGACACTTTGGCAGATGAAGATGACGGAGATCGTCTTTTGAGAATATACTTGGAGCTGGTTGATTTGGAGGCAGGAGATGATATTTTCAACAAAGTGTGTGCAGCCAGTTCTTCCTTGGCAACGTCCTTGCCTTTTTCTTCCACATGCTGGAGTTGTAAGCCCTTGTCCTACACAGGTTCTTTGATGCTGACTCCACTGACGGGAGGAACAGGTGGCATGTACACATCCTTCAAACTTTTTGCAGTAGCTATTTGAATCAGTTCTTCTTCAGAAAGAGGCAATTTTGTAGTGCTAGGTGCATTTACAGGATCATTAACACTTGGTGTGGTTTTCTTGGTGCTGGGTCTTTTGCTCCCAGTGGTGCGTTTCACCCGTTTAGTGCCTTCAGAAGAAGCAGCTGAGGTTGTTACACCCTTGCGTTTCTTAGATGAGGTTCTTTCAGACTTGGTGGACAAGGAGGGCTCATTTGCAGATGCTTCCCGACTTTCCTTCAGAAGTTTGATGTAGTCCCCATAATATGGTGCATTAAGAATATCACGAATGAGTAGAGCAGTTGGAATATCCATACCAGATATAATCTCGCTCGTACTCTTAGCATCATACTTGAGATAACCTAATGGATGTTCATCTGTGGGTTGATGAAGAGGAGAGTCTTCTCTGGGGTGGAATTTAAGAGATCATTGAAGACTTAATATAATCAACTTTGTGAATCGAATACTTGGAATCAGAAGTTTGACAGATCTCTTCTTCTTTGTTTGCTTCAAGATTCGCTTTATCGACCAGGAACGAGTGGATGGACTGACTAAATTCCTCCCAGATCCTTTCGGCAAAGTTGATATCCTTCCCATTGACAATACCCCAAAGGATTTGTAAATATGGAGCTCTAAGTCTTTCGTACCCATATGTTTTGCCCGTCAAACATAAGTTGATGAGGCATGCGATGGCTCTCCATGCTTGATAGAAGTCGTGAGTGATAACAGTGGAAAGTGTTGAAATATGAGTGGGATACTGATGAGGCGAAAAATGAACCACTTTTAGGGGGTCATTTAAGCCCGGAATTGAATTTATTTGATCAAATATTGCCCTAAATCGTTCCTTTTGTGATTTTAGGTACTTTGAGAGTGAAATCTGGAAAAGAAGGCATTTTAGACGTTTTTGGAGCATAAAAGTGAAGAAAACGGCAAAGTCTCAATTTTTCAAGCTGGGAACAGTAGGTGACGGCGTCAAGAAGGAATTTCTGACGGCGTCAAGAGTAAATTCCATGACTTTCCATGACGACCCAGTACAGATTTGACGGCGTCACGAAGTAGGGCGTCAAGAGTAAAATGCATGACGGCCTGGAAAATGCTAACACATGACTGCGTCAGAAGTAGATCAAGGCAGTCCGAGAAGTATTTTGGCGGCGAGGTGACGGCGTCACAAGATTTGTCTTGACGCCGTCAGACCCTATTTCCTATATATAGTTTTCTAATTTTCACATTAAAAAGAGAGGAGTTTTGGAGAAACCCTAGGTCCGAACTTAAGACGAATTTTACAGGTTTTTCAAGGGTTCTCAGCCCTTGATCCCTTTCATGTGTAATTAAGATAAGTGTTCTTTTAATTCAATCAATATGTCTATGTGTTGGTTGTCTATATCTTGTTCTTGTCTTAATTCCATCATGCTAGGCTAGATCTATCTTGTGTTTGCTTGGATCTAATGAAACCTAGATGTTAATTATGTGTTGATTACTTGTTTATGGTTGTATTTGATGAATGATTTCGATGTTAGGCTTAAGAAAACTGGCAGATCTCCAATTGGTAACATGCTTGAACGTCTTAAGAAACATGAACCGATGTGCACTAGGTTTTATTGGTTGTATTTACTGCATGAGTAATTTCTAATGATCCCATGTTAGGAGTTTTTAACGGCTCGACATAGGATTGAAGTAGGCACTCATAGGATTGGGGAAGTAAGTGCACCACCCCATGAATGGTATTAAGGAATACAATCCGTCATCCACGCAACTATAACAAGTAATTAACGTGTAAAAGATGTTTAGGGAGTAGTGAAATCTAAATAAACACATTTTCTCCACATATTGCTCACAAGCTTAGTTAATTTAGTTTATTTTCATTTTTAGTATTTTATTTTGATTGCATCTTTAGTATTGGGTTAGTTGACTAGCAACTAATTCCGCCCAAATTCTTCAAACCCGAGATTTTACTTTGCTTTCAAAAAAATATAAAAATACAAAAATAATCTTCCATCATCTTTAGCACTAGTAATTAGGTTTTCTAATCCTATCGACACTATTCCTAGCTGAACGATCAATCCCCCGGTACTTGTCACTATACTATACTACAACGATCAGGTACACTGCCTGGTGGGGGTTGTAAGCTTCTCAAGATCCCTTGAGAGGTAAAGCCTGGTGCGATTCCCACGTATCAAGTTTTTGGCGCCGCAGCCTGGGAAATAGTTATTGTCTAGGTTAGAATTTCTTTTTATTAGGTCTACTTGCTAGATTCCTTTCTAGTAAGATTTTATTTTTATTTTTAGGTTTATTTAGTCTATCTTAATTCTTTGTGTTTTTGTTCGTAACTCTTCACCACCCGACATCATGGACAACGGGAACATCTTTGAACCCGTCATCCAACTACAACAAAACCCACCACTAGAACCCCTTAGGCCCCGAACCTTAGGAGAGTATTCCCGACCTAGCCACCAAGGCTATCAAAACACCATTGAGCTCACCGGAGCCAATGTTACCCCCTTGCGATCCGACACCATCCGGTTGGTGCAAAGCGGATGTGCATTCCATGGACTTCGTTCCGAAGATCCAAATCAACATCTTAAGGACTTCCTTAAAATCGTAGATTCTATAGACCTAAGTGTTGAAACTAGAGAGACTACCCGATTACGCCTATTCCAATTCTCTCTACGGGATCAAGCTAGTCAATGGCTTGAGCGTTTACCCGCGGGATCCATCACCACATGGGATGATCTCACCACTCGTTTCCTTGCTCAATTTTTCCCACCGGGGAGAACTACTAAGCTTAGAAATGAAATCTTGATGTTCCAACAACGTCAAGGTGAAACTCTTTATAAAGCATGGACTCGTTTCAAGGACTTACTCCAAAAAGTCCCTCATCATGGCATAGATCTTTGGCTCCAGGTCCAAATATTTTATGACCATATCGATCTCTCCACGAGGCGAACCATTGACCAATCGGCCGGTGGTAAGCTACGTGATCTAAGTGCGGAACAATCATGGGAACTCATAGAAGATCTTGCTCTCTATGACAACGAAAGTTGGAATGATCCCCGTGATTTGAACAAAACACTCAAGGCAATATCTTTGCCTTTAAACAGCTGTAGCACTCCCGACCGTAGGATCATGGAACTTGAAGGTCGAGTCAAGTCTCTCATGAAATCTTACGAAGTTCAAAAACCTTCAAGCCAAGTAAGCAGAATCGCTTCCACATGTAAATTATGTAATGGCCCTCACGAGACTCATAACTGCATGGAGCTTCCAAAACGTGCTTATAACAAATTCACATCGTCACACATGGGACGAGGCCCTCGAACTTCTGACGAGGCCTATGAGGCATGGAAGGATAAACCTAATTTTAGAGGGTACCAAACGCGGAGCGTATCCTTTAATGACTCCTCACCACTCACTTGGTCCGAGCATTTTCCCTCACAAAGTACTCCTAGGCAGAGCTGTGAAGACGCCTTGCGAAAGTTCATTCTATCTCAAGAATTACAGCTCTCCACACTCGAGGCTAAATTTAGACAACAGCAGGCCGATGTGAATAACAAGATTTGTAATCTGTTAACTGCTATCAAAGAGCATGTTGTTAATAAACCTATTCGCGTTGATGAGGTCAAGTCTGCTACCATCATGAGTCCGCCAACCTCTCCTGTGAAAATAAAAAGCCCTAGTAAGCTATTCAAACATCTATCACCTAAGGAAAAAGAACCTGTCAACCCCCTGGGACCAATCCATTTCGTAAACACCATCACCACGATATCTGCCTCCACACCTAACCTAAACCAACAACAAACTGAAAAAACTGGTCATACAGCTGAAAATGAGATCTCAAAGGTGAACCACGACCAGTGGCGGATTGATGCGTGGGAATCGCACCTTGCTTTACCTCTCGAGGGATCTCGAGAAGCTTACAACCCCCACCAGGCAGTGTACCTGATCGTTGTAGTATAGTATAGTGACAAGCACCGGGGGATTGATCGTTCAGCTTAGGAATAGTGTCGCTAGGATTAGAAAACCTAATTAATAGTTCTAGAGGTGAAAGATGATTATTTTTGTATTTTTATATTTTTATGAAAGCAAGTAAAATCTCGGGTTTTGAAGGAGTGGGCGGAATTAGTTGCTATTCAACTAACCCAAAGCTATTAAAATAATGAAAATAAAATTAAACTAAATTATACTAAGGTTGTGAGCAGTGATTGGAGAAATTGTGTTTACTTAGACTTCACTACTCCCTAGATATCTTTTACATGTTAATTACTTGTTACACTTGTACGAATGACGGATTGTATTCCTTAATACCATTCGTGGGGTGGCATACATAACTCCCCAACTCTATGAGCTCTTATCTCCTCCTACACCATGACCCAGCACAACTATAGGGATTGTAAACAGTGGCTCATGCATTAAATACAACCAATAAAGACCTAGTACGCCTCGGTTCATGTTTCTTAAGACGTTCAAGCATGTTACCATTTGGAGATCTGCCAGTTTTCTTAAGCCTAACATATAAATCATTCATTCAAAACAAGAATAGACAAGTAATCAACACATAATCAACATCTAGGTTTCATTAGATCTAAGCAAACACAAGAGAGATCTAGCCTAGCATAATGGAATTGAGACAAGAACAAGATATAAACAACCAACACATAGACATATTGATTGAATTGAAAGTACACTTATCTCAATTACAATGCAAGGTCTCAAGGGTTTGGAACCCTTGAAAAACCTGTAAAAGAGGCACCAAAATCGTCTTTAGGGTTTCACCAAAACTTCTCTTCCTCTTTTTAATGAAAAAACTAGAAAACTATATATAGGAAAAACAGTCTGACGGCGTCAAGAGTAACTTCTGACGCCGTCACCTCGCCGCCATATACTTCCTCGGACGGCCTTGATCCACTTATGACGGCCTATGTGACGCCGTCACCACCCACGGTATATTAATTTTACCACTTTGACGCCGTCACGAGTCCTTCTGACGCCGTCACCACCTTCGGAGTTTAATTCTTCATGTCTGACGCCGTCAAGATGTTGGTCTTGACGCCGTCACCTTGTATTTTCAGCATGCAAATTAGGTACTTAGCCGTTTTCTTCACTTTTATGCTCCAAAAACGTCCAAAATAGCTTCTTTTCCAGAATTCACTCTCCAAACACCTAAAATCACAAAAGGAACGATTTAGGGCAATATTTGATCAAATAAATTCGGATTCGGGCTTAAATGACCCCCTAAAAACGGATCATTTTTCGCCTCATCACGGATCTAGGATTTTGGACCGTGTGTGGCACGAATTTTGGCTCGCTTTGCTTCGCATGTGGCTAGTTTTTATGGCGTAAAAATAGTTGGTTTTTGAAGGTTTAGTTATCGGGTCCTTTTGTTAAAAACATCGCGTAAAAATAGTTGGTTTTTGAAGGTTTAGTTATCGGGTCCTTTTGTTAAAAATATCACAAAAAGTATCTTTTAATCACTGATAAAAGTGAAACTTACAACATTTGATAACTACAATACTTTTATAAAGTAAATGTGAAAAACGATTTCTTAAAAGTAAAGATGAAAAAAACATAAAAACCAAACTCATATATATATATATATTTTGAAGTAGAGTTAGTTCTTTTTATAACATTAAACAAATTCAAAACTAACCCAATTTGTTACAGTACTATGTTATAATAGTAAAGGACAAAAGACTTTTCAAAAGAACACAAGAAAGTAACTAAAAGACAAAATAATACTCTTACCTATAAAATTATGTACTGTTCATCATCATCTTCACTCATCTTCTTTTTCAAACATCAAAACCGAAAGTCAGAACAAACAACTATTCTTCCTTCTTTTTCAAAGATCAAAATCGAAAAACAATTCATTTTTTCTTCTTATTCTTGCTCATTTTTGTGCACTCTACCGACCTATGTGTAGCACTATTAAAAAACCGATAATTTTTACAAAAATAATACACTTCGTCGGCTTAAATCGTATGTGGCACGTGCTACACGTGGCTCACACATAGCTCCGCCCATGACCACAACTTGACCAGAAACCCTGTCAACTCATCCGAGCGATACACCGCGCAAGAATCTAGCAAACCGGATGAAGGGAAAGAAAGATCGGATGAGCATACGAGAAATCCAGCCATTTTGGGTAAATCTATTTTAGAGGAGCCCGAGAGAAAAGTGGAGGATGCGACCAATGGGAGTAGCGATAAGACTAATGAAAGCAACCCTAAAGTTTTTAAGATCTCCTGCACCATTAAGGAAAAGTTCTTAACCGATAGTCATATAGATCCTAGTCTCCCAGACAACATAATGTCCCTTTCCCTATACCAAGAAGCCTTCCCTGAATGCATAGCGTGCGAGAAAGTCGATAATGCAAGGGTAATAAGAAATCTGTCGATCATGATTGGAGAACTTGTTTACAATATTGCCCTCACCGTGGTCGATGATGTGGACCCTCTCACCAATCGAACATTAACCAACCTTGTTCTTGGAAAACCATTTATCAATGAATCGGGAGTAATCCTAGATGAGAAGGATGGAAGTGCATTGTTCACTAATGGTGTCAAGAAGGTAATTTTTCGTGGGGGTAATGAGGAGATATACGAATATCGTCCTTCCCTTGAGGGGAATCTATTTGGATCCAGGGTCGGAGAGTCAGGGAAGATAAGGAGGCGTGATCCGAATAATCTCAAAATTTCATGCATGATCGGTCATAAGTATTTCGATAACGTCTACATCAACATATTCATGCCTAAGAATGTTATGTCCCTGTTCCATTACAACAATATCTGCAGATGGGGAATGATTTACAAAGGAGAGAAAGTGGTTGGTAAGGATCATGAAATCCAGGTGTTCGTAGGAAATATGGCATTTACTATGGAATTCACGATTGTGGACAACATTGAGGACTATGTCGACCCTAGGTTGTCACAAGTCATTTTTGGGGCAACCTTTTGTGAAATCTCTAATTTGATAATTGATGACCGGAATGGAATCATGACCTTCGCTGATGGAATTAGGAGGGTTTCATACCAAACGCCGTACAAAATAAAAGACCTTTGGGAGATTGATTGCGACGGGCTTGATAGGATAAGTTCACAACTTATTTTGTGTGATGAAGATGTTACAAGAGGATGTAAGAACACCTCTGATTTATCATGTGGATTCTTTAAGGATATTAGTAAGCTTGATTCTAAGTATCGAGAAGATGTCTTCGAGTTCGAAGACCCGAAGTACTTACACTATGAAAGCGATACTGGTTTAGAAGACGACCTAGAGAATGAAACCAACGATGAGGTCACGTAGTAAACCATGACCTTGAGTCTAGCTACAAGACTCGTAAATAAAGAAAAGCGCTTCTTGGGAGGTAACCCATGCTTTGTGTGATTTTCATTTTATTTGTTTGTTTGTTTGTTATTTGCTTCCGTATGCATGCTTTATTTCTATTGTTGGTAGATCATGTTTCTCAATTAAATAGTGGAAATACTTTACTTTGTTGTTTTGGCCTAGTTTTAACTCCACCTAAAAGTATTTTTGTAAAAGATAAGTGTAAGGGGAAACCCCAAATATGTTTTTAAGAAACAAGCCGATCATGATTCTCCACAATATTAAATGAACATGTATATTCGTATTTGTTAGAGTCAAATGCTTGTATTGAGTCATAATGAAGTTTTGCAGGATTTTCCAGGAAGTAGAACCAAGTTTTTTCAGAAATTTTCCGGAAACTTAACATAAGAATTTCTGCAAGTCAATCCTGACGGCGTCACGAGTTAACTCTTGACAGCGTCACGGGTATAAAAATCTGGAAATTTTACCGGTTTTGTTTTTCTTGGAGGAAGATTTAACCTGGCCACCTTATTATCCATACCGAGCGAATTAGGGGAGTATTTGATTTCATTTATTTTACTTATTTCACTTTTACATTCTTTACTTGAACATTGGGGACAATGTTCATCTTAAGTGTAAGGGGAGGGTAAAATGATGATACCTTACAAATACACTTTCGCTTGAGTTTGCTTTGTTTAATGGTAGGTGTGTAATAAAACTATGAGAAACACTTGTTAGTGCAATTTTAGCGCCAAATTTAAAATTTTTTACAACATTTAGGAGTGAAACTTTAGCCATAGAAAGCGTCTCATGGATAGGAGATTATATGACTAGCACATAACCGTATATTCAGAAACATTTTCCACCCAAATATGTGAGGTTCGCCTTTAGATTTGATAGGAAAAGCATTTACTATTAGTGCTTATGAGTGTACCAGTAACATTTAGATTCTAGAACTTGCGTTAGTGATGCATCCCGAGACGCTAGTGAGACTACATTCGTGTGGTAGGATTTACTACATGATAAGAGGCATTAGGATCACCCTTGTGTTAAACCCGTATTATAATTACTCGACCACTTAAGTCATATTACTTGACTACTTCAGTCAACTAATTTTTCCCACACCCTTAGCGTTGTACTCATTTTTAGTACACGAAACCCCTAGTACACCCCTCCGAACCCATCTTTTCGTTTCTAACTTTAAGCATTCTACTTAAAGGAAGAATTTGTTACACCCCACTTAAATGTACAACCAAATCGCCTTAGCCTTCTGTGTATGCGCTCATTTTTAGTGCATTATTGTTATTTGTTAAACCCTAAGTTAACTATCTAATTGATTACATGGTTGCTAAGTCGAGTCATATCCTTGTACATATTGTTTTGGGACGATTGGGACTCATGGGTAAAGTACTTATTTTATAGAGTATTGGGGAAGAAAATCATTTATTACCCCCATATGTACGTTAATCTTAAAAGTACTCCAAGTGTTTTGATTTTCTTAATTCGAGTCATTAGATTAGTTTATTGTAAAGTATGTAAAGATTCAAGTGTAAGGGGAATATTCATCCCCTATGATGTATTATTTTGGATGGTAGGGTAAGAGTGTATGCAAAAAAAAATAATAATAAATAAAAAAAAAATCGAAAAATCAAGAAAAAGAAAAAAAAAATAGAAAATGAAAAGAGAAAAAAAAAAACATACGAACTACCATCCCTTTTCATTCTATGTTCTTTTTATAAAAGTAAAAGTAAAAGTAACTCCCAATACCGTCTTCCACGGGTTATGGGTCCCAATACCGTCTTCCACGATATATGGGGGAGGTTGAGACGTAGACAACCATACCCCTACCTAAGGTAGAGAGGCTGCTTCCGGTTCTACATAAGGTAGAAAAGGACCTCCGGCCTTTTGTAGGGAGTGAGGATCGAACCCTTGACCTCTAGGTTAAGAGGCAAGGGCTTTTCCAACTGATCCAACCCTACTTATTCTATGTTCTTTTTATGTTTTTGTTATTTTTCATTTATTAGCTTAAGTCGAGTCTAGTCTTGCCTTAGCAATGCCATGTTGTACATGTAATTGACTAAGATTGTTAACTCGCCACCAGTAAAGACTGCCTTTATCCAACAAAACTGTGTATTTCATATCCCTACACCTAACGTTACAACCCTTTAAAAGACCTCTTTAATAGTTTATCCTAGGTGCTTACGCCATGTGGTGGAGGTTTGATCCTTTCCCAAGCCTATGGTAATCTATTTTGCTATGACAGGTAGTGAGAGATATCTTCCGTTTCCATATTGTAATTTATACTTTATTACACCCGAGAGATGTGAGTATCTAAACACTATTTGTGAGGTGCTTGTGTATGGCCTCCGTGCTTGTCTTTGGTCTTTAGTGGAACAATTATTTGTTGTAATTACTTTAATATTAGTGTTAAATGACCCCTAACTTGTATTTTGAGTAGAATAAAAGCGCATTTGCTTGAGGACAAGCAAATCTCAAGTGTAAGGGTATATGATGAGGCGAAAAATGAACCACTTTTAGGGGGTCATTTAAGCCCGGAATTGAATTTATTTGATCAAATATTGCCCTAAATCGTTCCTTTTGTGATTTTAGGTACTTTGGGAGTGAAATCTGGAAAAGAAGGCATTTTAGACGTTTTTGGAGCATAAAAGTGAAGAAAACGGCGAAGTCTCAATTTTCCAAGCTGGGAACAGTAGGTGGCGGCGTCAAGAAGGAATTTCTGACAGCGTCAAGTGTAAATTCCATGACTTTCCATGACGACCCAGTACAGATTTGACGGCGTCACGAAGTAGGGCGTCAAGAGTAAAATGCATGACGGCCTGGAAAATGCTAATACATGACGGCGTCAGAAGTAGATCAAGGCAGTCCGAGAAGTATTTTGGCGGCGAGGTGTCGGCGTCACAAGATTTGTCTTGACGCCGTCAGACTCTATTTCCTATATATAGTTTTCTAATTTTCACATTAAAAAGAGAGGAGTTTTGGAGAAACCCTAGGTCCGAACTTAAGACGAATTTTACAGGTTTTTCAAGGGTTCTCAGCCCTTGATCCCTTTCATGTGTAATTAAGATAAGTGTTCTTTTAATTAAATCAATATGTCTATGTGATGGTTGTCTATATCTTGTTCTTGTCTTAATTCCATCATGCTAGGCTAGATCTATCTTGTGTTTGCTTGGATCTAATGAAACCTAGATGTTAATTATGTGTTGCTTACTTGTTTATGGTTGTATTGGATGAATGATTTCGATGTTAGGCTTAAGAAAACTGGCAGATCTCCAATTGGTAACATGCTTGAACGTCTTAAGAAACATGAACTGATGTGCACTAGGTTTTATTGGTTGTATTTACTGCATGAGTAATTTCTAATGATCCCATGTTAGGAGTTTTTAACGGCTCGACATAGGAGTGAAGTAGGCACTCATAGGATTGGGGAAGTAAGTGTGCCACCCCATGAATGGTATTAAGGAATACAATCCGTCATCCACGCAACTATAACAAGTAATTAACGTGTAAAAGATGTCTAGGGAGTAGTGAAATCTAAGTAAACACATTTTCTCCACATATTGCTCACAACCTTAGTTAATTTAGTTTATTTTCATTTTTAGTATTTTATTTTGATTGCATCTTTAGTATTGGGTTAGTTGACTAGCAACTAATTCCGCCCAAATTCTTTAAACCCGAGATTTTACTTTGCTTTCTAAAAAATATAAAAATACAAAAATAATCTTCCATCATCTTTAGCACTAGTAATTAGGTTTTGTAATCCTAGCGACACTATTCCTAGCTGAACGATCAATCCCCCGGTACTTGTCACTATACTATACTATAACGATCAGGTACACTGCCTGGTGGGGGTTGTAAGCTTCTCAAGATCCCTTGAGAGGTAAAGCCTGGTGCGATTCCCACGTATCAGATACCCAAGTTCATTGACAAAGTCAAGTAAGGTGGTTGGATTAGGCGGGGGAGTGTATTCCACATTATCACATGTCGGTAATATCTGAAGTGCACTACCAAGAGTTTCCATTGTGATGTTCACCCAATGTTCATCCAGCTGACACTTGTAAGTGTTGGTCGCTCTGTCATGGCAGATAGTATTCCGGAACTGTTGAATGTATATGGATGGGATTGTAGAGGATGCAGTGAAGGCATTGAAGAATGTGGTGTTCTTAAGTAAATCCAGGGCTATTCTGAATATGGGATGATTCTGAGGTTTATCAGTCTTAACATAACAGTTACCCTTTCCAATAGCTACCCATTTACTGAACGGGAGGATATCGTTGTCAGAACGAACATGTGGAGCCACTGGTCCTTTGATATTAGGTTCTGCCATAATAGCTGCATTTAACACAAATCACCACAGAAAGCAAACACACGGGATAGTAAGTGTTAGTAACAAGTGAATCCATGACATCACATGACAGGGTGATATCATCAGAACCATGAGAGAACCTTAATAAGCACTCATGAAGGATATCATTCATCACAAGGAACAAATGGCATAGGACAACAACTTAGACTGACATGAATGAATACCATAAGATATTAGCAAGCTAGTTAGAGACAATTAGACATAAATTCACTCACAAACAAGCAGTGTAATCACAGTCAGAGTAATCACAGAGTGGCATAATCGTAATGCGAATAAATCTCAATAAACGTCATTTGCAGTTAAGACTAACCGCAAGGCAAGTTTATCAAAGGTAAATGCAGGATGAATTAACCGCAGGACTAATTAACCTCAGGGCAAGATAACCGCAAGGTAAGGAAGCCACAAAACGAGTTAACCGCAAGGCGACTTAACCGCAAAACTAGCAAGAAGAGTTTAATCGCAAAGCGAGTTAAATGCAAAGCGAGTTAATCGCAAAGTGAGTTATCCGCAGGACGAGTTAATCATAAAGCGAGTTAACCGCAAGTTGAGTTAACCGCAAGGCAAGTTAAATGCAAGATGAGATAAACTCAGATCTAGCTACACGCAAACTAATTGAATCGCAAGAGAGGGTAATCACACAGCAAGTTAAACGCAAGCACAGTTAACCGCAAAGCCAATTAAACGCAGTCACAATCATACGAGAAAAACGCAATCAAGACAGGACGCTAACCGCAATCAAGAACGGACGTTAACCGCAATCAAGTATAGGCACTAGACGCAATCAAGAATGTAACTCACAAGCAGTCATAGACCACCAGATCCTACTATGACTAACTTAGGTAACTACAAGACCAACAAACGAAGGAATAACACTAACAATACTATAGTCCAAGTCCCTTCCCAACACCTCAAAATACTCCTATAAGTATCACTACTCTAAACGCAACGATTCATAGGTAATGTCTCACAATCAAATCAATGCACCTAGAAATGGAAGAAACAAAGAACTAATAAATGCAATAATAAACAAACATAATCTAACCTATTGTCGATAAACAATCACACGAAATTTGAGCGATGAGTTTCACCACCTAAATGATGAGAATGACGAAACAAATGAGCTTATAATACAATGTAAAGTTATGAAGTAAATACAGGAAGAAACATCTAACCTACCAAGAAAATCAACAAGGGTAGCAATCTAGTTCAGTTGCAATTCGTATGCAAGGATAGAGACTAATGAGAAAGATGCAAAGTTGTGTTGTGATTAAGTGACTAATCGCAAAAGAAAAAAAAAATTTATATGTGGGAAAACACTTAACACAAATGACACAACTAGTCCTCGTACTTCAATACCACAAAGTAGACATAGATGCACAAATGACACAACTAGTCCTCGTACTTCAATACCACAAAGTAGACATAGATGCATGCGTTCAAAAATGGTCCCTGAAGTTATGAATGTGACACATATGATGAAATAGTCTACGGGAAGCACAAATTATACCGTGAGGCCAGATAAGGAAGAGAAACAACAGACCAACTAAAGCAGCATATAACAAGAAGAGCAGCATACAGACACTATAAACAGTAAATATATATACAAAGTAAGAACATATAAAAGGAGAATGAATGCAACACAGACAATACGTATATATACACAAACTATGAATAGTAAATACACTGGGTATAAGTCAGTAAGTAAAAGGTGAAAAACGAGTCCTGAAAGGAATTAATAAGGAGTCCACATGATCACACATCACATATGAGTAGACATGTCTCCAACCGTGGGAGATATCTGTGTCTTAGGTTGCCACACAAGGACTTTCTTAGAACTATTGTGTAGACCCTTTGAGGCTTCAATGTCTATGTTACACACATGTGACCATTTGTAACCATTCATCATGAATGTCCTTCCAGTTGGTACCCATATCCAAGAAGATCTAAGCTTATACGGTATATCATGCATTGTGACATTCTTATGGTGAGTGGTTAGGTTATCAGATTTCCTTGGTCTATGTCTCAAAGGCACTTCAGATTTATGACCATTTGATTTATGATATTGAACCTTATCTTGTAGGTTGACCAATTGATTATGAATTTTAGGTTTTGAGCCCACAGATTTAATCAAAGCACGTTTTTCATCTACTTGGGAGACACATCGAGCTTTCGAGAATTTTATTCTTTCAGAAATAAAAGCATTTGGTTGTCTAATGGTAGATTGATTACCAACTGTTTTAAAAACTGGTTTTCCCAAGATAGATGGTTTTGAAAAATTAAGGTTCATTTGACTCTTTGAAACATAACTTGGCATGATTTGTGCACCAGGAATTTTGGGACATGAACTCAGACTTTGAGCAATGAGATCATTGTGTTTAGTGAACTGAGGGGTTGTCAGATTGATTTTCTTAGCTTTGATTTCTTTGATAGAATCACACAGTTCTTTACATTGAACTTTCAGAGTCTCATTTTCCATACGTAATTTAGCCATTTTACATTCAGTTTCATTAATATCATGTTTCCATTTGGCTTCATTACATTGCTCATACATCTTAATTCGATTTTTAAGGCTGTTGATCATTAAGTCCTTGTCTTGCAGCTGAGTTTTCAGATTGTTTATCAAAAAATATTCATTAAGTCCAGGCAATTTCGGATTCAAACACGGTTTGCTATTTTGAAGACATTCTTCTTTTTGTTGCATTTCAATTTCAAGTGAAATGCAATGTTTTTTCAATTGTGAGAACCTTTTTAGAAGTTGATTAAATGTCTCTTTTTCAACCATGTTCTGGTCCATTGTCTTAGAAAACTCAACTTTAAGGCAAGAACTTTCATCATACAGATCACTTTCTCCCCCTTTATGACACATATTTGTTGAGTTAGAGGAGAGTAACAAACTGTCCATCTGTTTCAACATATTTGTGTCATAACAAAGTTTAATTTGATCTGTATGATGACATACATTGGAGAGTGTTTTGTGTTGATCAATTGACGATACCTCATTACTTGAGTCAAGTGATTGCACAGGTTTGTGCATGTTCTCCATAGCATGGGTCACCAACTTGTCAGAAGTGTCAATCTTATCATCTTCTGAATCCATGCATTCAGTGTTGACTGACTCAGCATCCGATGTTAAACCCAAATACTCAAAACTATCACTTGATTTTCCCCCGTGTGTCTCTACCCTGTCATCATATACTGGTTCGTGCTTTGCCCTTTTCTCGATGTACTCCTTAACCTTATCCAAGTATTGGAGTAGCATGTCTCTGTAGGTGTCGACATCTATATCTGTTTGGTCAGCAAAACACTTCATAGTCATCTGACTCTCGTAGTCATAGATCATGGAGGATTTTGAGTTAATGAAACTATGCAAGCACACATAAGGCAGCTAAGGATCCCTCATTAGTAGTTTCTTCTCAGTCCAGTTGTTGTCGTAATTGATCCAAATTCAGAATTATAATATCTTTGAATGTTTGAACATCTTGACCGAAAAGAGTTATGAATGCACGTTCAAACCCCATTTTGAATCCATTACCCTCTAACAGCACAGAAAGATGTGACTGAAGTGTTTGAAAGCATTCAATGTGACATTCTCTTGCCAATTCAAGCAATTTGCTTGACTGAGGAGTCACATTCTCTTGAGAATCCGAGCATGATTGTACAATTGAGTCATCACCAGATACTAGTCCGCTCATTTGTAGATAAAGATTAGAAGTCAACGGAACATCACCTATGTCGTATAATTTGAGAATTTCAGGAATTACTGAATTAGAGGATGTTGTCATGACGAGGCAGGTGGGTAATAGTTTCCACTAGGTGTATAGTTGCGACAAGTTAAGTCACGATAAATCCGATTGAGATTAGTCAAATCGTAAGGATTAACCACTTGATGGAATGCCAATACTTAGGACATGGTCACTAAAACCCAAACAAGTAGCAAAGTATGGGTAACCGCAGGACTGAGATTACCACATATGAGAGCCAAACTCAAAGTCAGGTGAGCTAGTCGCAATCCAGGAGCAAACCGTAAGTTAGTAATTGCAGACTGAGACAAACACTAGGAGATAAAACGCAGAGAGAAGTAAACCGCAAAAGCTAATCTCAGGCACCTAACCACAAACCACTAAACCGCAGATACTAAACGCAATTCCCAATAGTCCAAAACTGTCACTGTCATTGCGTTTTGTCTGTTAACTCAATATAGTAAACGCAGATAGCTAACCGCAAAAATCAAGTAGCAAACCGCAGTCAAGCAATAAAACAGTGGAGGTAACCGCAACAAAGAAATCCGACCCAAACTCAATCCAATCTTCAAAAATACGTGTGAAATGGCAAAACCAACTGAGAAATAGGGTAATACTAACACAAGTGATCATGGAGGTGCACCTCTAACATGTCAACTAACACTAGATAGATCAAACTAAGATGTATTCAAGAAAAACTCTTCTAACTCATAAAAACTACACAAAACCACACCAAATTCGATTCTACAAGGCCCTAAGATAAAACCATGTCTCTTGATACCAAATTGTAGTATATGATATTAAGCCACAAACATGTAAACCTTGGTGGTGGTTGTGATTCGTGAGAGTAGAAGAGAAAGAGAGATGTTGAAACCTTAGAAAGAATGAGAGAAAAACTAGAGAGTGTTAGATTGATGTGAATGAAGGTCCAATCCTCTCCACATGTGGAGAGGAGTATTTATACTAAACTACAAAAAAACATAAAAACGCTCACACCCGGGCTGTGGATCAGGCATACAGTGGGTAAAGACCCGTCCTTCTTCCATGATGTTACTTAGACTAAACTAATATCTAACCAACTAATAAACTAATTACGAGCTAACTTAAATGCTATTACATCAATTAGGTGACCGAGTCTTCTATAGGAATATTTGTATTCCTAACAATTTGGATTATACAAACTAATAGCAAATCAAATAAAATACGTAGTAAAAAGTTTGTTTTGAAAGATGTATGACGTATCTCTATTAGCTACAAATAAATTAGGCAAATATTTATTTCTCAAACTACCTACCAAGGTATTCAAAGTAATGTATTCTAAATTTATAAAAGATTATTTGGATTACAAACTAATAGCAAATCAAATAAAATACGTAGTAAAAAGTTTGTTTGAAAGATGTATGACGTATCTCTATTAGCTACAAATAAATTAGGCAAATATTTATTTCTCAAACTACCTACCAAGGTATTCGTTACTTTGAATCAGTGTAAATGAATAGTCAAATTTAAAACCTTCTGAAACAAGTCGGAAAACTTGCATTAAAACGTCCCATCAATGCACGTCCTGTACTATACTCAGTGTTTTGAAACCCGGGTTGACCCGGTCGGGTTAACCAGATCGACAGGTTTCGGCAAAAAAAAGGGTAAAAAAACCCGTGTTTCTAAAACCGGGTTAACCGGTTAGACCCTCCGGGTTTTGAGTGACCCGGGTCAACCGGTTTCTCGAAACCCGGCCGGGTTTCGTTTTTTCAAAATTTTTAATAAAAACCAGGGTTGAACCAGCAGTCGAACCGGTTGACCCGGTCGAAAAAATAAAAAAATAATAAATTGAAAACCGCGTTGACCCGATGGTCGAACCGATTGACCCGGTACCCGATTACCCGACCGGATCGATTTCGAACCCGGTTTTTAAAACATTGCCTATACTTTCCAAAGAGATTTTCCAAGTTTCTTTGTAAACATGGTATTACGTCAAAGGCTCATTATTTTTAGAAAAATAAATAGAGGGGGCTAAAAACTACTCTCTCCGTTCTAAAATATAAGTCCACTTTGTTAGTTTTAGTTGTCCAAAAATTATTGTCCACTTTTAATTTCAATCAATCAAAATGCTTGTAAGTGGAGGAAAATGAATTTTTATTGGTTAATATTGTAAGAGCCCCACTTTTCTTAAGCTTTGTAAAATATGAAAGTGGACATATAATTTGAGACGGAGGAAGTATATAAAATAATTGGTAAATTGCAAATTTGGTCCATAAAGTAACACGAATACGCAAATATCACACCGAGACAATTTTTGTTGCAAAAATGACATTAATATTTAAGTTTTTTGCAAAACAGGCAGTGAGAGGCTAACGGTCGTTAGTTCTCCCGTTAGCTGGACTAAATCGAATGGTAAAATCGTAATTTCACTGTCCCAATAAATAATTTACCTGAAAAACTTTGGTTCCCAATGCATGACTTTATTTCAATGACTAAATTTATAAATGAAAACTTAACTTTCTAAACACTATTTATTATTTTCCCAATTTAATTTTTTATTGAATTTGTATAATTTTAAACAATTATCAAGAAAATCACCACCCTCTACCACCACACAACCAACACCACCATCATCTGCCACCACTACCCTCTACCACTACACAATCACCCCTATTAAATCTATTTTTTTTTAATTATTTTTTTTTTCAAAATTCAACGCAACATCTTTTTACAATTTACATAGACGAAGAACGTTAAAAGTCACACAACCATCAATTACAACATGATCTTGACTGTTTGCGTGACCAAGTTGAGTGCTTTCAAGTGGGGTGTGTGCAAGGAGGTGACCATGCTAATGACGTCTTTGAGGACAGCCTCGACGAATTTGATAACAGTTTAGATTGATTGGTGATGTTTTGTTTGATAGGACAATTTGGTTTGTTAGGTGATAGTTTCGTTCGTAAACTGAGATTGCTCATGTGGAAACTTTGTCTTTTGATATGCTAATATTCTGACCCATTTAACTATAAATGGGTCGATTCATTAAGTTGTATGCTACTTGTACACATCTCTATAGCTCAATAACTGGATAAGCTGCTAAACAACTACAGAGGGTGGAATATGGGGCGTGTCAAATGGTCATTTTAGGAAAACCGGGATGGCCTGCCAGAGCATTACAGGCTAGAACAAACCCAAGCTAGCCATAAAAGGTTAAACCACATTAATCTGTCATTATGGGTTGAGGAAGGCACGAATTCGTAGTAATCATACTTGCAGATGACACACATTTAACCCAGCTAAACTTACTATATTAATACAAAATACAATATTTAATCATTTGAAAATGAACCACCATACACTACAACTACTGTCGGGGGCGAGGAAATGGCATTCATCAAGTTGCATACAAAATAGACTATGAAATATTGTTTCCGTTTCTTACAACCCACGAATGATCACTATATAGTTTGAAGAGTTCGCTACTATGTCAAAAGGAGAATACCAACAACAACCAGTCTAAATGTTAGGAAGAAGTCACTGGTGGCATCACAAATCAACAATCTTCACAAAATGAGGAGCTAGCAACTTGGCAATTTCGAGAAAACCAACTTTGTCTTTTCCTTCAAAGATGGTCTGGAGCTTCTCAAAACCCGATTTCCTCTCACGATCTCCACTAATCATATGATTCCATTGTCCCACATAGTGCTCATACTCCATTCATGTTGTGGTTGCTGCATCATTTCTTGTATTTTTTGGCTTGATAAGTTCAATAACTCTATGAGACTTCGATGGAACGAAAATTATATTTAATTAACTTATTTCCTTCACAACAAGCACTACAAAATTGCTTTTGTAAATTGTCTTGAAGAGATCTTAATTAGGGCGACAAAGGCAGGTTTAAAGTTCTAGTTTCATGTTCTTGGTGTAGGCCATATCCAAGAAATAGATTGAATAAATTAAGTATAATTATATTGAATAAATTAAAATAATTAAAAAAAAAATGTTATTTGACTCGTTATATGTGGGCTCGCCATTTTTACATTACTAATGTATGTAAAGACATGCACCACTTTGGCCAACCAATTGAAGAAAGTGAAGTATGATGATAACTTAGAATTTTTCATGACATGCTATTAGCGTATGAATTTGACGAGAGCCTAAGAGCAATGTTTAATTGTTTGATCAAACTTGTTCTTACTGTGTAGTGGTGGTAGAGGGTGGTGGTGTTGGTTGTGTGGTACTATAGGGTGGTGGTGGTGGCTGTGAAATAAGCAAAACTTAAATTGCAAATTTTGTCACTAAAACAATAGTGAAATACAAGTACAGATGTGCTGATTAACAAACACATGGACATATTAACCATGAAGGGTGAAATAACAATATCACTCTCAATGACGAGGCAACTTAACGAGAAAAATAACGAACGTTAGTGAACAGTGTCTCTAAGTGACTGTTTTGGGAAAAAACGAAAACATTAATGTCTTTTTTGCAACAAAAATCGTCTCGGTGTGATCCTTGCGTATTCGTGTTACTTTAGGGACCAAATTTGCAATTTACCCTAAAATAATTGTTACATTTAGTCATTTATGTTGTGTTTGTTATGAGATTATTTAAATCATGCATGGAATGAATGATAATAACATCTATTACAAATGTTTGGTTGAGGTGTATGTAAATCAAGGTATGAGTTTTTGTCCTTTCATTTTTCGCGGCAAACCATTCATTAACTCACATTCTTATTCATTTTTTTACTTTTTATAGTAATTTTTTGATATATCTCTCTTACAGTTAGAATGTTTGGTGCAATTAAACTATGGCATGATATCCATTCCATAATCATCCTTATCACTTTCTTTATCCGTCTTTTTTCCCTCTTTTGTGAGTGAGTGAAATATTTTTAATGGTTTGTTTTAAGAATTTTATTAGAGGACATATTTATGGTAGTATAAAAGTATTATAATGTACATATTGACATGACAAAACATATAAACTTTATAGTTGCCTACTATACCTAACACTAGTGATTCATTAAACAAAAACTTATAGGCAGTGATATATGTTTTATTCCCTCCAAACATTTAACCAATGTTTTGAAAACAAGTTCGAAATCGACCCAGTCGAGTTACCGGACACCGGGTCAACCGGTTCGATCGGTTCAACCACCGGGTCAACCCGGTTTTTAATTTATTATTTTCTTTTATTTTTTCGATCGGTCGACCACCGGGTCAACCTGGGTTTTTATTAAAAAAAATTTGAAAAAACAAAACCCGGACGGGTTTCGAGAACCAGGTTGACCCGGGTCACTCAAAACCTGACGGGTCTAACCGGTTAACCCAGTTTTAAAAACCCGGGTTTTTGACCCGTTCTTTTGGCCGGAACCGGTCGAACCGGTTAACCAGGTCGGCTCGGCTCGGGTTTCAAAACACTGCATTTAACCAATATTACAGTGATTCATGTATGCATACCAAAAAAAAAAAAAAAAAAAAAAAAAAAAAAAAAAAAAAAAAAGCCTTTTCTTTTTTATGGAAAAACCTATAGTGCCACAATTTGGTAATGGGAAAATGATATGCATGCCTAATTTTCATGCCTAAAAGTGTGCCTAAAAATCAGATGAAGACATGTGGCAGACTCAAAGGTGAAGATTTAAAAGGAGAAAGTGTATATGACATGTGTCAAGTGATGAATGAATTAGGCCTAATATTAGTCACATGAGTTAGTCATGTGTATCATCACTCTTTGGAAATGTAGTCTAGATAGATATGGGTCATAAACTCATGATTCATAAAGATAGTGGCCATCTCATCAAAGTAGATTTAGGTTCAATTTAGAGATCAACTAGTCAACCCCACCCACATGATTGACCATAAGACATGTCCTAATAATTCTTAAAAGATATCCATTGCTATCGATCATTATTAGTGGATGCCCATACAATCTATAAGAGGCCTACGACCCAATTAGCTATTAGGGTTTTTACCTTACTGTTTATCTTATATATACCCCATGTATATCTGACATTATAAATTTAATTGAAGAATACTTTCATTCCCTCAATTCTTGTTCATAACACGTTATCAGCACGCTCTAAGATTTTAATTCCGTTATTGGTTTCGGTATGTCTTTTAACTCTTTAGATATATGATTCGGCATGCTATGTACTCAATCAATAATTTATCTGTTATTATAAATTTAACTGTTATTATAGCTATTATTTTACGTCGAGATCTTGATGTGCTAATTTACCATCGTTCATGTTACTGTATTAGTTAACTTGTATAGTTTGTTCGGGAATGACACATCTATTACAAAACTAATATGTTATGTGCTCTATTATTATATATTATAATAATATGTAACAATGGGTTCACTGATTTATACATCTAACTCTAAAATCATAAATAGATAAAGTGAATATTGTTTTGGAGTTTCATAGTCTTAACCTTGCTTCACCGGATATTAGTTTATAAGTGACTGAATATATATTTATTATACAATAAAATAATATTAGCATTGTTTTTATGATTATACTAATTGCTTGCATGATAGTTAGTTGTGTCCATGATTTAGTTGTGTCCATGATTTTAATTACTCTAAAACCGTTAACGCGAGAGGCGTTGTGATAAATGTTTCTCATAGCAAGTGACAGGAAGATAAATTAGTAATTTTGATTTACCCTTCAATAATGAGTTTAGTCGTAGCCGGTATAGAACCAATTATCCACAAATGATTAGTTGACATCGAAAGTTATAATACAATTAGCTCGATATCAGCTACTTTTAAACTTAATAAGTGGCCATTACAAATTGAAAGTTGCAATAATCGGTTAATCAGTATTAAGTTCCAATAAGCACCTTTAAACATCCCTAAAGGAATAGATATATACATAATATCCCTAATTTAATGTTGACAATATCAAATGATAAACGTATTAAAATCTCCTATTATTTGAGGTTTACATAAAAAGTGCAATTTAAGCATATGTGGTCATAAAATATAAGTTTATGAGCCAAGATTGTTGTATTAATTGGCATGACCAGTTGAACCATCCCGAGTCAATAATGATGCGAAATGTATAAAAGAACCATGGGTTCTTCAAGGTTGATTTATTTGATCTTATAGTTCTCAATGGAAGTTAATGTTCATATATCACTATCATATTAAAGTGAGGACACTGTCCTATAAAGTTTTGGAAAGAATATAAAGGGGATGTATTCAGGCCTATATATCCGTCATGTGGATCATTTTGAGTTTTAAAATCGATGCATCGTCAAAATGATTATAAAAGACGCAACTAAAGGTTAGCGTGATTAATGGCTCGTCTTATAAAATGCGAGCATGGTTTTCCAAATTGTATCTTTGGAAACGGTGGTGAATAAATTGTATCTTTGGAAACGGTGGTGAATACTTTCAAGTATTGGGCGATTATTGGAATAAGTGTTGAACATAAAAGTAGTCCATGTTCATACGCGAATTGCTTTTGTTGAAACATTTATTAAACGTCTTCAGTTGATTGCAAAGCCAATAATATTGTGAGAACAAAAGTTTTAGTTTATGGGGCATGTTATAACGTATGAAATTCACATCTTGCCATTAATCTATAATGAATCCTCCCCAATATAATGGTTTTTGGTCACAAACCATATTTCCTATGTGAAATTTTATAATTGTGTGATATTTAGTAAATCCACCACAACGCACAATAATGGGATGTTGAGATGGATAATTCATCCAGGGGGAGAGAATGAGCAGCAAGGGATATGGAATGAATTATGATATAAATGTTGATCCTCACAGTAATGAATATGAACTTTAAGTTAAAGGGACAATTTATATTCCAGATCTAGTAATTGCCAGCATGTTTGTGACCTAAAGAAGTGACTAGATCATATAAATACTGCTAATGCTCCAATTAAAATGTGTGTCCTAAAAGTACAACCAATGATTGGTAGTAAGTCTATGGCACGTCTTCAACGTGATAGACTAATCGATTCCAAATAAAACTCCTCGATTGATGTGATAAAATGGAGCAAGAAAATGAAGATGGTCAAATCGAGGTAATAAGATCCCATAATAGTCAAGAGACACTAGACATGAAGGTTATTGAAAAACCCCGGGTACATAAAAAACTATGAGATCTCAATAAATGATATAAAATGTCTAGTAAAGTATGGAATCGAAAAGTAATGAATCGACGTCGATAGTACTATTGTATATGATAATGGGCATTGTAATGATTATGAAAATATAAAAGATAGCGCTATAATCATGGTGAGGATCATGAAAGCATACCTGCAGGAAGTGCAAATGAATAAATGAGTGGCCAAAGGATGTAAAGACGCAAAGAAGTAATGAAAGAATGAAGTCTATTTTGACGAGACATGGTTACTGGGACTTGAAGTCCGTACATATGAATGTGTAAATTATTGGATATGCGTTGGTCTTTATGAGGAAGCGAAATTAAAGTATTGAAACTTTTGTATTTAAGGCATGACTAATGGCACACAATATATTCGTAAAGACATGAAAATGATCATAAGGAGACATGTTCTCATGTGGTGGATCAAATAATGTATTTAAGTCTGGCAGTATAATAGTAATTGATATGCGTCTAAAAGTTAAGGAATAGAGCTCATATGATTTTGAGATTTCATTATAACATATAAAATGAATGGAGCATGCTAGTGATTTTTTTATGTTAAAGCATATAAGAGAAGTTCTCGAGAACACTACTTGATTGTATTGAATTAAGTTTTTGGCATACGTTTAATAACTGCGTTAGTGTATAATATTGTGCCAAATAAAGAATTTTGCTTGCCTATGAAAGTTTATAAAGAGATCTAGATTTGAATATTGTTTGATTTATGATTATAAAGGCAACTGAATGCATTGAAGTTGAATTTGAAACAAAAGACAAAGTTTGTCTTAATTTACAATTTGAACATCTAAAGGATGAAATATGTGTGCATCATGAAAATAAAGAAATATGATAACTATCCTTATATGGATAAACGAGAATCATGTTTATGAGGTCACATGATTTTTAAAGACCCACTTGATTTATAAAGATGATGATCACAATATCGATTTAAAGTGTCATACTAAAATGTATGAAACATTTATGATTCTCGCTAATGGTCATACATGATATAATATATCATTTGAATTAATTGTGCTTGCAATGAATAACTTGTGAAGTACGATGATATACTTGAATGAGATGTATGACGTACGTTAATCCTTAAAATGGATATGAAAATAACATATAGAGAATATTTATTCACGTGATTCTATCAAGACACTTCAATGTGCATTTGAGTGACTCAATGAGATTAAGTGATGTGATCATCAGGGGGAGAGAAGATACGCGTTGCACTCTTTTTCCCTTGACCATGGTTTTGTCCCTACAGGGTTTTCCGGCAAGGTTTTTAATGAGGCAACATCCCCGAGCGTATAAGGAGTTATGTATTTTTTTCCCTTCACTAGAATTTTGTCCCACTGGGTTTTATCTAGTAAGATTTTAACGAGGCATAATCCTCAAATGGAGTAAAGCAAATATTTCAGTATCTTCAAGGTAAAAGGATATGGGTTTATATTTCACTAACCCATCAAATACAAGTCTAGTTGGTTTTGCAGATGCATGATATATGTCTGACCCTCATAATGGTCGATCTCAAATTGGATATGTATTTACAAGTGGAGGAACTGCGATTACATAGCGTTCAGTAAAGCAGACAATCTTAGCAACTTCATCCAACCACGCAGAAATTCTAGCAATCCATGAAGCAAGTTGAGAATATGTTTGGTTAAGAAGCGTGACACAACACATACGTAAATCATGTGGTATTTCTTTCAAGAAGGAGACACAACAGTTTTGCATGAAGATAATGCAGCATCTATTGCTCAACTTAAAGAAGAATATATCAAGGGCGACAGGACATATTTTACCAAAATTATTTTTCACGCATGACTTACAGAAGAATGGTGATATTATTGTTCAACAAGTTCGTTCAAGCGACAATTTGATAGATCTATTTACAAAGGCGCTTCCTACCTCAACATTTAGGAAACTAAGTCACAACATTGGGATGCGGCAACTCAAAGAGCTCAAGTGATATAGTCATCAGAGGGAGACAATACGCGCTGCACTCTTTTTGTCCTTAGTCATGGTTTTGTCCCACGGGGTTTTCCTGACAAGGTTTTTAATGAGGCAACATTTTCTAAGCGTATTAAAAATATGGACATCCAAGAGGGAGTGTTATGGATCATTATTAGTGGATGTCCATATAATCCATAAGAGGCCCACGACCCAGTTAGCTATTAGGGTTTTTACCCTACTGTTTATCTTATATACCCAATGTATATCTGACATTATAAATTTAATTGAAGAATACTTTCATTCCCTCAATTCTTGTTCATAACATCCATTTGTTTATTACTAAGCTTAGAAGAATAAAATACTTCAATCACAATGAATTAATACGCGTTTTGTTTACCAGTTTATCACTATTGTAATTTTTTGCAGGATAAAATTATATTCCATATGCTTTATAAATCAAACCGTGTAACTCTTGAAGATTATGATCAGTATTAAATCGGCCAAATAGATAAGATTTAAATTCTATGTTCATGTGCTAGTGATGAGTGAATATCTATCTAATTAACACACTAATTTAAAATTCTGGGTAAAGGAAAAACCATAAGAATGCATATGCTATCTGGATTGGAGTATTTCAAATATGTTTTGTGCTAAGTTGCAATGAGTAGATTTTATTTATTTATTTCTGGTGCATGATAAGTAGAAATTTAGCATACTAGATGATTTTGACAAATCAAATGGATTATACAGCAATTGTACGCGTGAGTGCGTGACAACAAATAAGCCCAACTAAATATCAAGGGACAAATTTTTTTTAGAATGACTTTGGGCTTGTTGCACGAACTTTGTAAGGGCCTAGCTCATGCTAGTAACAAGTCCAAGTCGTAAAAATGTAAAATGATGTTATTCGTCGAAAGTGTAAACACTTGAACCATTAGATTGTATGTTAAAGAAAAAGAAAAAAAGAACTATTAAATTGCAGAAACAATAAAATGTTAAAAATCAAGCAATTAAAGTTGAGATTATTCAAAAGTCAAATAAGACCAGAAATTAAAGAAGTGGCTTACTCATTTAACAAAGTGTAGGATTTCTTCAGCATAAAGACACGTTCTTCTTTACCAAGTTTCATTCAAAGGAAGCTATATCATTACTCGCAAATTCTATCCAAATTAAGAATAGATAAACTGAATAAAAGAATAGTTATAATTGTTCCTTCTACCGTCTTGAAAAGCTTCATATATAATCACCCTTAAATATATTTATTTAATAACATATAATAAAAGGAATGGCTAATTAATAGAACAAATGCTTATAGTACATTAATATGAGGTAAGTTTAGATTATGAAAATCTTTTAGTATCAAGTGATTTTCATATTGCCATTAATGATAGCACAAGTTTAAAAAAACATTATGAATATGTAAAACATAGTTTGTGTTGGTAAATAGAAACACGTAGAGATTCTTGTAAGAAGATGACTTGTTGGAATGTTTTTGACCGATATGTTTACTGGTTTAATTATCTCATGCTAAAATTAGTGTCCGAAGGATTAGCTAGGTAGGGTTGAGTAGAAAAGACAAGGGATGTAACATGTTGCATGGATTGGCCGGCAGGGAACCCTAATTAAAGTAACATAATATGCATGTTTACCGGTCCCCGACCTCGCTCTTTGACCTTTTTATTTGTTAGATTTTTTCTTGAGGTATATTTGACATTGACAAAATCGTAAAATTTGCTTTTGTGGTTCGTCTAAGGTTGGTTTTGATGGTAACAATTACCAGCACCTTCATGTCTGTTTCACATCATCGCTATTATCACCTTTCAGCTTTTATAGCTATCAAGATTACAAATACACACTTTATACAAATATATTTCACAAAATATCGGCACACACTCATAAAAAAAGATAGAGGTGAGGACCATCACCACTATCTCTTTTTTCTCTTTTCTTGCGCGTGACCATGGCCTGTTTTAATGGAGGTAGCGTGTGATGGTCACCTTAGCAAGCCATCACTCATCATTAAAAGTATGGGTGATCGAGGTCCGAAAACCGGACCGAGACCAACCAAGACCAAAACCACGGACCCAGTGCCGGACCGAATGTGTTCGGTCCGATCCGGGTCTGTCCGGTCCGAGAAGGCATTATTGGTCGGTTTGTACCCGCACCGGACCGGACCGAGACCGAATTCACGCAAAAACTTAGACCGAGACAGGACCGCATGTCCTTCGGTTCGGTCAATCTCGATCGGTCAATCCAGTCCCGTCGGTTGGTTTGCTCAGCGCTAATTAAAAGTAGTCTAAAGTAATATTTTCACTATTGATATGAATCATAACAAAGAAGCTAAAAGTTTAACGAAAACAACCATTCTTCAAAGAGATAACTCATACAAAAAGTAGGCTCAAGTTTAACAAATATCGTCCCTAAACCAACTCTAAACCATTCTCACGTATATAGTTTGTGCCAAAATGAACAAATTAATCGCATAAACGATATTTGCAGTTTACACACATTTGACAATATGTGAGTTTTTATAGACTGTGTGATAGTATTTATATGTTTAAGAATTCAACTTAAGATATGATCACACATCAAACTCAAATCAAAGATGGAGAAGATAAAGAGAAAATAAATTTTCTGTCTTCACATATGTGCACATTTTCTTTTTCTTTCTTTAAAGAGTAAATTACACCGTTAGTCCCTATATTTTTTTCAGATTTCATACGACATCCAAAAACGCTAATAATTTCGTTTTTGATCTAGGATCGAGAATATATTACGCCGCTAGTCCAAAATCCTGACGGTCGTTAGTTTTCCCAGGTAAGTCGGTTCTTACGTGCATGTCACGTGAGGGCAATTTGTCCTAACACATTTTTTTGTCCTTATGCACTATGATAGCTACTGTATGATACTCTAGCAAATCTATTTTTTTTTTTACATTTTTGTCTTTTAGTTTTTTCTTTTAATATTTTTTAGTACTTTTATAAATTTGTTTATTATTTTTTTTCTTCACCCACCACCCACCACTACCATTATCAATCGCCACAACCATCGTGCACAAACCGAACCTTCATCTTCAACCTTTTTTTGTTCTTGAATATTCCTTTTTTTTTTTTTTTTTTTTTTTTTTTTTTTTTTTTAAATAAAACCAACAACATATAAAGAACAAAAGATATGATATCCAAATGAAAGTCACAATTAAACACCAAATATTTCAGCAAACTTTTAAACGTAAATCAATTCCTGTAAACACATATACAATCACTAGATTAGATGACTTTCATCTTCTACAAACACCACATAGACAAAAAAAAATGTGTTAGGACAAAATTGCCCTCACATGACATGCACGTGAGGACCGACTTAACTGAGAAAACTAATGACCGTCAGGATTTTGAACTAGTGGCGTAATATATTCTTGATCCTGGATCAAAAACGAAATTATTAGCATTTTTGGATGTCATATGAAATCTGAAAAAAGTATAAGGACTAACGATGTAATTTTAAAACAAAGATGGTCATAGTTAATAATAATTCTTGCAAAAAAAAAAAATATCAGTCTTCACTATTCTTAAAATGCTGGATTGTGTTAGCTAATCCACAAATTACGAGTCCATCAATATTTACTAAGTTTTATCACTCAACATCAAAACATGATTTTTTGGTTAGGAGCGGCAACATTACTGCACTAGGACAAAACATCAAAGGCACTGTGAAGTTTACGGATTAACTTAGGCTAGTAGCAGTGGACTGGAAAAACTCGGTCAAGCTAAGTGGTCGACCGATATTAATATCGGTCGAGCCCACTGTGGAAAAAAATCGGTCGAGGTGCAAAAAAAATCCATATCAATCTAAATCTTGACTTGGTTTTTGTTACACATTTTTTTCTTACATAAAATAAAATACAAATAACACAAATATTACACAGACTATACTTCTAATTCAAATTAAAGACTACAGTATGAGCGGGAGGATGCAAAATTCAAATTAAAATTCAAAAATTTCCCTATATATTCTCACACTCTTTTGTTTCTAATACACACAATTTACACACAGATTCTCAACAATGTCCCACAAAGACTTCTCCTAACAATTCCCTAGTCACCGCGACTTCCCCAACAATTCCCCATTCACCGCGACTTCACCCAAAAATTCCCAAATGAAAACAACTTCTTACAGCAATTTCCAAATGAACCGGTGAACACTCCACTGGAAGATATCTTTCCAGTATTCACACCAGAAAATGAACCGGTAAACACTCCACCGGTTGTGGAACACCAACCCAATCCACCGGTTGTGGAACACCAAAACAATCCGTTTGGACTTACTGAGAATGAACTCCGACTACTTGAGCAGGATGAGGAAGTCAGGAGGGAAATAGAAGAAAGAGAACTACGAAAGGAAGCTGCTCGTATGGAGCAAGAAGCCAGGGATGCAGAACATCTTAGGAAGAATTGGTTTGACATTATGGAAGTAAAGTATAATGACGAGTTTAGGGAGTCTTCGAGTGAGGAGGGTTATAACTCAGATTTTTCATTGTAATTTTTAGTTTCATTTTCATTACCGTATCATAGTTTGTCAATCTTTAATTTATGTATTGTTTTTATTTTTAATTAATTTTAACTTTGTTGTTTAAAATATTTGAATTAAAAAAAAATAATAATAAAAAAAAAAAAAAAAAAAAAAACTCGGTGATCTACTGTGGCAACTTGATCGTGTTTGGTCATAGGAGAGAGAGCTGATGTGACATAGTGATAACCAGTTACAACTGTGCATAGCCTTAAGTAGTACTCCCCCCGTCCCATTTTTATTGTCCACTATTGACTTTTTTAGTCTTTCTTATTCAACTTTGACCTTAAATATTTTTGTGGGTATTATATAATATTTGATGCATAATATATAAATGGATTAAGTTTTAAGTGTACTTTTCAATGGTATAATTTTTTCATCAAATATTATATAATAAAAAATATATATTTATGGTCAAAGTTAAACCAGTTTGAATTTGACAATTCAAACCGGACAATAATTTTAAGACGGAGTGAGTATTTGTTATTATTATTATTATTTAATCCTTCCTTTTGTCGTTCAAGCTATTTCTTTTGAAATTAATTGTTGGTTAATCTTATTTTTATTCGGATAAAACATCAACAATCAACTTAAGAACTGCTTTCTATATGTACGTGCTTGTGACATAAGTGGAACAATATTAAGATTAATGAGCAGAGTTATATTAAATATCAAACTTTTCTTACATATCAAAGGACTCATCCCCACCATCTATCTAAAAAGAAATTAATGTTTGAGATTAAAAGTATTTTAATATTTCACCCATTTTTTATAATTTAAATATCTCATAAACCGTTAATCGTTAAGCGAAAATAATTACACAATTGCGACGAGCATTTAATTATCTTTCTATTGATGGGCACTTTGATATACTTTCGACAAAAGAAAAAATTTATTTTTTTCACATTTTTTTTCATGACCGAAAAAATCATTTATGATATATCATATGTGATTTTTTCGGCCACGAAAAAAAACATGAAAAAATGAGAAAAAAAATTTGTCGAAAATATATCAAAGTGCCTATCTATAGAAAGATAATTAAATGCTCGTTGTAACAGTATATTTTTTTTCGCTTAACGATTAACGGTTTGAAAGATATTAATATTTGAAAAGAAAAAAAAGGATGAAAGTGAGTTTTTTAAATTGTTAGGATTAATTTCATCAATTAGATCAAATAAAGATTGAAGGAAGATAGAGTGTGGAGATTAGTCCCTTAAAAAAATTTGATCCTCAAATGATTTTAAATCTTGAACTTATAAAGTAAATAATGTTAACCATTTACAGTTTACACATGTAATTTATTCATTTATAAAAAGATTAAAGGTGCGTTTGGTTGGGCTAATTTCGGTGGGGTTTAGATTTGTATTATAAAAATTAATTATTTGGTTGGCGTTTTGGATTTGAAAAAGTAACAACACGCCCACAAAACCCGTAGGAGTCAAAGGAGATGGATTTTAGTGGATTACACTCTCTCACACACATTGACACTTTTAATTTATAGAGTAAGTATCATAAATCGTTCATGTGATTTACCGGGTTAATAAAAAATAGTCCATGTGGTTTGTTTTCCTCGGATTTGGTCCCTGTGGTTTTGAACCCATACGGGTTTGGTTCCTGAGACTAACTGTCGTTACTTTTTTCCGTTAGCTAATGACCGTTTGCAACAAATATTTGCCCCGTTAGTCCTATATTTGCACCGTTAGTGTTTTATACTAACGAGCGTTTATACTTAACTCAAAATTTTTTTCCTTTTATAAAAATTAAAAAAATAAAAATTAATTAAAATAATTAAAAATAATAAAAATAAATTAAAAAATAAAAAATAAAAATTTGGTTTTCTAATAAAAAAAATTTTCCTAAATATCTTTAAAATTTATACACGTTTTTATACACATTTTCATACACATTTTTATATACACGTTTTTATATCAATTTTTACACACGTTTTTATACACGCTTTTATACACACGTTTATACACACGTTTTTGTACACACGTTTTTATACACACGTTTATACACACGTTTTTACACACATTTTTATACACACGTTTTATACAAGCTTTTATACACACGTTTTTGTACACACACGTTTATACACATGTTTTTTATACACGTTTTTTATACACACGTTTTTATACAAGCTTTTATACACACGTGTATAAAAACGTGTGTACAAAATGTGTATAAAAACGAGTGTATAAACGTGTGTATAAAAGTGTGTATAAAAACGTGTATAAATGTGTGTATAAAAACGTGTGAAAATGTATATAATAACGTGTATAAATTTTAAAGATATTTAGGAAAAAAATTATTAGAAAACCAAAATTTTACTTTTTATTTTTTAATTATTTTTATTATTTTTAATTATTTATATTATTTTTTATTTTTTTAATTTTTACATAACTAAAAAAAATTGAGTTAAGTATAAATGCTCGTTAGCATAAACGACTAACGGTGCAAACATTTGTTGCAAACGGTCGTTAGCTAATGGAAAAACTAACGACAGTTAGTCTCAGGGACCAAACCTTTATGGGTTCAAAACCACAGGGACCAAACCCGAGGAAAATAAAGCACAGGGACGACTTTTGCTTGACCCGATAAACCACGGGGACGATTTATGATATTTACTCTAATTTCCATCTCTCTCACACACATACACACTTTTAATTTTTAAATAGTAATAGTTTTAGTTTTAATTTTAGTTAAATATATTTTTTCTATTATCTCAAAATCAAATCCAAATCCAAGTCTTAAACAAAATCTAAATCCAATTCTAATCTCGTCTGCAAACCAAACGCACCTTAACATCGTAAGTATCTAAGTTAAAAGTGTTACACCCCAAAACCGGGTTTTTAAGTATTAAATAATAATAAAGTGTCTTAAAATAATTTGACCAATACTTTATATGTTTGAAGGTCTAATATGATTGGTTAGTCAAATTATGGTAAACTGAAAGTCAAACCCGTTAGTCAAACTATAAGTCAAGATATTATGTAAATGGTTTTAGAAAGTATTATGTTCCATATAAGAGAAAAGAATTTGAGGGACCTAAGTTGTCAGAATCCCAAACTAATACTATAACTAACTTGTTCTGGTACTAGAACCAACTTGTTCTAGTCTGCAGGGACTATTCTTGCCAAAACGTCAAACTAGCACTAGAACCAACTTGTTCGAGTACTATGGATGAATGGTTACAGGACCTAAGGGACTAAAGTTACCAATTAGGCAAACTTACAACTAACAAAGGTCTAAAGAATTCCCTAGACTTCTACTAGCTTCATTTGGATAAGTATTTTATCCAAGTATGTTGTGCGTGTCAGTTCATGAGGAGAAAAAGAGGGGAAATATGAAGCATGATGATGAAGCTTACGAGGGTTTGATGATGGTTTGAAGATTCTAATCCCCTATCAAGGTTCCTAGCATATTATCAAGTAAGTGTGATGTTTAATTAGAGTTTCATTGGTGATTTAACGGTTAAGGTTTATGAACCCTAACTTGGGGAAGATGGGTAAATGGTGTTTTAAGATAGTTAAAATGTTATGGTGACTATGAGAAGATTTGTAATTGGTTAAAGTCATTAATTAGAAAATGGTGGGATTGATCATCATATAATCATTATATGATGATTAGAGTTGTTAGAAATGAGCTAATGGTTGTATAAAACATTGTTATAGATATTTGATTATGTATTGAGTGTTTATGTTATGATTATGGTAATTTTTTTACTTAGGGTGTTAAAGTATAGATGATGATGATGAGGGATGATGATGATAATGATGACTAGTAAAGATGATGATGAGATTGTGATTAGCTTAGCTTGGATACTAAGGTAAGTAAATCGGTTATGATTTGATATTATAATGATTTCTTACATTTTGTGTTACATAATTGTTATGATGAGATGATTGAAAGTGTTTGAATGATGATGTGATGAAGCAGTAGATGTAAGGTTAGTTTGGCATAACTAGCAAAAGAGATTGAGAATTTAGTTGGATTAGTGTAAGTGTGTAGGAAAGGTAGAGATGTAAAGAAAAGGCTTGAAGTGGCTAAGGTATGTGTTATGTTAGTATTGTGATGAAATGAATGGATTATGATGCTTAATGTGTGAATGAGTTATAATGTTATGTTATACCCGTTTTACTTACTAAGCATAATTCTTACGGTTTTGTTGCATAACCGTTTTGTAGGTACTTTTGTGAAGAAGACAAAGTCTTGGTAAAAACATAGGAATTGGGTACGGATTGAAAGTGCTAAGATATGAGTAATTGTGATAGATACCGAGCTCGAAGTAATGTTGAACCCCCCAGTTTTGTAAATGGTTTTTGATGTTGTTTTGTAATGTTAAATTCCAGTTTTTAAGTATGTAAATGAGCTATGCTCAAGTTGTATTGAAAATGGGTCAAAAAGTGGTGTTTGGTAAAACACCCGTAGCTTTGTAAAGTGTATGATCATGGGTCGTTTAGACCACAAATGATTATCAAAATGATGTAATATGTTGAGTTTATGATTTTTGGAAAGTTTCGTTAATTGTTGAGTTATAGAAGTTGTTTTTCCGGAAAATGGGTCAAAAGTGCATAAAAGGAATATGCAGAAAAATTGGTGTTTCAGACAGCAAGTAGTGCAGAAAATGGGTCATGTTAGAAAAATCATATCTTTTAATACGTGAGTCATTAGAGGTCGTGCCACCTATCGTTTTGAAGGTAATTGAGTCTAGTTTCATTTAAAAATGGCCTCAAGGTCTGAGTCTTTATAGATATTTGTTAATAGTTAAATGAGTAACAGTCGGTCAGTTTTGATCATTTCGTTTCTGCGTAAAAGTTTTAAAATTTTGGTCAAATCGGGAAAGGGGTGTTTTAATTTGGTATCAGAGCTTCGGTTTAAGTAAATTAGGTTTCCACTATAGGTTGCCTAGTCTTAAACAACTCATAGAAAATATTAGGTCTAGTAAAAGTAAGATATTGCAAAGAACCAACAAGACTCCGATATAACTTAGGATCAGAAACCCGATCACCGTCATCACCCAATTTAGACTCAGTGTCAACCTGAGTCCGAGAAGGGTTACAACTAACCAAATGTGCATGTTCCAATATCTCCATAGCATACTTACACTGTGACAAAAAAACATCCCAGAAGAGTCACGCGTAACTGAAACACCCAAAAAATAATTAAGAGCATCCAAATCAGTCATAGAAAACTCCTTATGTAAAGAAGCAATAATCCGCCGTAATAAACCATTAGAAAGTAGTGAGCACAATATCATCCACATAAAGTAACAAAAATGCAGTATCATCACCCTGTTTGTAAATAAATAAAGATGAGTCACATTAGCTAGAACTAAACCCAACAGAAAAAATATAAGCAGCAAACCGCCGAAACCATGCCTGGGGTGCTTGCTTAAGACCATACAACGACCGCTGCAATAAACAAACATAATCCGGATGAATAGGATTACGAAACCCAGGCGGCTGATACATATAAACTGTCTCAGCCAAGTCCCCATGTAAAAATGCATTCTTGACATCTAGCTGATGAATCGGCAAATGTCGAGAAATAGGTAAACTTAGAACTGTACGAATAGTACCGGGTTTGATAACCGGACTAAATGTCTCATCAGCATCAACACCCTCTATCTGATTACTACCATTTGCAACAAGACGAGCCTTGTAGCGACTAAGAGTCCCATCTGCTAAATACTTGTGGCAAAACAACCACATACTGCGAATAATATTCGCATCTGGGGGTTTTGGTACAAGAGTTCAATGGATGTTATGGCATCCTTCGGGGTGACCCAGCTTGCCGCGGGGGCATGGATATTACGGTATCCTTCGGGAAAGCCAGCTTGTCTTTATGACATGGATTGAAAGTTAGAGAGATTGGATTCAAGGCTGGAAAAGATCGAAAGTAAAGTAAGTATGATTGTTGTGTCGGAAGTACGTGAGAATGATGATTTATAATCTCCTTATTTAAATGGATTGGGACGCCTCTTCATTTAAATAAAAAATTGTGAATCACCGAGCCATATGTTTATAATTCCTTACTTACATAGATTGGGACGCCTTTTTATGTGAATAAAGAGTTATAGATGAGTGGGCTTATGTGTAACCAATATGGCATGAATACAGGTAGAGAAATGAGAAATTGAAAACTAAAACGAATTAGACGTCATAAGATAAGAGATTAGATATAAATAAAACATATAGCGGCGTTAAGGTTATGTGTGAACCTTAAGATAGACGCCTAAAATGAGTTTGTGTATTAAGTTGAGAAGATAATGGGTAACCATTCCCAAGATTTAATAAGAAAGGTTGCTTAAGTGATGCGTGAGAAAGATTTTGAAGTACCGTTTATATGGTACTATATATAAATTTGAGATAAGTTCCCGGTTTTTGGGAGTAGATACGTGTTGGTATTATGTAGAATGCGAGATTGACTAGTTTATAACTTAAGGTCATGATAGTATACTTGGTGAATAACATGGAAATAGAGTTGAAGTTTGACCTATATAAAGTCAAAATAGTGAATTTTCCATATGACAAGTCGTCATATGTTGGAAATTTTAAATAAGTTTGTAACGTGAAGTGTTGTTTATAGTAGAGAATTAAATAAAATGGAGGATTTCCATATTGTGATGTGATACTAATGGCGTGGTGTCATTAGAAATACTTGAAATTTTATGAAATTATGTGATTTAAATGAGTTATTAGCAATTTGACTATGGCTTAGTTGAATTGAGATTTCTACGTTGAGTGATATGTAGAAATTGACTTGATAGTAAATGGGCATATAGCTATGATATGGGCATAAGATATATAAAATTTTTTTATGTATGGATGCAAATGTTAAGCGGAATAGAATTCGGGGATGAAATCTAAATAACGGGGATAGATATGTTACATCAAAAAATCGGGGTTTTAAGTATTAAATAATGATAAAGTGCCTTGAAATAGTTTGACCAATACTTTATGTGTTTGAAGGTCTAATATGGTTGGTTAGTCAAATTATGGTAAATTGAAAGTCAAACCCGTTAGTCAAACTATAAGTCAAGATATTATGTAAATGGTTTTAGAAAGTATTATGTGCCACAAATATAAGAGAAAAGAATTTGAGGGACCTAAGTTGTCAGAATCCCAAACTGGTACTAGAGCCAACTTGTTCTAGTACTAGAACCAACTTGTTCTAGTCTGCAGGGACTATTCTTGCCAAAACCTGAAACTAGCACTAGAACCAACTTGTTCTAGTACTAAGGATGAATGGTTATAGGACCTAAGGGACTAAATTTTCCAATTGGGTAAACTTAAAACTAACAAAGGTCAAAAGAATTCCCTAGACTTCTACTAGCTTCATTTGGATAAGTATTTTATCCAAGTATGTTGTGAGTGTCGGTTCATGAGGAGAAAAAGGAGGGAAAAGATGAAGCTTAATAATGAAGCTTATAAGGGTTTGATGATGGTTTGAAGATTGTAATCCCCTTGCAAGGTCCCTAGCATATTATTAAGTAAGTGTGATGTTTAATTAGAGTTTCATTGGTGATTTAAAGGTTAAGGTTTATGAACCCTAACTTGGGGAAGATGGGTAAATGGTGCTTTAAGATAGTTAAAATGTTATGGTGATTCTGAGAAGATTTGTAATGGGTTAAAGTGATTAAGTAGAAAGTGGTGGGATTGATCATCATATAATCATTATATGATTATATGATGATTAGAGTTGTTAGATATGAGCTGATGGTTGTATAAACCATTGTTATAGATATTTGATTATGTATTGAGTGTTTATGTTATGATTATGGCAATTTTTGACTTAGGGTGCTAAAGTATAGATGATGATGATGAGGGATGACGATGATGATGACTAGTAAAGATGATGTTGAGATTGTGATTAGCTTAGCTTGGATGCTAAGGTAAGTAAATCGGTTATGATTTGATATTATAATGATTTCTTACATTTTGTGTTACATAATTGTTATGATGAGATGATTGAAAGTGTTTGAATGATGATGTGATGAAGAAGTAGATGTAAGGCTAGTTTGGCGTAACTAGCAAAAGAGATTGAGAATTTAGTTGGATTAGTGTAAGTGTGTAGGAAAGGTAGAGATGTAAAGATAAGGGTTGAAGTGGCTAAGGTATGTGTTTTGTTAGTATTGTGATGAAATGAATGGATTATGATGCTTAATGTGTGAATGAGTTATAATGTTTTGTTATACCCATTTTACTTACGAAGCATAATGCTTACGGTTTAGTTGCATAACCGTTTTGTAGGTACTTTTGTGAAGAAGGCAAAGTCTTGGTAAAGACATAGGAATTGGGTACGGGTTGAAAGTGGTAAGATATGAGTAATTATGATAGATACCGAGATCGAAGTAATGTTGAACCCCTAAGTTCTGTAAATGGTTTATGATGTTGTTTTGTAATGTTAAAGTCTAGTTTTTAAGTATGTAAATGAGCTCTGCTCAAGTTGTATTGAAAATGGGTAAAAAAGGGGTATTTGGCAAAACACCCGTAGCTTTGTAAAGTGTATGATCATTGGTCGTTTAGACTACAAATGATTATCAAAATGATGTAATATGTTAAGTTTATGATTTCTGGATAGTTTCGTTAATTGTCAAGTTATAGAAGTTGTTTTCTCGGAAAATGGGTCAAAAGTGCATAAAAGGAATATGCAGAAAAATTGGTGTTTGGGAAAGCAAGTAGTGCAGAAAATGGGTCACGTTAGAAAAATCATATCTTTTAATCCGTGAGTCATTAGAGGTCGTGCCACCCATCATTTCGAAAGTAAGTGAGTCTAGTTTCATTTAAAAATGGCCTCATGGTCTGAGTCTTTATAGATTTTGTTAATGGTTAAAAGAGTAATAGTAGGTTAGTTTTGATCATGTCGTTTCCGCGTCAAAGTTTTAAAATTTTGGTCAAATCAGGAAAGGGGCGTTTCAAAAAGTTATAAAAATGAGATAAAAAGTCAAAGTAATTAAAAAAAGAGTAAATTACAAAGATGGTCCCTGTGGTTTGCGTTGACTCACACTCTTGGTCCTTTGACTTTTTTTTGCACTTACAACTACCAACTCTGAAACCCTTAACACTAATAGTCTCTTGACCAAATGTCCGTTTGGTCAAGGCGTTAAGTTATAATATGTAGCCAATGGGAGAGGGTAATTTCGTCCATTCAACTTTTAAGTGCATTGAGCCTCTAAATATGCAGGCATTAAATACCCATCATATCATTTTCCCACTTGAATTTCTCTCTCATAAACAAATCTCACGAACACAAAACATAACCTAATTTTGATCTAATTTCATCATCAATGCTACAATGGTTAGAACAAAAATGTAGAATATACAGCAATCAAAAGATGATTGTGATGTTCACGAAGTATATGGTATGTATCTTTTATCATTTACTTGTTGTTATTGCATGGTTTGACTGAAAAACCCTAATTTGATTTTCTTAAATTTTTTGCAGCAAATGAACTTGATTTGTTTTCAATCAAGGTTAATTACGGTGGGAAGTTCACTGATAGACCAGATAGAACCTACGAAGGTGGTTACTCCAGCTTTGTTGATAAAGTAAATGTGGATGAGTTCTCTGTTCATGAAATGGATGCTATGGTGGAAGAGTTAGGTAATGATTGTCACTCAGTTACATTTTATCACTTTCTTATACGTGGTGAGAAGGAAACTCAAGCTATTAAGGAAACATGCGAAGAGTAATAGTTAAGGTAGGATTTATAAAACCTACTTCTATGTTGGGCAAGATTTTGGTTATGTAGCAGAGGTTAAGAAGTTGATAAAAGGGCACTCAATTGAAACTAGAAGAGAAATTAAAATTGTGAATAATGATAAAGGAAGAGTCAAAGCAGCTTGTTTTGGTCAATTGCCTTCATTTGAAACTTCTAGGCCTAATGCAGGGCAAAAGGAACAAGTTGGGCCTAGTGCAGGGCAAAATGAAAAAGTTTGGCCTAGTGTTGGGCCAAATGTAGCAGCTAGGCCTAGTCAACCATTTGAGTCAACTAATCACCTATAAAGGAGAAGTGGACTAGGGATAAGATAAAGGTTATTAAAGGAGGTAAACCTAGTTGCAGGAAAGTAGAAGAGGGTCAGCCTTGTAGATGAAAGGAGAAGGAGGTCAGCCTTGGAGATGAAAGACAGCATGGTCAAGAACTGCAAGCTTTCAAGAAGGTTAAAGACAGTTACCTGTGACAAGTGTAAATGTCTTGGTCATAATTCTAGGAGTTGCACAGGTCCAAGAGTTGAAAAGACCAAGAAGAAAAAGTCAAATGTTGCTGGTGGTGCAAGTGGAAGTGATGCAGCTGGTGTTGCTGCTCGTGCGAGTGGAAGAACTGAGCCAAATGTTGCTGCGGTTCAAGTGATGCAGCTGGTGTAAGTGGAAGAAGTGTGGATAAGGGAAAGGGTATTGAGGTTGGTGAATTAGTGTCGAAGAAGAAACAACCCAGGAAGAAAGTGATTAACATTGGCTAATGTTCTTTTCAGTTTGCAGGTTATCTAAATGGTTGCTTGTATGCACCATAAACAATATTTCATTTTGGTCATATTTGTGTTTATATCAGTGGTTGCTTGAATCCACCATAACCTTGGTTGTTAAGACAATTTGACTTATGTTTATGTGTTCTGGATACCAGAACAAGATGATGACTACTTTAATCCAATAGTTAATAGCTGTTAATGACAACAAATTTTCCATAAAACCTTGTGTTTGCCTGCTTCATTTTGGTGATATATGGATGCTTTTGTTTGTATAATAATCTGTAACACCCGTTTCCCGTATACAACTAGACCCCACTCTAGATGAGTTGAATAAGGCTTGTTGTAATTGGTTAGTCAACGGAAGTTATGTAGCAGTCAAACTTAATAGTCAAAGTATGTATAATATGGCTATATAAATATGTTGTGTCACATTTAGAAAGGAAATATACTTCAAGGACCTAAGTTACCAAGGACTAAATGCATTATTATACGTAGTGTGGCCAAAGTATAAGAATAAGGACTAGAGGGACCATAATTGCCAAATGGGCAAACTTGCATCAACAAATATCTTAGCCTAGAAATTTCTAGGCATTTCATACAAATTTGTTAGGATTAAAAAAAAAAAAAAGGTTTGGTCACCCCATGTATTTACATACTTAGCGTAGCTCTTAGCTTTGTATATATTAGAATAGTTATAGTCACACCGTGCAGGACGGACGGGTCTTTACCCACTATACACCTAATCCACGGCCCGTAGGAGGGCGTATAATGTAAGTGTATATAAACCCTCTCCCACACAAGGGAAGGGTTGGTTGTTTCTAATAATACACACACACCTCATTAGGTGTTTCTCTCACTAGAAACCTCCCACTCTCTCTTACTTTCTCTCTCTAACATTTACCATGGTTTACTTGATCTTCCATCACCCAAGACCACCCGAAACCACATGAATCAACATAATATTCGATCCTACAATTGGTATCAGAGCAAGGTTGTGTGTTTTGTTGATTTTTTGTGGTTCATACTATTCACTGAAGCTGTTTTTTTTTACCCCACATTTTTTCGGATCTGTAAACTGTTTTTCTTCGTATCTTTATTGGTAAAAGTGGCTTCATGTTGGTGTACTCATATTTTTTTTATCAATGTTTTGTCCAAACTGCTTAACTCTCTCAGGACTTAAACTGTTTTTGTCAATCTTGTGTCCAAACTGTTGGTGTACTCATTTTTGGTGACTTGTTCTTGTACCATTTCCGGGTATAAAATAGTCAAACTGGTGCCTGAAATGAATAAGTGGTCAAAAACTTCGTCGGAAAATTGGTCGGAATCTGTGTTTGACTATTTTTTGGTCTTGGTAGTGAGTACTTACCCTTCTTGTTAGAGGTTAGCTCAAAAACAGGAAAAAGACGAGAAAAAAATAACGACAGGGACTAGTTTGTTCTCATCTGGTCTTGCGTTTACCTCAGATCCATATAGCGGTTAGCAAGTCAGCGGTTAGCAAGTTAGTAATTTGGTGTAGCAGTTACTTTGGTGTAGCGGTTTGCTCCTACAATCCATTTTTATTGGCAAAATACGAACAAAATGCTACCAAAATTTCATCAACAGTTAGCGATTAGTTCAAATTTCTTTAACAGGTAGCGTTTGGTCCAAGAAACAAAATGAAAAGGAAAGAAGAAGAAGAACAATTCAAATGATCTTAACCACTTCAACAACAAAAGCAACTTGAACTGATATAATACGAAAGCAGTTAACAAAAACAACATACAAACACCTTTCACCATCTAAATCCCATTTTTATCAATGACAAAAACTGACAACAAATCAACTCTCACTAAGACTTGAACGAAATATGAAAGACAACATAGAGATCTCATTTTTCTGTTTATTTTCGCGTGATACAAAAGCATATAAACCAGAGGTCAACAATCGAAAGAAAAAGATTCTTCATCGATCCTTTGTGAAGCCCAGCTTCTTTTCATTTGTCCGAAACTTATTAGGATAAAGTTATAACAATTTTGTTATACTTTTCTTTGTTTTGACTAGACCAACAGAAGAAATTAAACCTACCCGAGACCCCCTAAGATCTTGAAGCCATGCCGCATTCTTGATTTGGCCTTGAGAAGAAAATGAAGACATAGGTTAGGGTACGTGTTTGTTCAACTGTAATGATGAATCGGATTGTGATGATGATGAAAGATCTGAGATGAGATAAGTGTTTGTGATTAACGATTTCAAGGGTTCCTTGTGTTTTATTCGGATTAATGATGATGATGATGATTTGTGAGATGAGATCCTTATTTCGATCTGATACTGAGATGAGAGAGAATATGGATATATAGTTTGGTGTAGATTTGGTAAGCGTGTTATAAGAGAAAAAGATGGGGGCTGATTTTTTTTATGAGTGTTGCTAGGGTTTAAAATGAGAGTTGTTAGGGATATAAGTGTGTTTTATATCATAATGCTTAGGGTTGGTGTGGATTTGGTCTTATCCGGGTTTGGTTGGTTTATTGGGCTTGGTCAGGCCAATCAAGACATATTACTCAACTGTGATTGTAATTTTTATTCTTGGATTCGTGGATTTGGATCGAGCTGAGTAATTCACTTTGTCAGTTGGGCCGCAAAGCATCACTACCGGGCTGTTAAAATGTACTAGACGAATTTATGGTTTGCGAAAGTGACTAGCTAATTTTTGTTAGGCATTATTAGCTTTTGGTAGTTTATTGGTTAAATGGTTATATTTGGGGTTAGAAATGACAAAGTGAATAATTTTCACGGGTGATACATTTTTGACAAGAACGGAAAACTCAATATACAAAACCCTAGTTTTCAAACCCGTGGAATAGGGGATATATATAGAATTAGGGTATATCACAAACCATCTAAAGGCTAGTGTTTGGGTGTTTAACTGCATGAGATGATCACGAAGTTTTTTTTGGTATTCCTTATTTGAGTTTGAAGTGGGTTTCACGAAGGCGCATACTTATTTTATCTTGAAGTCGGGGATGGTTAGATGCATGATTTCAATGATAACTTGCTTGGACGTATACAACTTATGATTGGGACTTGGACTATCTAGTTATACCCGATGTAAGGAGTTACATTGTAGTACTCACGGGTTATAGCTATCACTTCAAGGAGTCACATTATAGTGCTCAGTGTGTAAAACCCACAAATTTCATAATAAGTGAAATTACTAAAATGCCCTTGATATTTAAAAATTTCAATAAAACACTTATAAACACCAAATAAATCACAAACACTTAATAATTGACAACCTATGACATATGATAATTTTTATATGAACATTATAATATTATAGATGCCATAAAAATACTTGACACATTTATTTTGTTGGAATTGGGCCGAAATACATTTTTGTGTATACATTTTAATGATTTAAATGCATAAATTAAAGATAATAGCATGATATACTTGGAAATGGTTTGCAAATCAGTTTATGGGCCGAAAATCACTCAACCCCCTCCCTATACACGGATTCAATTTAATTTCCACACTTTATACATTTTTCAAAACCCTAAAAACACCAAAAAAATCCCAAACGATGGCTCATACCTCTTGGGGGTTCTTGAATAATTTTCGTGGGTTCTATCATACCCAAGGAAGGTTAGAAAAATAGTGGGTGTGACTGGGATAGCTTGGTTCGAAGGTTGGTGTTTTAGTTGTTCGATTATTCCAAACCGAGAAGAAAGAATTGTTCTGCTCCTTTTCACTCGTTAATTCTTCAACAAGGTAATTTTTATATGTTCTAAGATTAATATGAGACGTGGGAAAAATATCCATGCACTCCAGAAAAATCTTTTGAATTAAAACACAATCAAAAACCCTAAAAACAAGGAAAATTGATAATCGGCTACATATTTTTTTATGGGCCTTGTTCATATTTTTTAGATGTTTATATTACTCATATAAAATATATTAAAAATTATTTGAAGCTTGGAAATCGTTGTGGGAATTATTTTATTTTTACTAATTTGAAGAAAATTTGAAAAGGGATCGATTTGCCTATTAAACTTGGGTTTCTTATTTTTACTGTTTCATTTATGATATTATTGATTGAAAATTAATGTTTTAGGGTTTTGGAAAAATTAGGGTTAAGGGTGTGTAAATTAAATATATACCGATTGCACTTTTTGATATATAAGGGGGTGTTTGGTAATTTATTAAACCTAAGGGTTATTTTTATTAATTATAAAAGTACATGGGAAATCTGTATAAAATCAGTATGGGGGTGTGTTGTGTGATTTTGATAATTAAAGGGTGTAAATTGTAAATTAAATATGAAAAGGGGCGAATTGAAATTATATAAATGCAAGGGTTTGTTTTGGAAACTTATATAAATATAAAGGGTGATTCGTATAAATTATAAAAATGGTAGAAAGTGTAAGTTTTGTAATTAAAAGGATTTTGTTGTATTTAAATAATTAAAAAGGTATAATTTGTATTTGATTTAAATGGAGGGACTATTATTGTAATTAAATGAATTTTGACTTGAATTAATATAAGAGGGACTAAAATTGACATTTTATGATACTTGATGGATTTATGTGGTTATGTGATTAATTATGTGATTTATATATTAATTTGATAATTAAAATGTTTAAATTATAAATATGATAACTAGAGGGACTAAAAATGTAAATATGGGTAATTATGCATATCTCGACCTAAAATAACTTGAGGGACTGAAATTATCATTTTTGTATAGTTGTGATGCTTATGTGATAATTTTATTAATTAAAGGTTTAATTATGGTAACTTGAATAATTATGGGATTAAATTGTAACTTTGGAAACTAAAGGGTGTATAGTGTAAAATTGACATATTTGGCATCCTTGACTTATGTTTATGTATTACAATGTGAATATTATCACTTGTGACCCCTAACTTGTTATATTGACACTTTTTGCCCTAAAACATGTTCGGTGATCTAACGAAACCCTAATCTCAGAAAATGACTATAAAATGAAATCCGTGATGCATGAGGCTATGAAACTTGACATGGTATTAAAACTAACCTATGAGAATATTCTAACATTGGAAAACTTGCTAAATTGGGTAATCTGCTAATTATGGAAAGTTTCTAAAAATTGGAAGATAACTAAAAGAGGTAACTTATGTGAAATGAACTCGTCTTGATTCGTATCCATTCTCTTCTAGGTTCGGTGAAGCGGGAGTGATCCACTACTTCTTGATTGTTTGACCTTGCTTTTGCGTTTGGACTAAGGTACAGATATTCCGTACTCTTTCAGCAAGAGTACAACTTCTTTCTCTCTCATGACATTTTCTCTCTCTCTCTCTCTCTCTCTCTCTCTCTCTCTTATATTGCTTGATATTGAACCCTTGATATTGAACCCTTGATATTGAACCTTTGATATTGAACCCTTGATATTGAACCTTGATATTGACCCTTGATATTGAACCTTGATATTGACCTTGATAATTGTACCTTGACTTGAACCCTTGATTATGACTTGACCACTTGTACATGACATTGAACCATGAACCCTTGACCCATCAGTATTTTACCCAGGAGCTACTTGTTGTGGAGTAGCCACAACCATAGCATTGATGCACCAATGTTATGTACTCTAGTGTGGTTGGAGAGATGTACTACACCGTCCCTGATTCTTGTGATCTACTGCTGCTATGATTATTATGATTATTGTTATTGGCCAGCACGGGCGTATGGATGCATCCTAGATTTGTCTTGACTTGTCTTGGGCTACGACCATCTTGATTATTATATGGACTACATGATATATATTACTTGGTGATTGGGCGTGTGTGCATTACAGCCCCTCACATCTTGGGAGTTGATCACTCCATCTTGGGATACTTGACTTGAAATACTTGACTTGATATTTGTGTGCCTGGGGGTTAAATACTGATAGCCTTGACCCTTGACACTTGACACCTGATAGCCTTGACCCTTGACACTTGACACCTGATAGCCTTGACACTTGATACTTGACACTTGACACTTGATACTTGATACCTAATACTTGATACTTGACACTTGATACTTGACTCTTGGTAATTGACCTTGCAAACTATTGATACTTGATCTTGCTTAATTCTTAGAAACCTTGAAACTTGGTAACCTTTGACACTATACTTAAACCCTTGACATTATACTTGACGATCCTTGAAACTAGTTAATCATTGCTATTACACTTGGCGATTCGGGATACTTAACCTTGATGACTTTTCATATTTAACCTTGAAAATTCTTTGATATACCTTGTGACACCATATGTAATTTCTATTCATACTCTCTTATCTTATTACTTGATGTGCTTGTTATCATCATATCTGTTCACTGAGCTTTTTATGCTCAGCCGCGTTTTCTTTTCCATGCGGCAGGTACTTAAGCTAGGATGCGGGGTTTAGCTTTGGGGATGAGAGAGTGTGGACCAAACTTAGAGTTCCCTTATATTATGGACATGGTTTTATTATTGTAATTCCCTTATTTTGGAATTCATTTGTAACCTTGTACTCATTGTATTATTAAAGTATAAAGCTTGTGTTTTGCTCTGTTGGACACTATTTATTATGATATCTTTACCCTTGACGGGTTGGGGGTGTATTTATGGCATCTATAATATTATAATGTTCATATAAAAATTATCATATGTCATAGGTTGTCAATTATTAAGTGTTTGTGATTTATTTGGTGTTTATAAGTGTTTTATTGAAATTTTTAAATATCAATGGCATTTTAGTAATTTTACTTATTATGGAATTTGTGGGTTTTACAACTATTCCCCCCTCAAAAGAATTTTCGTCCGCGAAAATGAATGAAGAAATAGGTAACGAAACAAACGAGAGTCTACCAAATTACATAGGAAGATGGGGGTAGCTGGCTCGCATAGACTCCTCAGTCTCTCAGGTAGCCTCACGTGGTGGATGGTTCTTCCAAGGAACTTTAACAAAATGAAAAACTTATTTCTCATGGCTCTCTCCTGTCTATCAAGAGTTTGCAAGTGACATATCTGGTTGAATATGATCAAAAGGGTATGACACCATATGTAGAGGATGATAATTGTATCTTCTGGAAAGTTCATATGAGATACAAACAGAATTTCAAGTCAAGTTAACTGTATCGAGCAGTAGAGATCTCTTCAAAGAGTTTGAGATTCGTGACAGTTGTATCGAGGTCAACAGAATGCAAAATTGAGAGTTAACTTTTAATCCAATTATCCAACGAACAGATGTAGAGTCAACGCATAGGTAGAATGAACCTAAAGTCTCACCAGTCGCAGAAATTTCAATGGAGTTCAAATTCTAAACTTCTTAGATACTCCCCAAGATATCCTATAACCACAATAAGTGCACGTTATATAATGTGAGTATTATCACGTTGGCCAGGCGTCATAATACTAGCATCATATAAATATGCTCTCATGATGGTCATACTTTATCACGAGTCGTAAAAAAACAAGTCAATCTTAGTTCACCTATTACTTCTATCACCTAAGAGGTCAACCGACATCAAACGTCATAACCAATAGGAACATCCAATAACAAGACAGCGGAAGTCTCAATGAATAACTAGAGGAAAACAAGACTACTCGCAAGAGTAACGGAATTCTAACATATCAACAATCAAGGTACGTTGTCTCAAAAGCATCCATCTTCCCAAAATTTGCCAAATTTCCAAAACAAGACTAATATCAAGCATACGCAGAGTGAACACGAAACAGAGATGATATTGGAGAACCTAAATCATCCAAGGATCACTTTACCAAGTAACGAAACTCAAGAATTTAACAAGAGTGAGCATTAGTTAACATAAACTTCATCTTCCACACAATCAACTCTTTCAAACAACAAAATGGTTTGTTCCAAAGATCACCGATACTATACATCAAATGTCTTCAAGTCCAAGCAATCTATCTTCTTTTGTCTATCAATATGGAAATGACACAAAACTGTGATCTTGAGTCTGATTCATCAAGCCTTCCGCAGTTCTTCTTGGAATGTGATGGAGTAATGCAAATTCTGACACGACCTTTAAATTTCTTCATCATCCAGTCTGCTTCCACTCTTAATTCATCTTAGTACAACCAAGATGAATAGGGAAGTGAAACTGCATGTCTTCATCAGCTCCAGGTTCGCCACTTTGCCTAGCTCTTGTTCCCTGCATCGTCAACACTTCTGTCTTGTAAGGAGTGTCTTCACTCTTCATGGTAGCCACTGTTGTTGACAATTCCAGGTCAGGCAGTGAAGTTAATCTTCTCATAAGTTTCTAGTTGACACAAACTGGTAATCATCTTCCAAGATTCTTCTGTAAGATTTAAAAGACTAGAGTTTCAAATTTATTGTCGGTCTTGATCACTTGGTGCAAATTTCAGATCTTGCGGAATTTAAAGAGATATTCTAATCTAAGAACACCGTTGTCCAACAATTATCAATCTCCCCAAAATGCACAAGTGGTCGCCAAATTTCAACAAGGTACAAAATAGTTTCCATGTCCTTTCTCGTCTTCGAATGTACTATTACGTCATACCATGACTGTTTGTCCAAGTACTCACGAGAAAACGGTATTTCTCAGTTTCACAAGATCGTCAGAGCTTTAGCTAATACCATTAGCGTCACTAACCGTCATAGTAGTCGTCACGAATACGGAAAGCGATTTCAAAATAACCTCCACTCATAACTCCATTTCAAAACATACCACAATGTCGTACTATACAATTTCTCCAAATATTCACGAAAACATAACCTCATCATGTACACGAAAATAGTTGACGTGATAGCCAATACAATTGGAATAGTTAACTTATTATCACGAAATACAATTACGGCCTCACAATCATCTTAAGAAACCTTCACGTTCATTCTACGTCGTCTCTCCTCTTCTTCACCAATAAAACTGATATACTTCACGGCTTACTCTTGGTTAGTAACCCATTTCTTAGAAGTTCTTTCATTTGTTTCTTCAGTCTTTCAAGTGAAGTCATCGGGAACGGATTTTTCAAGGGTAGGTCCAAAATTATATCAATGTAAACAGAATTGTAACTACATTCGTCAAACCAGGCGGATAGTTCACGAATTAGGATCAAGTGTAAGGTTTATCAAGAGTCTTTAGGCGGACAGGTCAGCTATTCGAAAAGGTTGGAAGTTTGTTCAGCTTCATAGCCCAAGTGTGCCTTATTGCAAATACGAACATTGTATTGTTGTCAAAATGATACGCGTGGAATGCTAGTTGCTAACACCGTCAATGGGGTCAAAAGATGAGAATTATCCGAAAGAAACGGAATTTATCAAGTCAATTAATTTAGGGTGCAAAACCCTCGTACCAATACTTCCAAAATCGTCAAGATTCCCATAACAATTAACTGATGAATACAAACAAGATTGCCGTAACAAAGCGCACAAGAGGGAAACTTAATTCAAAATTTTAATACAATGAGAGTAACTTGGAAATGGAAATGAAATTTGAAGTTAAACAAAAGAGTAAAAGAAACTAGTTCATGATTACAAATTCCCTTCATTCAACTTGGATTATAGCGGCTGGTCGCCGTAGACTCTAGATCGGAGTCCACATCATTCTCTTCCTTCTCCTCCTCTCTTTCACTAATCCAGCCATTCTTATTATTCTCGTGTTGCGGCAAAAGGCGGCTAGCGAAGCCACTTTTGCAATCTCTCTCTTCTTCTTCTGCCAACTCATGGCAATTTCCGCAATACTTGGTGCCAATACTTTTGTTATCAATTGTTGTAGTTTCATACTTCTCTTTCTTCTTGTCCTCTGCCTTCTGGCAGCCCGTAGCATTAACAGTAGTTCCTTTACTCGTACTTACACACTGGGTCTGTCTCAAAACATCCTTTATGGCCTGAGTCACCATTTTCTTTCGGTCTTCGTTAGGTGATCCAGAGTGACGAGATTTAACCATCTTAACGGTTACCAATTGATCAGGATAGGGAAGTCAAGAATAAACACGAAATGTAAAGGTATGCTGAAGGAAGCCTAATATCTACCCAATCCTCACAGGTATAAACTTAAGTTCGCACAGGGAAGAATCCTAAATCAAGTTCTCAAGGTGTTAATCAATGTTCCTACAGTGGAAACCTAATGGTCCCAAAACTCACAGGTCCAGGTTATGTATTATAAGTCGTCAGCCTGGTCTCTGATACCACAAATTGTAACACCCCAACCCGTCAAGGGTAAAGATATCACAATAAATAGTGTCCAACAGAGCAAAACACAAGCTTTATACTTTAATAATACAATGAGTACAAGGTTACAAATGAATTCCAAAATAAGGGAATTACAATAATAAAACCATGTCCATAATATAAGGGAACTCTAAGTTTGGTCCACACTCTCTCATCCCCAAAGCTAAACCCCGCATCCTAGCTTAAGTACCTGCCGCATGGAAAAGAAAACGCGGCTGAGCATAAAAAGCTCAGTGAACAGATATGATGATAACAAGCACATCAAGTAATAAGATAAGAGAGTATGAATAGAAATTACATATGGTGTCACAAGGTATATCAAAGAATTTTCAAGGTTAAATATGAAAAGTCATCAAGGTTAAGTATCCCGAATCGTCAAGTGTAATAGCACTGATTAACTAGTTTCAAGGATCGTCAAGTATAATGTCAAGGGTTTAAGTATAGTGTCAAAGGTTACCAAGTTTCAAGGTTTCCAAGAATTAAGCAAGATCAAGTATCAATAGTTTGCAAAGTCAAGTACCAAGAGTCAAGTATCAAGTGTCAAGTATCAAGTATCAAGTATTAGGTATCAAGTATCAAGTGTCAAGTGTCAAGTATCAAGTGTCAAGGCTATCAGGTGTCAAGTGTCAAGGGTCAAGGCTATCAGGTGTCAAGTGTCAAGGGTCAAGGCTATCAGGTGTCAAGTGTCAAGGGTCAAGGCTATCAGTATTTAACCCCCAGGCACACAAATATCAAGTCAAGTATTTCAAGTCAAGTATCCCAAGATGGAGTGATCAACTCCCAAGATGTGAGGGGCTGTAATGCACACACGCCCAGTCACCAAGTAATATATACCATGTAGTCCATATCATAATCAAGATGGCCGTAGCCCAAGACAAGTCAAGACAAATCTAGGATGCATCCATACGCCCGTGCTGGCCAATAACAATAATCATAATAATCATAGCAGCAGTAGATCACAAGAATCAGGAACGGTGTAGTACATCTCTCCAACCACACTAGAGTACATAACATTGGTGCATCAATGCTATGGTTGTGGCTACTCCACAACAAGTAGCTCCTGGGTAAAATACTGATGGGTCAAGGGTTCATGGTTCAATGTCATGTACAAGTGGTCAAGTCATAATCAAGGGTTCAAGTCAAGGTTCAATTATCAAGGTCAATATCAAGGTTCAATATCAAGGGTCAATATCAAGGTTCAATATCAAGGGTTCAATATCAAGGGTTCAATATCAAGGGTTCAATATCAAGCAATATAAGAGAGAGAGAGAGAGAGAGAAATGTCATGAGAGAGAAAGAAGTTGTACTCTTACTAAAAGAGTACGGAATATCTGTACCTTAGTCCAAACGCAAAAGCAAGGTCAAACAATCAAGAAGTAGTGGATCACTCCCACTTCACCGAACCTAGAAGAGAATGGATACAAATCAAGACGAGTTCATTTCACATAAGTTACCTCTTTTAGTTATCTTCCAATTTTTAGAAACTTTCCATAATTAGCAGATTACCCAATTTAGCAAGTTTTCCAATGTTAGAATATTCTTATAGGTTAGTTTTAATACCATGTCAAGTTTCATAGCCTCATGCATCACGGATTTCATTTTATAGTCATTTTCTGAGATTAGGGTTTCGTTAGATTACCGAACATGTTTTAGGGCAAAAAGTGTCAATATAACAAGTTAGGGGTCACAAGTGATGAATTCACATTGTAATACATAAACATAAGTCAAGGATGCCAAATATGTCAATTTTACACTTTACACGCTTTAGTTTCCAAAGTTACAATTTAATCCCTTAATTATTCAAGTTACCATAATTAAACCTTTAATTAATAAAATTATCACATAAGCATCACAGCTATACAAAAATGATAATTTCAGTCTCTCAAGTTATTTTAGGTCGAGATATGCATAATTACCCATATTTACATTTTTAGTCCCTCTAGTTATCATATTTATAATTTAAACCTTTTAATTATCAAATTAATATATAAATCACATAATTAATCACATAACCACATAAATCCATCAAGTATCATAAAATGTCAATTTTAGTCCCTCTTATATTAATTCAAGTCAAAATTCATTTAATTACAATAATAGTCCCTCCATTTAAATCAAATACAAATTATACCATTTTAATTATATAAATTACAATAAAATCCTTTTAATTACAAAACTTACACTTTCTACCATTTTTATAATTTATACGAATCACCCTTTATATTTATATAAGTTTCCAAAACAAACCCTTGCATTTATATAATTTCAATTCGCCCCTTTTCATATTTAATTTACAATTTACACCCTTTAATTATCAAAATCACACAACACACCCCCATACTGATTTTATACAGATATCCCATGTACTTTTATAATTAACAAAAATAACCCTTAGGTTTAATAAATTACCAAACACCCCCTTATATATCAAAAAGTGCAATCGGTATATATTTAATTTACACACCCTTAACCCTAATTTTTCCAAAACCCTAAAACATTAAATTTCAATCAATAATATCATAAATGAAACAGAAAAAATAAGAAACCCAAGTTTAATAGGCAAATCGATCCCTTTTCAATTTTTCTTCAAATTAGTAAAAACAAAATAATTCCCACAACGATTTCCAAGCTTCAAATAATTTTTAATATATTTTATATGAGTAATATAAACATGTATAAGCATCTAAAAAATATGAACAAGGCCCAGAAAAAAATATGTAGCCGATTATCAATTTTCCTTGTTTTTAGGGTTTTTGATTGTGTTTTAATTCAAACATATTTTTCTGGAGTGCATGGATATTTTTCCCACGTCTCATATTAATCTTAGAACATATAAAAATTACCTTGTTGAAGAATTAACTAGTGAAAAGGAGCAGAACAATTCTTTCTTCTCGGTTTGGAATAATCGAACAACTAAAACTCCAACCTTCGAACCAAGCTATCCCAGCCACACCCACTATTTTTCTAACCTTTCTTGGGTATGAGAGAACCCACGAAAATTATTCAAGAACCCCCAAGAGGTATGAGCCGTCGTTTGGGATTTTTGTGGTGTTTTTAGGGTTTTGAAAAATGTATAAAGTGTGGAAATTAAATTGAATCCATGTATAGGGAGGGGGGTTGAGTGATTTTCGGCCCATAAACTGATTTTCAAACCATTTCCAAGTATATCATGCTATTATCTTTAATTTATGCATTTAAATCATTAAAATGTGTACATAAAAATGTATTTCGGCCCAATTCCAACAAAATAAATGTGTCAAGTATTTTTATGGCATCTATAATATTATAATGTTCATATAAAAATTATCATATGCCATAGGTTGTCAATTATTAAGTGTTTGTGATTTATTTGGTGTTTATAAGTGTTTTATTGAAATTTTTTAATGTCAAGGGCATTTTAGTAATTTCACTTATTATGGATTTTGTGGGTTTTACACAGTGTCACTCGCATATGCTGATGTGGATAGTCTCAAGAGGTGTTGTACTTATTTTGGCTCTTTGTTGACCGTTTATGGTACTTTGAGAGTTTCTTCTGCATCGTTCTTCAATCAACAACAGTGCAAGATTAAGTAACAAATTTAGGGAATTCTACTTCATTTTCAAGTTGGGTATATCGGGCTTAATTCACCAAGTGGTCACATCAATAGCCGACATAATACGAGGTGGGTTTGTTAGCTAATGGGTTTAAGGGTTGAGATGTGATCAGCAATTCTCATGGAATATTCGGCACTACAGCACGTCAAAGATACTTCACTGTCTAAGCAAAATCTTTCTTGATCCTTTAATGTCATTCACGATTTTCCTCAAGATGTTTGCTTAAGACAAGAACTTCTCGTGTATATGGTCGTACACGTCAATGATGCTTCCGAAAGTTCGAAACCATCATGGGGGAGAAACGTGTACTTTGATGATATAAGGTCAACCTCCAGGGGGAAGTATTTTATACTACTTTACTTAGTATTGTTCGTGAAGTATTCTAAATATGTGAGAAGAATTGTTGCTGATCTCTTGCATGTTCCCACAAACAAATATTCACCAAAACCAGATTTGTCATAACACACTCAATTTATCATTGTCTCACGGTTTCTTCTTGGTTTTGTAAAATCCCGCGAAAGAATCTATTTCTCGGTTTAAATCATAGATTTGTAAAATCCCGTGATGATGAAACTATCCTGGAGAAAGAAAAGTGCATATCCGGATCTTAATTGACTCTGGTGCTACGACATCAACTTCGAATAAGGGATAATGTATGTACTTCATGTATTGGATGAGTTTTGACATACTTCATGGCATTTTGGTTATAACGAGTTTTTATGGGGTTATGTGTGTTTGACAATATCGGGATAAAACCATTATCAAAGTTCATTAAAAACATCCAAGAGGCTAGATTTGGTCAGTTAAACCACAAATGTGACTACGCGCATCAATTCATTATTATTTATTTGAGGATGAAGTGAAATTTCACGGGTGCGTATACTTAGTATCTGAAGATATCGGGGTGGTTGGATGAAGATTCTTCGAGACCCTTGTTTGAGCTTTTAACCTTTACAATGACGAAGACTCGGATATCTAGTTATTTTTGGGATTCTTCCTTTCTATTACCACAAAATAACTATCATTTTAAGGAGTTACATTGTATTCCTCAGTGTCACATGAAGTTGTGGATATTCAAGAGGTGATGTACGTCTTGTACTTGATGGTTGGTTGGTTGAAGAGTATAGAGTACTTAGGGATTCGATGTTGCACGAACTCTCTACACCGCTCTTTGTCACACATTAGTGCAAGCTTAAGTCACAAGTTTGGGTTATTTTACTTCAGTCTCAAGTTCATCATATTAGGTTTTTCTCCAACAGTAGTCACTACATATAGCCGACAGAATGATAATGGGGTTGGTAACGAGTTACCAGAGAGAAGAAGAAAAGAGAGATATGACGTTTGGACACAACGGTTCAAGCCTCGTTCTTCAACATAATGGCGTCTGTAGATAACATTTCAGGCCCCGTTCCTCAAAGAAAAGAATGGTGTACGTTTCAGTGCGCCTTATCTTGGGAAGAAGTGAAATCTTCTTATTTATGACCATTCTCATCAACGAGATTCATGCTTTTCCCATGTTCGTATAGTCATCAAGTGGATAAACGTGCATTGGATTATATTTGTGTGCTTCACTTATTCTATCCAAAATTGCAAACAGGCATATGCAATTTTTGAGGGGGAGAAGGGAAAGGATGAAGAAACTACATGTTGATGATGTTTGTAGAATGGTCATTCGGCTCATGTACGCAAATATTTTCTCCCTCTAAGGTTTAACACATTTCAACAAGTGGTTTAGGCATATTACAAGCTTCATTGAACTCTTTAGTTGCTAAACCATTGATGAGGAAACAAAAGAGGGTCTGCTTCAAGAGTGTTTTAATCATCATCTTCTTCGCAGTAGTTTGGTGCTACACACATATTTATGCTACATCTGATAAATTTCAACCATCACGGAATCTCAACTATGGCAAAAATGTCATTGCATGCGATTTTTGAGGGGGAGAATAAGTGTATGTCCTTCTCCTTTCGACTGTGGCAAAAATGTCATTAGCATGCCACTTTTGAGGGGGAGAATAGGCGTGTGTTCTTTCTCCTCTTTCGTGGGAGGAGTAATGTGTATGCTGGGGTTATAAATCATGAAGGGATCGAGCTTAATTATTCATGTCAGGGAAATTAATGTCTACCTCTCTGATATATTTCGTGGTTTGTTACTCTGTTCGAGTTCAATAGTCATTGCGGGGATTCGAACTTGGTGCTATCATTTAGTACTCCAGTTGATTGATTGATTTAGATAAAGAAGAAGATGGTTAATATCAAGACCTTCAAACGTGATCATGACGTTAAAGTGTTGAATCTATAAAAGGGGATGGTCAGTTTTAGGGGGAGCCGATTCAACAACTTCACAAGTTCTTGAAGAGGCTCTTTACATACGATGGCCTAATTGAGGGGGAGCAAACTCAATTAGTCATCATCTCATGACTCCTGAATACTTCAGTTCAGGACTCGTGAGGTTTATCGACATCTTCTCACGGGCTGATATTATTATTGATAAAGGGCTTCCAGTTAATGCTTCATGTACACATCATTGTGATGATTTCGATTAATCGCAACCATCAGGGGAGAGGAATGTGTACACCAAGGATGCACAATGAGTTCACGTGATCGGGCTTAATGTCTAATGAAAAAGATTAAAGATGATCAGTGGTTCAAATTGTTACTTTGGTACTATCACTTCATGTCCACGTCACGGGCTGATTAATCCCAACCATCAGGGGAGAGAGAAATGTGTACATCAGGGACGCACAACAGGTTTACATGATCGAGCCTAATCAGTTATTCCGAAGTTGATATCTGCAGAGATGATCAGTGCTTCAACCTGTTACTTTGGTGTTATCGTTTCTTCTTGTATTTGGTACATGTGTACATTATGGGCTGATTTGGTATATGTAATATAACTGGAATGCATTTGGTGAGATGGAGATGTTGAAATCCTATTCTCCAAACGGACAACATTGAAGAAGGTCGAGTCTACAGTCTGTTCTACATTCTCCGCTACGTGTTAGAAGACTAAAGCCGATATGCATTTAGTTATCAAAAGACTTCTTCATATTCAAGGCACTCATCTGAAAGGTTGCCAGTTTAGGGGAGAGCACTAATTAGGGGAGAGTGAAAAGTATGTGTTAAATTCCCTAATTAGATGTGCTCATATTGCTCTTCGGCAAGTTGATTCTCACAGGATACCTTTGAGCTAATTTTGTTCTTCTCACAAGATTTCAAGTATATGTGCGTAAAATGTGTTGCTGATTCTGAGGTATCAAAACCAGCAAGGGGGAAGGAGACATACATCGGAACGTACAACGAGTACATATGATGAGCTTTATAGTTCTACTTAATTGAAGTTATTCCGGGAAGACAAATGTCATAACCGCAGAGAAGATCAGTGGTTTAACTCGTTTCTCTTGATGTATTATTCCAACTATGTGGGGGAAGAGATGCAAGAAATAGTTCCTGATAACAAAAGACGTACACAATGGATTGTATGTGTACTTCGGGTTTCTGAGCTTCATATAATGAGACTGATTGCATCATTTCTACTACTTGGGGGGAAGTGGTCTCTGGATACTTTTGGTACACATTCTTTAGCCTTCAGCAGGGAAGAAAGATGAGAAGAAAATAGTCAAGCGTGAGATGATACGTTGCTGAGCTATCAAAGCTTCACATTGAGAAAGCTCAAGTTCAGATGAAAATTCTAGAGCCTCGAACGCTTTGGTGGTGAAAGTTTAAGAGATGTTGACTACTGACTTCTACTACGTGCAGACCGATATCCTCTTTTCGGTATTCATGTCAACATCCTCTTAAACTGCATAATATCCTTTGTACATATCTTGAAAACCAAAAAGAAAATAGAAAATTATAAAACCATCAAAATCCATAAAAATCGGAAAAACATAAAAATTCCAAAAATATTCTTCTCACGACATGTCTCTCGTGTAATCAATATTATGTACGTTTCTATAAATGTCATTCAATAATGACACGGAAACATACATATGCTTATACGAGAGTTTTTCTATTTTTTCCAAATAATGTTTTTTTTTCTAAAACATGTTGCTTCTCAAAATCTTCTTTAAATATGGCTTGTAGTCATTTAAGGCTGTAACCCGGACTTAAAATTATGGCTTGCTATTACTTCAGATAGCAAACCGGTTTTCAAAATGGGGAAAACACGTCGCCAAAAAGACGGTTGTTCCTTTTAACCGGGTGAAGTTCACCTGGGCATGGATTACTTTATATCCATGTTTCCTCGATCTAATGTACGTGTCAGTACATTATATCTTGACTAAGAAGAGAAGTCTTCTTTTACCAAAACAAATATTTTTCCATCTATGATTCTTCAGAAAAATATTTTGTATATAAAATGGTGGTTTAAAACAATATTTGAAAATCAATTGGACTTAAGTTTTTCATAAAATTTGCCACTCAATCTATGACAAAAAGGTTTAATTTTTCACAAAATTTTAAATGTACAAATGGTCATAGATTGAGGGGGAGAATGATTTCAAATTTTATTTTAGATCATCAAATGTTTTTCTTTGTTCGGCTCAAGTAGTGTATAAATATGTGTTGTTATGTGTCAGAATATGAATACTTTCATGAGTTTCGTGTTAAACTCTAAATATTTTATAAAAGCATCATAACTGACAATAACAGAGTCCCTCATAATATGAGGGGGAGCATTAATATGTTCCAATATCGGCTTGTATAAATCAGACACATTTTCTCCCAAATTTTTCTACAATATTTAAATCAATTGGGATCCAAAATCTCAAATGATTTGAAATTTTTGATCGGGGGAAAGAATGTGATTTAAATATATAATTTGATAAAAGTGATCATTAAAGACTCAACCAGGCACTCCTCACTCCATGTGCTAAACAATTTCGATTACCGATGCACATGTTGAGGGGGAGCATTTCTGAAAGATCAAAAACAATTGAGGTACAAATGCTTTGATATCAAATATCACGAGTACCTTGATTGATTTTCAATTGGTTTTAAGGCGGAGAGAACAATACCAAAGACCGACCATGTTACTTCAAGCGATGAAGTTATAAGGATGATAAGGTTAGGTATTAGTTTCCATGATCCACCAGAACCGGAGGGATCTACCCAGGGACAATCCACTAGTTAGTGTAAAAGTCCTTAGGTACGATTATGAAAAAAGGAGAAAAGTGAGATAAGGGAAGAGTGCCGACTGAGATGGAGCTAGTACTGGAACAAACCCAACAAGGTTCTAGTAATGAAATCTCGGTAAGCACTGAAGGGGTTGAAGAATGAAAAAGAAATGTAATGAGAAAGGGTGAAAAGAAATAGCCCTCAAAATATTCAACCGTAGGGCAGAAACCGGGTTCAACTCATATGCTATTGGTAGTTACCAAGGTAACACTGGTATTGAAGACAAGACGTCATGGACCCAATGAAGCACTGCACTAACCTTCCTAGCCACTCAAGTTCTCTTAAAAGGACTTTTTTCAATCTCACGGGGAACCCTGCTTAATGTATCGACCGCTCATTGCGAGCCATGTTGATACCAAAACAGGAGACACCTCTCCAGTCTCCAGGAGCGGATCAAAACGCACTATTGAGTCTAGAGCCAAGAGATCATCCATAAATCTCATTAGGACACATTTACAATATGCTTACTATTTCACACAATGTGAAAAGTAAGATAATATATTTAGAGTCCTACGCATTATCCTTGCGGTATTGCCAGAACATCTGAGTGATATGCAATTATTCATGATAAAGATGGAAACACTGCTAGAGTGAATATCAATCAAGCTCTTGGTAGGTGACATGTGAGATCCTTCATGGATCAAACTAGTGACAACTGAAAAGCAACGATGGGGCGATTCGTTTTCGAATCAAACTTGTTCCAGGAAATGAATTGACGGATACTTTTGGAAAACCCTTCGATGTGCTCAACTACTTTCTTTCGAGCACATTGACTGCGCATAATGTTCAAACAAAAGTATTTGACATAAAATTGATGTTTATCATAAACTCGTTGTATTGCAAAAACTCTTTGTCTAGCAATACGCGATTGTTTTTCAAAATCAATTTCCTCATTAATCGGTGAATCATTAATTCACCGGTTCACTAACTCCATGTTGTCTACTTTGAGACGCTCCGGTTTGAGAATGGCTAGTACAGCTGCGAAACCCTGTCAAGGAAGTTCTTCGGAATTCTACCTGATCACAGGTAGTATTTATACTGATTAACGAGGAATCGTGGTTCTTGCAACCCTATTCAACGAAGGTGAACAAAGACACTTTCGAGTGTTTATTGCTAACTGTTGTTTGCAGGAACACCTGACAGTTGCAGCTGATGGAAAATGAGACGTCAATTCATAACCTCATGCTCATACCCCACACTCACAATTAAAGACATCATGAAAAGTGAAAGATCAACAACAATGCTTCCGCAACTCTGATGCAAAGTTTCATGATCCAGAAAGGTGTGAGCATGACGGTCCGATGGTCACTACTTCACATGGAGGCGATTCCACAAAGGATGATTTGGAGATCTACGGTGGCTGATGATCTCAATGAAAGCTCAAAGATCACACAATCCAAAGGAACTTATGCTCAAAGATCACTACTTGCCCTACAAAGACAACACTTGAAGAATCAACGGATACAAGCTAGAGCTAAAGATCAATTTATAGAATGCTAAGATTCAATTTATTTTTTCTGGGGTGACCTCCCTTAGGGGGAGATTGTTAGGATTAAGAAAAAGGTTCGGTCACCCCATGTATTTACATACTTAGCGTAGCTCTTAGCTTTGTATATATTAGAATAGTTATAGTCACACCGTGGAGGACGGACGGGTCTTTACCCACTGTACACCTGATCCACGGCCCGTAGGAGGGCGTATAATGTAAGTGTATATAAACCCTATCCCACACAAGGGAAGGGTTGGTTGTTTCTAATAATACACACACACCTCATTAGGTGTTTCTCTCACTAGAAACCTTCCACTCTCTTTTACTTTCTCTCTCTAATATTTACCATGATTTACTTGATCTTCCATCACCCAAGACCACCTGAAACCACATGAATCAACATAATATTCGATCCTACAAAGTTCTATAAGGGTGTGTGTGTTGGTCCGGTTTTGGAGAAGGGAGAAAGGGTTATATTGGTACTAGTGATCCAAGGAAGAAAATCATGTCATCCTATCATAAAGATAAGCCCCAATTAAGATCCTAAGCAAGTAAGTAAGCCCTAGTCAAGTGTCTTTAATTATATTAAGTTATATACATAAGGATGGTGATGGGTTTGGGTAAACCTTTGCTAGATAGTGTTAGTTTGATGAGAAAGTAAGTATTTTGTGTATTGATTTAGTAGGAATCAAGATGGACAAGTAAGGGTTATCAAGTGAGGAAGATGGTGATGAACCTTTACTAGGAATCAAGGAAGAAGGTGGATGAAGATGATGATGATGATCTTGATAGTGATATAATAATATGGTAGTTTAGCTATGTTGTCTAAAGTAAGTAACTTTGATTTCTATATGTGTTAATATGAATGTTCTCATGTTATGTGTTAATGAATGAGTTGATAGGATTAAGCCTTGGATTAGTAAGTTGGGTTAATAGGAGGTATGTTAGTGAGTTAGATCAAGAGATAGGACACGGTGTTGAAAGGTCTAAGGTAAGTCTATGTTTGTTATGTGTATAATGTTATGATGTTCATGTGATATAGTTATGATGTTGTTATGATAATTGTAACGAGATGGGTTTGATGCATATATGTTCTTGATGCATATATGTGCGAATGAAAGTATTAACCATGTATTAATCTAGTTACTTACTAATCGAAAGCTTACATTTTAGTGTTGCAATGTCCTTGTAGGTCTATGCGTGATGGGAAGGAAGTACTTGGATTATAGCTTAAGGAATTAGAAGCGGATTGGAAGATAGTAAGCGTTAGGAGCTTAGGTAGATACTGAGCTCATGTCGATGTTGAACCCCCATTGGTCTTTTATGGGTTTGTAATGTATAGACGAGTGTCAAGTATGTTCTTGTTAGTTAAGGTCAAATACGTCCATCGGTTTGTTGTATAAATGGTTTTAAGTGATGTTAGTTAAGCATAAAGTGGTATTTGGGATAAAAGTGTTTATACCCATTCCGGGTAATAAATGGGTTTATTATTTTTTTAAACGTTTTAATATGTTATGTTAAGAGTTTTGGTTAAGTTTAAAGGGTTATTGAGGTCGTATAGTTTGTTTGTCATGAAATGGGTCAAAACGGGTTTTGGGCATAAACCCGTCATGTTCTAAGTACTATTCCGAGGGTCAAATGGTAAATGTTTTTATAAGAAAATGAAATATGCGATGTACTAATAAGTTCTGGAAGTTTTTATGTATTGTTGAAGTGGTAAAAGTGCATATGGGTCAAAACATGTGTGTTGCAGAAATTCCACAGAAAATGGGTCAGTTTTAGATACAAATGGGTCTATTTTAGGGTGCTGGTAAAAAGGGTCCATTTTAGACACAAATGGGTCTATTTTTGGGGTGCAGGTAAAATGGGTCCGTTTTAGACACAAATGGGTCTATTAACGGGTGCAGGTAAAATGGGTCTGTTTTAGACACAAATGGGTCTATTTTGGGGTGCAGGTAAAATGGGTCCATTTTAGACACAAATGGGTCTATTTTAGGGTGCAAGGAAAATAGGTCTACTTTAAAATAAACAGGGTCCATTTTATATTAATACCTATGGTAATAGTGTCCATTAAAGTTGAGTCGTTTTCGTGTAAAGTTTTAAATTTTTGGTCAACGGGTACGGGGCGTAACAACTTGGTATCAAAGCTTCTGTTTAAGTGAATTACGTTTCCACTTTAGGTTTCCTAGACTTAAACCACTCGTAGATGCATTGAACATAAGTTTAAGTAATGCGGAATGTAGATGCCCTAGTGCTATAGCATGCAAGTGCTTAGAGTAATAATGAGATTAGGCCATAACTTAGATGAAATGTGAACATTGCGATGTGGATTGAGTGGCTATAGAAGAAATGAGTTAGGCGTGAATTATAGATTGCCTAATTTATAAAAAGGGAATGCATGATATGTTATACGTATGCAAGTTGATAAGTGTGGATGTTTTTTATAGTGTTAACGCAATTGCGATATAATTCTATAATGGATCATATTATGCTAAGTGCGATGTAAGAGAATGATAGTTCTTGTTTCGTATACACTAATGTTTTATTTATGAGGAATGAGGCTTTCTAAGTTTGAGTTTTAGGTGAAATTTAAAAAAAAATGTGTTTATTTGTGATTGGCGTTGGAAGTAGGAAGTAGGAAGTATGTTATTGTATCTTGTGCGGAACATTGATATTGATATAAATTGCATTAATCATAATTTGGAAAATGATTTGTAAGTATTGTGCTTGAAAGATTAATGATCTAGGAAGGGTTATGGCCTTATGGGATTAACACGAACTTGTGTATATGGAAACGTTAAAGATTTATGAGGATGTGAGTATGACGAGGATCTAGGTGCTTAGGTAAAATGCATTGTTAAGGTTTGTAACCATAAGAAAATGAAGAAGTGTAGGAGAAATGAATAATACATGAAGTAGTTATTACATGAATTGGTTAAGTGAAGTAGTAATTACCTTAAAGAAATAGACAAAGGGTATAAGATAGACATGTTTAAATGATTTAAATTATGAATTAACTAAAATTAATGAAACATAAGTGAGTAGTAATGTTAACTTTCTTTTATAATGTAAGACACAAACCTTGCGCATAAATAAGATTAAGAATGTGTTAATGTTCATGATATTATGTATGATTTGCTATTTTTAGTCATAAACTAACAAAATTGAGTATGCATGTTGCGACAAGATGTAAAGAAGAAGTTGAAGAAGTGTAATGCAAGAAAGTCTAAATTAGGCGAGTCATTAGGAATCAAGATAGGCAAACATTAAAAGAATGGACAAGTGTAAAATGAAATGAGAGGTTAACGTGAGGTTGACAAGAAACGATCAGTGTTATGTGAAAACTCGGATGAAATACGATACCTATGGTTATATATATATGTATTTATATGTATAAGTATAAATGGGTAAGTATCCTATAGATTCTGTCCTAAATAATGAAAGATGATTGGTGAGTGATTTAGGAGTGCGTAAGGCAAGGAGAAGAGTAACGGGATAGTGGTAATCTAAGAAATGCTTGATTAATGAATAATTAGTGAAACCTAGAATTAGTGAGTTGGACATGATTTCTTGGTGGTGACACGTAGTGAATATTTTGACAAACGTAAGATATAAGTTCATGTTGGACTAAAGATGTGTAAATAAAGGATTATCTTATGTTTCGATAGGGTTGGTAATCGTTTAATAATAATGTGAGTGATAGGTTCATGAGACTTAAAGGTTTTCTAAGTATGTGTTTAAGTTGTAGATGTTTTATGATATAGGTTCTATAAAACCTAGGACGATAGCGAGGTAAATGCTTATTCGTGAGGAGGAGATAAAGATGATGTGAACATATGGGGACTAGATGTGTGTAAGTGATGAGATTAATGTACCGGTGATTGACATAAAATTTTGTGCTATAGAAGGGTAGTAATAGCAAGATGTGAATAGAAACGATAAGTGGTGTTAGAGATGGACTAGTAAGCGAATTAAGTATTCAATGTGTATTGAGATATAAGTAGTGTAAGTCTAGAGTAGATTAAGTTTGTGCCTAAGTAATAAGAACACCTTGCTCTTGGAGAGTGTCAGTGAGCCTTGTATGAGCATACAGATGGATGGGATGAGTTGAGTGATGATTTACAGAGACTTAACTCGTAATGAATGTGTATAAGTTGTGTCTTAACAATGACCAATGAATGGTCTCATTAATAGGTCATATATTGTGATGATCAATAAGTAGTATTAGAGACAGGATAAGAGCAAACTTACATGCATAATGTGTTGGTATGGTATTGTAATTATGATGCGGAACATGTATAGTTGATGTCGACATGTTAGTTGCTAAGTGTGTAATATTACAGAAGTTATAGGAACGGATTAAACTTATGGTTATGAAAGTGATGAGATGAATTGGTATAGTTTAAGTGCTAATAGCTATATGAGATGAAGTATCTATGATGTTGAGGTTCGCCTTAAACTTATTATGTCACGGCTAATGTGCCCCATTAGCAATAACTATTATAATAAAAGTGTTGATTAATGAAACATGTCTAAAATGTGTAAGAAGAATATATGAATGCTAATGAGATGTTGTAGTTGATGACCTATGTAAGGTCTATATACGAAAAGTCGGTTAGACTAAGAGGTAATGTATGATGTGGTAATGACTGATGCGGGTTAATAAGGTAGGTTGTGATGAAAAGTGTAAACACATGGGAAATGTGTAATTATAAAAAGCGGGTTTCGTATGCCCTAAGATGCTTATGTAAACTAAATAAAATGGGTAAGATAATGTGTGTATGTTAAAATGTTAATAGCTTGGATCCAATGCGATAATGTAAAGTGTAACGGTATCCTCCGGGATGTGAATGTAATGGTATCCTCTAGGATACAAGTGTAACGGTATCCTCCGGGATGCAAATGTAATGGTATCCTTCGCGATGACCGAGTTAATGAATGTTAAGGAATCCTTCGGGATGAAATGTATTGCCTTCATCGGCAAGGGCTTGCCTACATCCTTGGCAATAAAAATATCCCCATAACGAATGTGATAATGAAATGGATCCAAGTCTAAAAAGGTAATGTGAAGTATAAAAAGAAATGGGAGATTGAAACGTCAACTGGGTAGTAGGAGTACTTGTGTTATGTCGGAAGTATATAACCATGAGTTTATGTTTCTTGACTTACATCAATTGGGACACCTTTCCATGTAAATGAAAAAGCATGAATGAGTGGGACTATGTGTTCCCGACATGGCATGACTAGGGTTAGGGGAGTAGAAAGCGAGAGTCTAGAATTAGTGGAATTTATAAGAGCTAAGATAGGAGGGTTAGGATTAGAGTACGACTTTTAGTTGAGGCTTATGAGAAACCTACGTCTTAGGTGCTAAGTGAAAGTTAAAGGAATTAAGGAATTGTAATGATGTTATTATACGCCCTTGTGGCATGGAACAAAATGTGAGTAAAGAAAATAGTTGATGCTAATTTTCATGTGTAATGTGATGGAAAATGTTAAAATATGATGGTTTGAAGTTGAAGTATGAAATACTCCTATAAAACTCATGATAACAAGCCAGTTGATATATAGAGATGAGTGGAAGAAACGAGGTATTGTATAAGAACGTGAAGATATTAGTTGAGCATGACTTATATAAAATCAAAATAGTAGGATTATCTCAATTATCATGTAGTTAATGATGGTAAATTTGGATTAAAGCAAGTGAGGTCGTGATAAAGTGTAAGATGATTGGAATTGAACGATAGCTAGTATGGCAAGTATGCCTAAGATAATGTAAGGATCGGAGTAAGAATCGTATGGTTATATAAAGTATGCGAGAAGTAATGCGGATTAAGAACATGCGCTATGTTATGGCGGGCTTAGGATTACAAGATCACTTAGGTTGTGCAACTAATAGACTAAGAACCAAGGATGTTAGGAATGGGATATGTTGTGTGACTAAGATTTGGTTAGAGATAGACGGTAGATTTCAGGGACGAAATCTAAATAAGGGGGATATAATTGTAACACCAGTTTCCCGTATACAACTAGACCCCACTCTAGATGAGTTGAATAAGGCTTGTTGTAATTGGTTAGTCAACGGAAGTTATGTAGCGGTCAAACCCGATAGTCAAAGTATGTATAATATGGCTATATAAATATGTTGTGTCACATTTAGAAAGGAAATAGACTTCAAGGACCTAAGTTACCAAGGACTAAATGTATTATTATATGTCGTGTGGCCAAAGTATAAGAATAAGGACTAGAGGGACCATACTTGCCAAATGGGCAAATTTTCATCAACAAATATCTTAGCCGAGAAATTTTCAGGCATTTCATACAAGTTCTATAAGGGTGTGTGTGTGTTGGTCCAGTTTTGGAGATGGGAAAAACAGAGGGAAAATGTTATATTGGTACTAGTGATCCAAAGAAGAAGATCATGTCATCCTATCATAAAGATAAGCCCCAATCAAGATCCTAAGCAAGTAAGTAAACCCTAGTCTAGTGTCTTTAATTATATTAAGTTGGATACATAAGAATGGTGATGGGTTTGGGTAAACCTTTGCTAGATAGTGTTAGTTTGATGGGAAAGTAAGTATTTTGTGTATTGATTTCGTAGGAATCAAGATGGACAAGTAAGGGTTATCAAGTGAGGAAGATGGTGATGAACCTTGACTAGGAATCAAGGAAGATGTGGATGAAGATTATGATGATGATCTTGATAGTGATATAATAATATGGTAGTTTAAAATGATAAGATTCATAATTCCACAATTATGACGTTTTCTTTTGAAGATGAGGAGTTTTTCAAGATTGTTATCATAACGTTCTTGCCGTTTATAACGTTTGGTGTGATTTCTCTTATCCTTCACTCCGTGGGGAGTGAGGATGTTGTTTTTGATCCGGGTATCGTTTCTAAACGTTTTCAAAATTAAAATACCAGTGGTTATCTCTTCGGGATGGAACTTTCATCTAACTCTTATGTTTTTCAAAATATTTTAAATGAAAGCCCGATGGAGATTATTTTCCATTTGCTCTCCCCAAGGACGAATTAATTCGGGGATCGAGTCAAGCTCATGTGACTTGGTGAACAAAAACAAGCGCTTCGTGGGAGGCACCCCATGCTTATCCATTTTCATTTTCTCTATTTTCTATTTTCTTTAATAACGTGACGTGAGGGGGGCGACCCTTTCCAAACTCGTGTTTTCGTGGTTGTTTGTTTATGAATGTTCAGGAATTTCCCCGAAGTTTGAGGACTCTCGTGCTCGTGGTTTGTCGTTCTCTCCACTCGAGTCTCATCCTTCGCTGCTCTATCGGAAATTCACCATATCCAAAATCTTATCGACTAACGTTTATCTCTTGGCATACTTAATAAACGGCCTTAGATTTTACGTAGGATTACCTTTACCCTTAAAACATTGAGGACAATGTTTCACTTTAGTCTGGGGGGGGTGAATCTTCGATTCGATTTGACCTGTACCATCGTATGAGCTGTTAACTTACGCAACTCCGTTTTCCACCAAAAATTTTAATTTTTGTCACCACTTTATAATCAAAAAAAAAAATAAATAAAAAAATAAAAAAATAAAAAAATGAAAAAAATATATATATATGATATGAATAATAAGATTTGACACCTTGTTTTGACTTTCCTACCGGCGAGAGTAGAAATAAATGTTCCGACTTGACCGGGCGTGTTGAGCCCTAGCTTGTTTCCCTTAACCAAAATAATCAAAAGATTATGGCTAAGCATCCGCGGATCTCATTATTTGGGATTTTAAATTTGCGGAGATCGAGGAATGATAGAGTTTATTTAGAAGTTTCGTGCTATACACGGATCGCATTACTGGGATTTAAAAAACCCACGAGAGGTACTTGTGGCCTCCTTGTTCCCACCAGCTTGCACAACAATATATAAATATAGATGTCTAGGATTAATTAAGGGTATACGGTTTGGGCAATACTTAGTTTTTTCTCGTTCCCAACAAAATCTCTGCATATGGGGGTTTGGTACACATTGAGGTACTGCCAGTGTTACGGTGAAATAGACTATTGCATCTTGCCGGTTCGCAGCCGATGTTGTGATCTTAGTAAAGGCCGTAGGACTTGGGGTTTGGCATATAGTTATGAATATCAATAATAATAGTCCAAAGCCAAATAAAAGGCAGAGGAATCTAAAGCTACAAAAAGCAGCGGATAGAAGTCCAAAGTCATAATAAAACTCTTACATCTTGGCGGCTCATAAACCGTTGACTGTAAAAGAATAAAGGACTAAGGACAAAAGTATTATTAAAGTGCTTATGATTATGCAAAAATGCCAAGCTTCGACTCCGGGGGTTTCCCTAATAAAAAGCTTCCGTTTCGGGTATCAAACATGGTATGTCTCGGTCGTAAATAAAAAGGGAGCCTCTACAAATCGTGTTAAATCAGAGACCTTCATGTGGACCCGATTTCTGTATGCAGGGATTTTCGAGGGAAAGTTTGGAAACTACTTAGCGTTCAAATTTTGTGCTCTTATCGGACTAACAAATATCGAAACGAGAAAATATGAAGCAATTCATTTCTCACAAATTAAAATCCTTAGATACAAAACTTAGGACCTGGGGACAAGAGGTAATACACAAGTAACTTTTGTGGGCAGTGTTAGCATCTAACTTCTGATAAACAATGATTTCGATTTTACGCTTAGTTTGGGAGCTTGTGAAAAATCAAGGATGACGATTTTTATCCGTATGGTCTCTTCTCTGTGAGAAGTGTTTCTACTCGTAGACCCTGAAAGTTATCGACAGATAAGAATTGATAATGAAAGTCAAGGCAAACCGTCACCTATATAAAAATGAAAAAGCACAAAAAGAGTAGTAGTAGTTGTTATTCATGAAAATCGGAAAACGGGGCGTTTTTGAGAATAAATGATTTTACTATCTCTTTTGAACATCATTGCTACTTTACAACGTCAGTAAAGAGAGGTTTTGAAAATTATTTATCTTTTAAGCGTGAGGTGATGACATTGCGTGAGGGCACGGCGATACCTTAGTCTGGGGGATTTTGATGTGTGCTTATTCACACATACTTTTTAGACCCAAAATCAGACCAAATACACCAAATACTAACCAAAAATGCCAAGAGAATGTATGTTTTTGTATTTGTGTATGTGCAGGTACGGATATGTGAAAAATGAACGAAAACAAAGCCAAAACCGACAAAAACGAGCACGAGAATGGAAAAAGGTCAAAAGCCGGAGCCGGGGAAGCAAAATGACAAAGAAAAGCTCAAAATGTGATTAGAAGTCCTCGGAGATTCATCTTGTTGCATATTCAGTCCCTGGTGAAAGTTTGGAGAGATTGGCGATTTTAGTCCCTATACTTTCAGATATTTACTAAAATGGTCCTTGGAATGAATATCGAAGAAAAGTCAAATTTGGTCCCTCATGATTCAGAGATTGGCAATTTAGACCCTTGGAAATAAGTTTGGAATAAATGACAGTTTTGGCCCTTGAAGTTTGCAAATTTACCACATTTAGTCCTTGATAAAGTTTCTAATCCTAAACTATAACAACCGGATCCACATCAAACAGCCCAATACTTTTATACCCCAGCCCAACACCAAAGCCCTACCACTAATACCAAAACCCGGCCTGCTATGAATAAACCCGACCCATTCCCTCATTTAATACCATTTAAAATACGCGCCCCCCCCTTTTCACCCTTTTACCCAGAACACCACTATTCACATGAACCCTAAAAAATTACCCACCTAAAATTACCTCGTACCTCTAATTATTACCCATGATTGGGTCTTCTAGAAGGCTAGTCACATGTCAGGAGTGACAGGCACATGTCAGGGGACGCGTGTACCAATCATTGCACACACGGAGGATAGACATCACATCAATCAATCAATCAAGGGTCAGAAATCGTGGGAAGCATCTAGAATTTCATCAAACGGCTCAGGAGGGGACCAAACAAACACAAACATCACAAGGATTGATGAGGTGGACACAGAGGACTCAACCCTAGCTCATACCCCATTCACTTATAAATACCCCCCTTATTTCATTGTTGTAGGTGTGCCATTTTTTTTAGTGTTATGCTGCTTATTTTTATTCCTTGTAATGAAATTTTATTTTAATGAAATTTAAATTGTCTTATTTACTTATCTTGCAATTTACTTAATTTCATTTACTGCTTATTGCTTTTACTTAATGCTTTCAGCTTATTGTTTTTATCTTATCATTGCCTTTTAAATTCAGTTCTTCTATTTCAGCTTATTTACCTTTTGTCATTTAAAGTTTACATAAAAAGAAAAAGAAAAAAAAAATAGAAAATCAGAAAATAAAAAAAAAATATTAAGTTCTTATTCAACAAGCTTCAATAAGCTTGTGTTGTTGTTTATACAGTTTCATATTAGCTTTGTATAGCTTTTGTGAAGCTTTGTTTGGCACCAAGTTCTCAATTCTCTCAATTCTCTAAAAAGTCAACTAAAGTCAACTGAGCTTATTTCAATAAGCTCAGCTTATTTGGTGATATAAGGCAGCCTTAAGGAGTCCCAAGGCCTGTCTAAAGACAGGCTAGCTCAGTGAAACCCCCTCTGTTTGAGCTGAGGGGGTATTGGCTTTGTAAGTCCATTTCAATTTCATTTTAATCTTTTTAGCTATAGTAGTTTAGATCTGAGTTAAGTGCTTATTATTGATTGATACTGTTTGTGTGAGTGTTATTTTACTTGGATTATTGTGGTTGACTCATCTGTTTAGTGGTTAGATACTAGTTGTTGTTTAAGACTCATCATAGCACTATATTCTGTCATGCATATGTAGATCTATTTCTGAGTTTCATTTGTTTCTGAGATCTGTTTTAAGTATTGGTTTGGAGTATTTGAATCTTATTCAGTTCATAGGATTAGGTTTGGAATTAAGTTGGACTGTTCTGTGGTGATTTCTAGTATTGACAGATTATAAAGGGGTGTTTGGATAGGTTTAATTTGCTAGTATTAAGTAGCATTCAGAGGTTACTTTTGGTTCTCACATGTCACTCTAGGTCTAAAAGTAGTAGTAGAAGCATAATATCATTAGCTCATTAGTTAAATAGTCAAATTGTTAGTAGTTCTTAAAAACAGTTAAGTTTAGTTGGATTTTTAGGTAAAAGTAGCTTATAGATTAGTAGTAAATCAATAGCTATAGCTTTTAGTAATAATAAAATAGCTCATATTCATCTCAGTAGTTAGTAAAGTAGCATCAAAGTTCAAATTAGTCAAAGCTTGTGTTCATCTTTAAGTCAACAAAGTTTTTGGATTACCTGTTTTGGTAAGAATTTCAAACAAGTGCACAGCACTCATATTTGGTCCAAAATACTTTCTAAAAGCTGTTTTGTAATATTTGATAGTAGATTTTCAAGTGTCAAAAATAATTTTGTGGTTTGGATTTCACTAGCTTATTAGAAAAGCTTGCTTAAGTCGACTGTCTCAGCATTCAAGTGCCCTGTGCATTCAGTTTCTATCAATAATCCTAGGTTGATTTAAAGGTCTTAAGTAGATTGTAAGTTCAAATTATTGGTGGATTACTGTTCTCTGGTTACTAGTGAGTGAGTAGAACCCATAAGCTTACACTCTGTAGCTTATTTGTACTGTTTTATCAGCTTATCAAGTGGTGTGTTTGGAACTTGTTTTCTGAATTTCAAAATAGGGCTGCAATTTGAATATAGTGCCCTTAAGTGAGATTTTATTGTTGATCTAAGCTTTTCTATACTCAGAGTTACTGTTTCTAGTGCTTTTTGGCATTTGCTTATTTTGATTCAGCTTTTAGCTTATTCCACTTAGCTTATTTGAGCTAATTGTGCTCATATCTGTGTTTCTGTGCATCAAATTGATTCTAACTTGTTCCATCAAGCTTAAATAAGTTCAAATATCACTTGGTATAAGTTTGGGTCTGTTTTGATAAGTTTTGCTTATAAATAAGCACTTTACAATAAGCAGTTTTGGCCTAATAAGCACTTCCAGTGCTGATTTTTCAACTTTTATATTTTTCCTAGATTCCAAATAGTATTTTAGAATTTTCCTGAAATTTTCAGATTTTTCCAAGTTGTTTTGCTATTTTTCTTATTTAATTTTCAATTTTAATCACTTTTTAATTACTTTTTAATTCCAAAAAAATACAAAAAAATCTAAAAAAGCCCAGAAAAATCCAAAAAAAATATATTAGAAAATTATTTTTAGTTGTTTTAGAATTTTAGAAAGTAATTTTGTAATTTTCTCACTTTATTTTCATTTTCTTTTGATTTTTAAATAGTTTAATTAGTTTTTAATTCATAAAAAATTAATAAAAAGTCAAAAAAAATATTTTTCTTTTTCTCAAAATTTTCTTTTATCATTTTTAATTTTTGAAAATTATTTCCAAGTCCGTAGGAGTAGCGTAGCTTAAAAGTCGCGTTTTATTTTGTTCATTAACGTTTATTTTACGTTTTAATTTACGTTTTTCGTTTCTACGTTACGTTTTTTGGTTTGTTTAGTTGAATTACGTACTTAATTGATTATTTGTGCTTCATTTACTTTTTCATTAGTATAATCTCATTCGTATCTCTTTTTACCACTTTTCACGACGCGTTTTCCGAATCGGAAATTCGGAATTCCATTCATCCTTCACACAGAATACGACCTCGGATTATCCGTATTTCTTTGCGGATTTCTTTGAGCTTACTATCTGTACTATAATATTGATATTGTGTTTACCACGAATCAGTTATTGAGGTCGTATAGTTTGTTTGTCATGAAATGGGTCAAAACGGGTTTTGGGCATAAACCCGTCATGTTCTAAGTACTATTCCGAGGGTCAAATGGTAAATGTTTTTATATGAAAATGAAATATGTGATGTGCTAATAAGTTCTGGAAGTTTTTATGTATTGTTGAAGTGGTAAAAGTGCATATGGGTCAAATGGGTCAAAACATGTGGGTTGAAGAAATTCTGCTGAAAATGGGTTAATTTTAGACACAAATGGGTCTATTTTAGGGTGCAGGTAAAAAGGGTCCATTTTAGACACAAATGGGTTTATTTTTGGGGTGCAGGTAAAATAAGTCCGTTTTAGACACAAATGGGTCTATTAACGGGTGCAGGTAAAATGGATATGTTTTAGACACAAATGGGTCTATTTTGGGGTGCAGGTAAAATAGGTCCGTTTTAGACACAAATGGGTCTATTTTTTGGGTGCAAGGAAAATGGGTCTACTTTAAAATAAACAGGGTCTATTTTAGACTAATACCTATGGTAATAGTGTCCATTAAAGTTGAGTCGTTTTCGCGTAAAGTTTTAAATTTTTGGTCAACGGGCACGGGGCATAACATAATTGGATTGGATTGATTTTATATGGGTTTGACTTTGTATAAGTTTGACTTACAATAGGTTTGACTTTATTAGAATTCATTTCGGTCTGCATTTGGGTTTAACATTGGCTAAGTCAAGTGAGAAGTTTTGCTTGTTTGCTTCTCAGTTTTCCTTGTTTTTGATACATGTTTACACCAAAATATCTACACAAAATCTTCTGTACACAAAATATTCTCATTTATGCTTGTTTTGGTCAATTTTTAGAAGTCAAAGTCTTGTTTCAAGCACATAACTCAGTACAACAACCTATCATTGAATGGCATTAGCTTTTACTTTGACTAATAGGTAGGATTTGCCTTTAAATTCACATCAATACAACCAACATACACAAATTAGTGTTAAGGGTTTCAGAGTTGGTGACTGTAAGTGCAAAAAAGAAAGTCAAAGGACCAAGTGTGTGAGTCAATGCAAACCACAAGGACCATCTTTGTAATTTACTCTTAAATAAATTCGTAAGTATGATTTTATAATGATTTTTTTTTAATTTTATTAAATCCCAAAGGAATCTTACTTGTGAAACTATGTCCACATGGGTTTAGTTATTCTTACTACTTCCAAGCTTGTGAATACGATCCATTGACTAAAATTAGAAATGGTCCTTTCTTTTCTGATACTTCTTCTATGTTTATTTCCAACATTTTAAATTGATTTTCATGCGTATATATATTACTAGATCATTGTCATGTCGATGTCATATGTATACAATAAAGAGAAATATCATGATATAAATGGATTAATGGATGAGATTTCCTTAATATTCAGATTACTAGGAGAAGAGGAGTCTTGGATTCAAATTTACTCGGCATGTTACCTGACAGCTTTGACCCCTTCTCTGATCACCCCAAACATGTACCTATTGAGGTTTAAACCTATATCTCTTGAGAGGAGGTTAGATGCCTCACCATCATACCATTTTATGATGGTCGTGAAACCTATAAAAAAAATAAGTTGCATTTAATATCCTTACCCCCTACAGTCCTTATTGTGTTGATGTTCATTCTAACATATCTTACATGACTAACCGATACCAACAATAATCCTACCACAATCAGATCCATAATATCACAATTTAGTTATCTTTGTAACCTTAAGGCTACCCCCAATAAGGTCGGTTGAGTGAGGGTTGAAGAGGGTCGGAGGAGGTGGTCCTTGTTGTGGTTTATTCGGTCGGCGAAGGTCAAAAGGGAATTCGGTCGAGAGCTCGACCAAGGTCACTTGTTGGTTTAATTCCTATGTGATGCCAAAAATGTGTATTTTAATTAATTAAAAAAGAATCTTTGTGGGGTATGTTTTTTTTGTGTGGGTCGCCTTAGTGTGCTTAAAAGATCAGCTGTAAGTTGCACGAGAGATAAAACTAATGTGGCAGGAAAAATGATGATCGCTAAGGGTTGTTGTTAGGGGTAGCCTAAGAGATCCTACATGAACAAAGAACACTCTCAAGGTCTACATATCATTGACGAATTGAATATGACAATAGAAAGAGTAAATGTGGAATTTATTATGAAATGGCAATGAAGATTTGAACATCAAGATGAGACAACTTTTAAGTGTAATGAGATTTGTAACCCGAGCTCCATCGCGGAGCACGCGAGCCTAACTTTGCAATGAACCAATAACTCCAACGACTATTCGAGTTAATTGTTTTAAAACTTTTTTACATAATTAGTCCTTGAAGTTAGCGTTCTGTTGCAAGGTTAGTCATTAAGGACTAACTTTGCAACGAACCGTAACCTGAAGGCGTATTTCTGTAAGTTTTTTAAAAACTACATACTAAACTTCAATTTTTTTATAAAATCATGCTTATGTTAGAACTATTACAATATTGGGCTTGTTTTGTTCGCAATTCGACAGTCTTTTCAACGGCATATTTCTTACCGAATGAGTCGATTGATATACATTTCGTATTTGATAAATAAAGTTTGTTACATAAAAAAATTGTAAATAGGTAAAGTTTAAGGTCGTTTTAGTAACTCTGCACATACTTTGAGGGTGCATTTTGTAAATTTTTATTTTTTTCTCTCCTTTTTACCTTGACAGGGTTGAACTTTATTTTTTTTAATAATATACCGCTTATGCTTATGCGTGTTTTGTAAATTTTGGTTTTTCTCTCTTTTTCACCTCAAGAGTGGTGAAGTTTATTTTTTAATAATATACCGGTCTTTAATATATAGTTATAATATAATACACATACAAACATTTTTTTTTAATTTCATTTTGCCACTATTTTAACAATAATTTGTAACTTATTATTATAAAAACACATATAATCTATCGTTCCAAATATAATTATTCAAGCATGTTGTTGCCGTATTTTGTACTAGATTTAGAATTCGTGCACGAGGTTAAGTAAATAGTATAACGGGTAGTAATATTTATTTTGAAGTTAAATATTGTGACAATTCATTAATCCATAGTTTTGTAATATTTAAGACTTTCCTATTTAATTATATTAAATTTTTAATACTTATATATAGTTATAATACTCACGTATGCACGAATTTTTAAATATATTTTTTTTATTTGTTAATATCGATTAATATTTTGTATAGTTTTTTATTGCACGAAGCACGAAGGATTTTAATTTGTTTAACTAGCATGGTGTTTATGTTGATCTTGTGTAAATTTAACTATTGATATCATTTTCTAGACATTATTTGTGTTCAATAGCACATAATATATAATGACTTTGAAAAAATATGTGTCGTTGTTATATGTTTCGTCTATTTATTTTCATCTCACATTAATATGTGTGATCGTACCATTATTTTGATATTTATATTTCTGTTAAATAATTTAAGCCGATTATAAAACCCATGCGCAGGTTAAATATATAAAGAGGAATAACGTGAGTCGTTATTGAATGCGCATAGTTAAAATAGAAATTTTTTTCGGATATCCTTACTTAATTTCATATTTATAATATGTACTAATAATAATGTTTATAAGAGTTGTAACACTCCAATTTTTTCAGGTAATGATGTAGCATTATTTTATACGCTTCCTAATCTCGTCATTCGTATACTCTTATTAGCTAAAAGGACCTTCCACGCAATAATTCTATTATAAGGGACTAAATCTCCCAAAGCGTAAAAGATCAAATAAAACTCATATACTCCTTAGAGATATCTGGATCAAGTCAGACTTATCTATCTCTTTTCCCCCTCCACTCTCACATTACACACACACAATCACAGGAACAATCTAAGGGTTTGATTATACTTTGATTTTGATCAAGTCCAAAGCAAGTAGTTAGTGTATATAACCTTAGAAACACTCAAGCAAGTGTTCTCATCATCCAACTTGAGGCATGAATTATCTCCTTGTTCTTAAATTCATGTTTTTTAGCTACCTAAGTGGGTAATGCTTAAAGATGGTGTCTTTATGCCATTTATGGGGTTTTTGTAGAATTTTACATGATTATGTGAAGTTTTGTATAACAATCCGTAATTTTCATAAATGTAATTTCCACTAAGATATCTATATAAGGTATTTTCACGGGGAAAATTTTTGCTTTATATCATTCCAACTACGTAAAGTAACTTACATAGAAAACTTGACGTGCTCACGCAACAACCAATGCCAATTATATCTATGCTTACATCATGTAAACCTCCTAATATGTCAAGTCTATGTTTCAATGGTCATTTTACCAAGTATACTATCAATCTAACATACTATTTCCAGCATTATATCAAAACAAGCACTATACGTTTACGGTTATTCCAAAAACCCTAATTTCAAGGCTCAAACTAGTACTTATACTTGTCAACCACTCGTGTAAGGACTAGTAGACATAAGTCTTGAATCATTTCTATTAACTAATGAAACGTTATTTTGACAAAAACAACTACTCGTTTGTTGAACCTACTGAGATCACTATCATATACCATCACTGAGTTATACGAACTATCCAAGTAATCATATTTGTCCCATATCTGAATTTCAAATCATTTGCATAAGTTTTCTAAATCATCTCGATCAAACTGATTGATATATAAGTGCATACCATAGTCCCTGTGGAACGACCTGGTCTTACCAAAACTCTTTACTATTAGCGAGGGTTATACTTTTACCCGTGTGTTTTGAGTAATAAGGAATTGGTAAAATTAGTCTTATAAATTTAAAGCTTTTCGAAACACATCAATAACTGTAACACCCCCAAAATACCGCAGCGGAAGACTGTGTCATTGGGATGCTACTTCAGGGCACAAAGTACAAGGTATAGAAAACGACCTCTAAATGAGACGTTTTGAAAAGTTACCATTCGAATAGATAAAAGTCATAGTTTACAAAACAAAGATCCCAAAGTAGAATAATACATAAGTTTTTAAAGTGTATCGAATGGTAAACGATAAAAGCGAAAGTCTCCAAAAGCATGCCCTAAGACTCTCAGCTCCACAAACCTGCTATCGCCCTTCTAACCTGAGATAAACATGCTTAAAAGTGTCAACACAAAGGTTGGTGAGTTCATAGAGTTTGTTTTATAACAGTTAAGCAATTAGTCATGAGTCTACACTTCATCTCCGAAGACCTCACCTTTGTATGTATGTCTCAATGGTCATCCAACAACTTAATTTGGAGCCACTGGAAGTTTCACAACCATGTATGTATGATTACTGGGTGCCATTTCCCAAAGTATAAAAGTTTAAACGTTTCAAGTATCAAGTAAGTATGTGTGCATGTATCAATCATGTATGTATGAAATCAAGTATAATGCAATCAAGTATAAGTGTTATCAAGTGTAAATGAAATCAAGTATAAATGTAATCAAGTATTAATGTTTTGAGTATCTGTACAAGTAAGCAGTAGTTGAGCATGTATCTCCCCCAAAGAGTTAAAACAAGTATAGAAAGAGTAGGGGCTATGACTCACCTCGAAGTGAGTACAATGCAACGGAAAGATAAGGACAACAAGGAACGAAATCAACCGCGACCTATGATGAATGAATATGATCTAATTTAGATCGTGAAATGATGTAGAGAATATGCATGCACATGATAACTATACCACTCATAACTTGAGATTATACTAGTTATAGTCTTATGAAAATACATTCCATACTTGAGAAAAATAATAAGTCTTAACTAGACTTGTGTAAACTTGTCGTAATATATATGTATAGAAAGTTAGTGTTATATACTTCGTCTTGAAAACCTTGAAGTAACATCTAATGGTCGTAAAAATAAGCTCATAAGCATAAGTACTCCGTTAGTTATAAATTTCGGCAATTTAGTAGTATTTCTAGAAAATCTAGAATTTAGTACGTAGAAATAGTGTCATTATTATTTCTATTAAAAGCTGCCAATTATAGTGAGTTTTTGCCGATATTGAAACGTGAATATCTTTGTCGTTATAAGCCCGTTTTACTTGTTCTTTATATCCACGGTTACGTCTTAGTATGTAGTAATATATTTTGGAAAGCTTGGCTCCTCCGGGTTACGTCTAAAGCCTCTTTTTGTCCTACGAAAAACGTCCAACAGCATGTATTTTTCCGGAAAATAGTTTTCGTCAATAAACTTGCAAAAATCATAACTTCTTCGTTATAAAGTCTTTTTAATCCGTTCTTTCGCCTACGGATTCGTTTTTGAAAGTATTTTCTAAAAATTTTGCCAAAGTTTACTTTATATTTCCTGATTTTCTGGGTTTACCATTTTGGGACAGTAGGTATATAAACTTGTTACAAATCCATTTTCAAGGTTCAAAACTAGTTTCTAACATCATCAAAACCTCTTGTAACCACCACAAAGCTATACTAATCCTACCATACACCTTCTTAGGGTGCCATGGGTTCCTAATCACTACTAAACAAGTTAATTTAACAAAGGAGTACCTAAAACAAATTCTAGGGTTTGTATGATCAAAAAGTCTACAAAAATAAAGTGGTATAGCTAGCTTGTGCATGAAATTAAGCATGAATACCATGAGATACAAGTGTTAATTAGATGAAAACATGAAAATAAATTTGATAACTCACTTTGAAATAATAGATGATTAAAGGATGAGAAATCTTGTGTTTCTTGTGTTTTTGGTGTAAGATTCTTGATTAGTATGACAAATGGAACAACTTTGTAGCTTTAACTCTTCAAAAATAATGGATCATGGTGTTGGTTTGGTTATGGTCGTGGGTTTGAGGAAGAAAAAGGAGAGAAAAAGCAAAGTTTTGATCTAAAATTTTATAAGTGTTATGTGTAACTAGTTTGTAGATATTTAGGAAGTAAAAAGGATTTTTACTTGTGATTTAATACATTATAATGAATTAATACATGAGGTAAAAGGGGGGGGGGGCATGTGGCCGGTTTTGGTACAAAAGAAAGAAGAAAAATGTGACTTGAGTTGCTAATTATAAGTATAGTAGTATTTGTGTAGTATAAGTTGTGGTTTAGTGTAAGTATTAGTTACAATCGGGTACCGGGTTTGCTAGAAATAAATGTTAACAAAGTTAACCGGGACAAAATAAAGTTATAAAAATGTTAAAAATATGTTGGGTACAATTACTGAGTGTTCGGGTGATTATTGATTAGTTTTCACGAAAACCGTCGTAATATTCATAAGCTTACGTTATAAATAAAATAAATTTCTAAAATACTGGGTAAATGAATGTTATAACTTTTATGATGATAAAATGGATATAAAAATATGTCGGGACCATTATGGGAATATTTAGATATATTCGTTATATTTATTTATCGCGGGTTAGCGTTCAATTAAAAGAAATAAGCGTAAAACGTTAGACGTACTAAAAATAATAATATGAATATTCTACGAGTGGTATAATATGCACATGCCATTATGATGATATGTAGACTATTTCTAGTCCGTATGAAGTGTCCCCAATGATAATGTATGAATTCGCACCTGAACCAATACGGTTACGCGAATTTAAGTACTCGTAAACAAAATTTACGACGAAATGAACAATGCACGTGAATAGTGAAAACTTTTCCGGAAATGAATAGTGTTTTGTGAATAGTAAAATTTTTGAATGCTTCTCAGAATATCAAATTGACCTCGAAAATGATGAATAGTAAAACGATGAATAGTGTTTTGATGAATAGTGATTTTGAAAACTTCGAGAAATGACCAGAATTTACGAGTTGTGACAACAACCAACACCCTCCATCACTTAACACCACTCCTAGATACCCTCCTAGCTCTTCCTTGTCATTCCTAGTTATCCTTAGTCACCACCCTACCACCCTTGGCCACCACACCAAGTAATCTTGGCCACCAAGTTCGGTTCGACCCTATAAATAGTCACTACAAACACACTCTTTCAAAATCGTTCACACAACTCTATCTACCTTAAAACCATGGTGTAACCTTGTACTAGAAGTAGCCTAAGATCCATAAGAGTCCCTTGAAGCCAAAGAACAAAGAATTACGAGCCCTAGAAGCCCTCTCCAAGTCGTGAAAGCCAAGAAATACAAAAACCCTAGTTTTCGCCCATTTCAAGTCGTGTAAACTTTTCTACTTGTTCAATAAGAATTTTTATTGTTTTAGAACTTCCATAAGGTTTATTAGATCCCATATAAGTCCTTGTTTGAGCCTTGAATCATAAAACCTCACGTTTTCCTTTAAAAACCCTAAAATCATATCGATTTGATATTTTTGATCACAAGCCCTTTACATAAGCTATAAGTTCATAAAAGCTACTTATATTAGCCTATACTAATAAGACATAAGCTGTAAAACCCTTTTGTATTCTAAAAATACATTTTGCATGGTTTTTGGACTAGTTTTGAAACGTATTCCATGCATTGGGGTATATATTGTAAGTTTTGGAAACTTATAAGTATTAGGGTTATTTTTTCCATTATTCTAAAGTTATAAGTATAATGACCTATTTTGCAAAGTTTTAAAGTTAAAGGTTTAATATACATATTTTATTTTATAAAGGACTAAATTGTAAAAGTTATAATTACAAGGGTATATGCTGCCAATTTGAAAACCTAAAGGTATATATGAAATATTTTTATAAATTTAAATCATATTTTTTAATTTACAACTGTATCATGTTACTAGAGAATTTTATGTGAGGGGTTTCATTTAGGTATACGTTTTGACGAATATGCTGTGTTTACGAGTTAAAGTGCCTTGGCTCCTCAAAAGTTTACTACATGACTTTTGAATTATGATAGCCTGAATAGTGTTACGTTCTATCCATAATCTAATGAATCAAAGAAACATTTACTTCAAAATTTATGAAACATAAACAACACAACTAAGACTTGACATACACTACCTCAGGTTGCGTGATAAACCGTCCATTATCTGAGTCACTTTTGACATCAATCAGATTTCCCTGAACTAAGGTGAGTTCATAGCCTCACTTTTAAATGCTTTATAAACCCGTGAGGGGGATACATGCTATAAACCTGAATACAAGTATTTTCAACTCTCCAGATTCATTATTACACGAGTACCACAATTTGCCACTATTACATAAATTTCATGAACCATAATCACTTGCAAGTGAACGCAAATATGGTTGATAGATTTTGCCCCTACCGGGTACAAATAGCACTATATTTGAATAACAATGGGTAACTTTGGCAAGTTACCTCTCCAAGAGGACTTTATTTCCTCAAATATCACTATTGTTATCTCTATGTTAATGTGTTGGTGTCATGAGCTTAGTTGCAATAATAACCGTTTTCCTTGATAATTGTGTTTATTGCAATTATCAACAATGATGGGTATATAACAACGTAACCCATTGCCTACTAAACTTGTATTCAACTATTACAAAATTAAAACCTATGGATTTCACTCAACCTTTGTGTTGACCCTTTAAGCATGTTACCTCAGGTAATTGAGTAACTTATGGCACGGAGTGGCACTGGACTTGAGGACTTTTGAACCTGTTATCATTCAAACTTTATGTTTTACATAGATTTTGGAACCTCCTTTGGAAAACTCTGATAAATAAATGATTGATAACATTATTTTTCAAAACATCTCTTTTGAGTCGTTTTCTATTATTGTGACTGTGATTCATGAAGTAATACCCCAGATTTAGCTTCCGCTGCTATCTGTGAAAATGGAGGTGTTACATTATGATTTTTAGAAAATAACCAAGAACATTTGTAATCATGTATAAGTGTTTAAATAAGTGATGGGTACCTTGTTAAGATGCCATAACACCAATTAGTGGTGTTAATTTTTAGAAAATGTGTTTGGGCAGTTATATAAGCCACAAACCAAGCACACCCTTATGCTTGTTAAGTCAAGCTAAGTCATACTTCTAATAAGCTCTATGTTATTTAAATGTTCTTAGGATTATAAGGGTTAGCTAATGACGTTACGAGAGCTCGTGTTAGTATGCAAATGTGTTCGAGGTGAGTAACGTATATAAGAATAGAAACGCGTATTTAGTAACCCGTTAGACGTGCCGCATATTTCGTGGTGCTCATATTCAAGTTTTATAGTATGTACACATATTATACTCATGTTACGAGTTATGTTAGTATAATTGCATTATGAGTTCTAATGCTTTATGTGATATAAATTTATATGTGAAATAACCTAGACGGATAAACCGTGTGGTCTTAGTAGCATGTTTTAGTTAAAATGTCATGTTATTGCTTGTTTAACGTCCTTAGTGGATGACATGAATAAAATAGACTTATATACATTCCGAAAACGGAATTAGACATCCTCGGTGGATGACTTGCATAATTAAATGCAATACGACCTTAAAATGGGATTAGATGTCCTAAGTGGACGATATGTACTATTATGTGATCACATGTTCAAAAATGGAACTTAAACGTCCTATGTGAGCGACTAGAACATTTTTAGTTATATTGAACCGACAAGGGTTCGCGACGTCCTTGGTGAACGACTAGTAAGCACATAGCAAACAAGAATTCACCCAAGCATGGTGGTGAGGTACTTAGCTCCTTAGTATAGGAAATGATGCAAGAACTTATTCCCATGGGGAATTAGAGTGCTAATAAGCACTATGATAGCTAAGTGGGGAAATGTCCTACTCATGTTTACTTTCAATTTTATATATGTTATCTTACTAAGCTTGTGCTTATGTTGCTTTGTCACATTTTCTTATAAGTGAACCTAGTGATATTGCATCCAAGGGTAAGTAGGTCACAAGCTAGCACCCTGTGGTGTTCGTGGGTATCGAGCTTATTTCCCTACCCTCTCTAATACCCAAGAAACGCATTAGGAAATATCTTTTGGGTCATGGTTTGTATAAACTCAGATTTTATAAAGTTTAAAGTTAGTTATTGTCATGCTTTGAATAGTTAAATGGTGTTTGGCATAGAGCCATTCATGCCCATAATGAACCATTTCGGCTTTTGTACGAGTCTAAGTGAATGATGTATGTCAGTATAGTTTCATTCAGTAATATATGTGGTTAGTTAGTTTACAGGTACGCCAAATGAGTATATTGCAGAATCTGCAGTTTTCTGCAGCCAGCTCTGTACCAGTCAGCTAATACGGCGTATCCAGGTTTATGGATGCGACGTATTGGTCTTAGCAAGACATACGGCGTATCCCATTTAGGGATACGACGTATTCAAGTACTTTGGCGCATACCGGAGTTTTATGTTTATGAATACACCGTATTACCTGTACCAGATGATACGATGTATCCCGCTTAAGGGATACAACGTATCCCACTTAAAGGATACGATGTATAGTATAAACAATTTAAAAATAATAATGATACTAGTAATAAAAATAGTTGTGGATGTTTTATTCTAACAACGTATTGTTGTATTTTTTAATAAAATATAGAGTATAAAAGATATTTATTAAATTTATATAGTTATTAAAAAACATTATGATAAGCATACATTATTCAAAATTTAATAATTAAAGTTTTATTAATCGTTCCTCCCCTTTTGAAGTTTTTTTATACAAAATTGACACATATGTTTTTAGCATATTTATAAATTAGACAAATTTAATTGTTTGAGCAAATTGAGCTTTAGTTTTGACTTTTATTAGTTAATAAAAATGCTCAATTTTATCACGTAAATAGGATGATATAATCTCATTGATCTAATTGCAAATTATTGGGTTAATTTTTCAATTCAAAAAGTCATCTGTAGTAAAAGATAAGAGATTCAGCAGAAGAAAAACTTGAGAAATACAAATATGCTAAATTAAATCTCATGAATAGCTTACTAAGGGTGCGTTTGGTTTCCTCCTAAGGGAATCAAACTATCACTATGAAAGTGATAGTTTGTGTTTGTTTAGAATACATGGGCCCACAACTATCACTATGAAAGTCTAATATATTTCATACTCCATATACAACTCTTGAGGGGGGAATGGATCTTTCATAGTTGAGGGACCCACCCCTACTATCAAACTCATACCCATTGTCATTCCTCGCAGCATACCAAACGCACCCTAAAAATAAGCAAAATTTGCTTAAACACCACTTCACTAAACTTGGAATTATCCCATATTACCCGCCTATTTTACCCCAATTTTGATATGGACATTTACTGTGCCCGATCCGTTTGTCCACATGTTATATCTAGAAGTTTCACTCAACCAGTAGTACACTAGGAAATATTTTGGATATTTGATCAAAAGAAAATACTGAATATAATATTCGAAATAGGTGGTGTGTGAAATGTGAATGTATGAAAACTGAGAGTAGGACATGTGGAGAGTCTCATAAGCGACCATCATAACACCATTTCTCTCTCAAACAAGAAACAAAAACCAAAACATCTGTCTTTCTTCTACGTTATTACATTTACATTGGACCGCTTTCTTATTCCCTTCAACAAAACCTCATCATAAATACTACTTCAAACATCTTCTGTTCTTGTCATCTCCATCTAATCTTGTACACTTTTGTCTATATAATAAATCTGGTGATCAGTCTTGTTCCTGAGTTTCAATGCATTCATCATCAAATCTTGAATGTTTTCTTGAGTGTACAACTCCTGTTGTACCATCACAGTTCTTATCAAAGGTACATATATTTGTCATTCTTTTATAGATTTATACAAAACCCGTGTCTTAGTTTTTGAGAAAATGCAAAAAAAAAAAAAAAAAAAAAAAAAAGTAACGGATTATATGTTCATATTTCAATGTTAACTTTGGTGTCATAAAAGGTAGCTAAAGCTTTATTTTTTTAAAAAAAGAGTCATTTTGTCATATACTTTTCTTTTATATATATATGAATAACATTTATCTATTGTTAATTAGTGTACGTTATGTTTATTTTATTCTTTTGTTGTATTTTTTTTTTATTGATTTGATGTTTTTTGTATTGAATTATGGTGTAGAGTGAGATAATGAAGCTAAATAAGCTATGGCATCCATGGGAGAAAGAAAAAGTTGAGTATTTCACATTGAGTGATTTATGGAATAGTTTTGATGAATGGAGTGCTTATGGTGCTGGAGTTCCAATCAACGTTGATTCTGGTGAAGATGAAATTATCACACAATATTATGTTCCATATTTATCTGCTATACAAATCTTTACAAGCAATTCATCTCTGAATTATTTAAGGTATGTTAAATCTTTGTTATATTTGTTCAAAAAAAAAATCTTTGTTATCTGATACCAAATATATTGAACATTAATGATAATTTAATACTCCATTTATTGTTGGATTAAAATGTGCAATAAATTGATTTCCTATCCTCATGTGATGATGCAACTTCAATAAAAACAAAGACTGTTCTATTTTATTGTTTATTTATTTATTTTTACTACTACTTCTTTATAAGTTTTTTATGTCGTAGATAGGAATATATTTAATAGATATTGACTAAGTATTTAAAAAGAAGAAATTAAGGGTGCGTTTAGTTGGAGAGAAATTTTTCATTTTTCCAAAAATTTTTTTATAAGAAAATGAAAAAACTGAAAACGCATTTAGTCTCACTTTTTTCCAACAATTTTCGAAAAAAATGAAATTCTTATTTTCTAAATTTTAACTAAGAAATTGAAAAGCCCATTCTACCATTCTTACTTTTTTCTTTCTCATTTTTTTCCTCAACTCAAAAAAAAAAAAACACATACACCATTCTACCCCTAATCTCTTGTGTCATCCACTGCCGACCGCCGCCACCGCCCGCCGTCGCTTCGCAATTTGAGGTAATCTTCTTATTATTTTTAAAAATGAAAAATATAACTCAAACTAAACGCGTTTTCAAAATTCTCAACTTTTCTCTAGAGAAGAAAAACCATCACTTCTCAAAGGAATTTAGAGATGAAAAAATTGAGAAATTTTTCACCAACTAAACGGCCCCTAAGAATTTGTTCGAGTCACTAGAATTGGCTTTTTGTTTTGGGCAAAAATTTTTAAAGGGATTTTTGGGTTAAAAATGTAAATAAGAATAGTGTGGGACCACTTACGTAAATATGTACATTGCTCATTTGCTCAATTTTATTTATTTATTTATTTTTATTTCTTTTATTTATTTGTTTTTGTAAATTTGTTCAAACTTTTGGTCTTTTCTTTTTGCGGTTTGTTAAATCTTTTGGATAATGTGATTGGAAAAGTGGAAGGCATATTCCTTTTAAGCTGTTGCTTATCCGTTGATTAAACCATTGTTTTGTCCTCTCTGTGTCACTAAAGTCTCGATATACTTTCTGGATTCAGATCTTTTTAAGTTAGACACCGACATTACTTGTGGATTGAGATATTTTCAAGTTAGACAACAACATTACTTGGTACGTTATTCGAATAAAATAAAGGCGTGCCTTTGAAAGGACTGAATATTGATTTGAAGCAAATATATGGTCACTAGTTTTTAGTGAGACAACATGAATGCTATGTTGATTTCAACTTACGATAGTATTAATCTTTATTTGTTGAACCCAATTTATGCCATATCTGATGTATATGTTACACTTGGTTACATTTTTCTTCAAATAAGCAAGTATAGCTAGATAGTTATGAGTTGTGACAAATTGACGGTCACTACTTGCACAATGTTACTATTTTGTAATGTTATATCCATTAATAGGGCAACACATTCTAATTGTACAAAACAAGTTGCCAAGGCTTAATAAATTTTCGAGTCGTTTGTGGTGGGTGTTAGATGTGCGTTATCTCATTATTACGGTTTGAAGTTATTAGAATGTTTGTATCAAGTGATTGGGAATCTAGTAATTGAATTATTTCGAGATCAAATAATTTGTTTCAAATATATGCTAAAAAACTGAATATCTCATTTTTTAGTGATGTATTATTAATAAATATGCTGTTAGAAAGGACTACACTGGACGAAAGCTATATTGACGTATTTTATAAAAAATTAATACTTGGACAAGTTGTATCTTTGTTCTGATTTAGGGGTTCGTTAAAATGTTTATATTTTCCTTTAGCATTCAAAACATTGACAGACATGCATATTTATATACGTGATTTTGAATGTCATGCTTCATTGTCTAGGGAAGAGACGGATACCGAGACGAGGGATTCATTCAGTGATTCGTTTAGTGATGAGAGTGAGAGCGAGAAGTTGTCAAGGTGGGATGGTTGTTCGTCGGAGGAAGGTTTGTTTGATCGTGAGAGTCCTTTGCATTTTAACGACAGATTGGGTTACCTCTACTTTCAACATTTTGAAAGATCAACTCCTTACGAAAGAGTTCCTCTTATGGATAAGGTACCTATTAAATTTTTTATTATTTTCGCACAACAAACGATGTATGTTTGTTGCAAAAGCAGGTTTCATGTTTCGCAACTTTAATCAGAAGCAACGGCCTAGATCCCAATCGTCATCATCCAAGTTCAAACATTTTATAATGGTTTTGGACAAATCCTGGATTCGACGTCATAGTTCTGACATTCACACATCTTTAGATATGATTGGATAATGTATATTTAATCACTTTTGACATATGATAACATCAACAAATTCCTATGCTTGTGCACTTAGTTTTGTTTTGACCCGGTAATTGTTTTGCTTATCTTGTTTGGTAAAAAGTAAGAACTGAATTCCGTGTGAAACATGAGAGTTGTGGATAACTGGCCCCTTATAATATGCTAAAATGTTTTCATCTATTTGAGCTTTAGTAGTTAACGCTCTTGTACATCTTTTCCGTGCAGATTTGTATGTTATCTGAAAAATACCCAGGGTTAATGTCATTAAGAAGCGTTGATCTTTCACCGGCTAGTTGGATGGCTGTTGCATGGTAAGTTTTTTTACGCCTTTATTAAATAGTGACACTGTATTTCTAGTGTGTAATTTGGTAAAGCAATGGACAATGTGATAATTTGTGTATTATGTTATTGATATTCTACATTTTGGGCATCCTTTGCAACTAGTCTTTTGTTTGAAAGATTTTTTTGCTATACATTAAAATGAGTTTTGACTTGGTATTGTGATGGTTGTGGTTTTTGATAATATCATAGGTACCCAATTTATCACATTCCAATGGGCAGGACCATAAAGGACTTGTCCACATGTTTCCTCACTTATCACACGCTTTCATCATCATTTCAAGGTATTTTATGATACTTTTTTGTTACTCCGTATTATTTAGGATGTATCTTTATATAAAAATTTGCAAAATACGCGGAATTTTAGATATAGACAACGAGGATCAAAATGGGATCTTGAAAAAGAAGAAAGAAGAAGGAATCCATCTTCCCCCATTTGGACTAGCCACTTACAAGATGCAAGGAGACGTGTGGATCTCGGGTGGAAGTGGTGAGGACCAAGAAAAGCTTGTTTCGCTTTTGCACGTGGCTGGTAGTTGGCTAAAGCAATTGAATGTACAACACCATGATTTTAACTACTTCTTGGGGTATCGGCATGGTTGATGGCTAAATTAGAGAGACAAATGAGATCCATTCCTACAGTCTTTGGCTTCTCTTTTCGGGTTGGTTTTGCCTATTAGAGAGAATTATTAGAGTGAAAATATTAGGGTAAAGTGTTTAGGTCCTTTTCCCCGTGTTTCTTCAGTTTCAAACTAGATGTTTTCAAAAACTTGTGAAATTTTGGTATATTGTAAATATTAGACTAGTTTAATGAAGGTACTTAAAAGGTTTCACCATGTATATATACTTTAGTTGTGTAAATGTTAACCTTGAAAAAATATCAACAATAAGAGGAGCCAATCGTAGGGTTATTTTCAGTGTGTTTGGGTTGCGAGTATGAAGTTCTTTGTTGATTAAGTTTAAACAGAAAAATATTAGCAGTAAAAATTACCATAACAAAATACGCTGACAGCCCAACACAAATATGTATGTGGGTAAGGATCCAGTGAGTTAAAATGAGAAGAATGAAAAAAAAATAATAACTGCATATTTGAGATGCAACGACTTGAATTAGAGGCATCTCTATTCATTTAGATGCATCATAATTAGTTTCGAAAGTGAAGATGATGCAAAGTAATACTAGCAACAAATTTGATCCGCAGATGATGAAAAATACATGAGATTCATTTAACTTGACGAAATGCATCTAATCTAATATATGTATATGCATCTAATTTTTAGTTAGAAAATATATTATGATGCATCTAAAAGATTAGGGATGCATCTAATTCAACTTGATGCATCTCTAATGTGTAGTTATAGTTATTTCTTATCCTTCTTATTTTAAAGATTATTCTCATTCGATCCTTGGTCTTATGTATAGTTATTACTGTAACTAAATGACTATTATGTAGTTATTGTACCTAAATGAGTTTTGTTACAGTAAAATTTTCAAAACCGTTTTGTCACCTGTTAACTTGAACTTTTTTTTTTTTTTTTTTTTTTTTTTTTTTTTTTTCAATAAACGGTTTGTGATAACCAAACAGAATTTCAATTCAACCATCTTTTTGGTTCCCGGTAACCAAACCAAAAGATTCTAATATAAGTTATGTTTAGTGAATATTTGTGCTTATATATGTCATAATCTTGTGGATACACGAGTTTTAGTATAAAAAATAATTTACTTTTGTAATATAATATAATATAATATTGCCCATTTAAAAAATTAAAACCCATGCCTCATGTAGTTATTTGCATATCTCAATTTTAAACATCTTTAATATGATTATTTTTGTTTATCTAAAGTAATGGGGGCCTAAATAGTACTGTATCTCAGCTTCTAACTAATTTTTTTGTAAACCTTATGAGTTTTAATAACAATAGAATTAGTTTTATTATAGCTAAAGAGGTGAGAGCCATATAGTATCTTGGTTTTTCACTAATTTTTTGTAAAATCCTTTAAGTTTTTATATGTTACAACAACAACAACAACAATAATAATAAATTTTATTTTTAAACAAAAGTTTAAAGCACATAGGTATTTGACAGATTAAATTTCTCCCTGTTACTAAATTTAATATTAGCCAATTTTCTAATCCGATAAGCTTTATTTATTTATTTATTTTTACCTTTTTCTATATTTAACACTTAAGTCAAAAACTAAAAAATAAAAATAAAAAAGAAAAGAAAAAAAAGAGCTTTCTTAGGTTAGAAGCTTGACCGTTGGGTTTGGCCGTTAGAAGCTTCAGGAGACTTTTCGGTAAATTCAGTTCGTAGTCTTATTGATGATACTCTTTTGCCAAAAAAGAATGTTCATACAAGATGGGTGAAAGTTGTTCCTATTAAGATTAATGTTTTTGCTTGGAGAGTTCGATTGGATAAATTGCCTACTCGCTTAAATCTCTCTCTTAGAGGAGTAGAGATTTCCTCTATCATGTGCCCTCTTTGCAACTCTTCAGTGGAATCCGCTTCTCACCTTTTCTTTTCGTGCATGTGGCTCGTCTTATTTGGAGGAAAGTCTTGCCATGGTGGGATCTTGAAGGCAATACGATTGACTCTTATGATGATTGGCTTATTTTGTTGAAAAACATTCGATTGTCAAAGCGGTTGAAATATATCTTTGAAGGTGTTCGTTATGTGAAAATGGTGGCTAATATGGAGGGTTAGAAATCAAGTTCTATTCGGCGATAAGCATCCTTTAAGAGATATGTTATATGATGACTTAGTTAATTTATCTTTTCAATGGTGTTCTAGTCGTTGTACATCTAAACTTAATTGGGTAACTTGGATGAAAAATACTAGTTATTCTAGTTTGTAATTTTTTCTAGCTCCTTGCTAGTTCTATTAATAAATTTGCCGTTCAAAAAAAAAAAAAAAAAAAAAATTATTTCAATTAATCAGGGGACTAAATTTTGAAATAGTGAAATTTAAAAGTTTTGGTATATAGGGGGGCCAATTATTTATTTTTTATTTTTATTTTGTAATTCACACAAAATATAACATGTGTTTGTTTCACATATTACCTCTTTTCATTTAAATTGTTAATTTTGCCCCATGTCAAAATCATGGAGGTGAGAGATAAGTAAGAGTTACACAATGTTTTGAAGTTAAGCAAATGAGAAGAAAGAAAAAGAAAGTGATTAAACGTAAAAAAACTCATGTTTTTTAGTTTTCTTTAAGAGGGAAATTGAGTAAAGGTGTGAAAATGGGAGAATTTTGTATTCAAAACTTTCACGTCACTTTTAGTGTGAAACGCAACTTTACTTCATTTTCATTTATTTACTTCCACTCGCTTTACTTTACATTCACTTTATTTATTTATTTATATTATTTAATTTTTTTTGAGGAACACGGTGTAAAAAGTAGAGGGAATTTTCAAAATTTAGATATCAATAAAAATTACTTTTACCTATGATTTGTAGTACAAAAATAAATCTATATTAATAAAAATCAGTGGCGCAACTAAGTGAACGGAAGTCATGTGCGAAAGCTTATACGTTAACTATATGCGATGGTCAAAAATATATTATACCAACTATTGAAACAAAAATATTGTATTTTGATGATTTATCTCAAGTTTTAACAAATATATACGATATAAAATTACTTTTACCTATGATTTGTAGTACAAAAATAAATCTATATTAATAAAAATCAGTGGCGCAACTAAGTGAACGGAAGTCATGTGCGAAAGCTTATACGTTAACTATATGCGATGGTCAAAAATATATTATACCAACTATTGAAACAAAAATATTGTATTTTGATGATTTATCTCAAGTTTTAACAAATATATACGATATAAAATTGTACGATGTTAACATTGTTTTACTGGAATTAAATTTTAACGCCTTAAATGTATACCGGATTATATATTGCGAAAATTACGGCAGAGCCCCCGCCAAGAGGGGTGTGTCCCAATTTGCCCCAGCTTTTTGGACATTACAAAACTACCCCAACATGTCGCGTATATAAGGTCACGACATGCACGTGTCAGTTTATTACAAATTATGGAGAAAAAAAAATGTCGCGTTGAAATATAAACGACACATATATATACACGACATGTGACATGTACATGTAAGCAATTGAAAAGCAAAAATTTAAAAACTTACAAAAAACACCCTTTAACTTTTTGATAATTACAACTTTTTTACATAACAAACTTAATTTGTCAAATATCTAGCAAATTTGTTAATGAAAAAAATATCGTTACGAAGAGCTCTAAATTACGAACAAAACGAGCCCAATATTGATATGCTTTTGACGTACGTACGATTTTATAAAATTTCGAAATACCGTTTATAGGTTTATAAAATTATACCGTTTTTGATATTGAACTTTAAGAACACGAATGCAGATCTCTTTGTTTATCCACTCATATAACTTCAAAAATGACCTCGGTCTGTACCAAATTTAACCTAACGATATTACTTTGAGCAAATGTGTAGTTTGTACGTAAGTTTGCACTTATTGAAAAACTAAGAGCACGCACATATTAGAACCACATTGAACATGTTAGCGTTCAATGATCAACTTACTTTTCATCAAAGCCCTTATATTACTAGAACAACTTTTTTGAAAATAAACTAGTCACTTATATACCTTAAAAATCTTCAATTTAGAAAATAACAAAATTATAAATACTTCCCCGATAACAAAAATAATAATTATATAGTGTTATACTCTTGTTAAGTTTTTAGTAAATGTAAATTAGTTTAGGGCTATAAACCAGAGTCGTGATCAAACTCTACGATTTTATAAACTTTTAAAACATACGCTTAAACCACAAGGGATAAAGACGTACAATTCTATGAAATATGAATATCGTTGGGAAATATAAACGTAAATATTCATAACTTAAAAACGGTATAATTTTATAAACCTATAAACGGTATTTTGAAATTTTATAAAATCGTACGTACGTTAAAAGCATATCAATATTGGGCTCGTTTTGTTCGTAATTCAGAGCTCTTCGTAATGATATTTTTTTCATTAACAAATTTGCTAGATATTTGCTAAATATTTGACAAATTAAGTTTGTTATGTAAAAAAATTGTAATTATTAAAAAGTTAAAGGGTGTTTTTTGTAAGTTTTTAAAATTTTGCTTTTCAATTGTTTACATGTACATGTCACATGTCATGTATATATATGGGGAATTGATTTGCACACTCAAGGTTTTGATTTGGACACTCTATTTTATGTATAACATAGTTGTACAGTGTTTACAGTGTGCTCTATATACTTGTACGGTGAGTGTCCCAATCAAAATAAGGAGTGTGCAAATCACCTCCCATATATATGTGTGTCGTTTTATATTTCAACGCGACATTTTTTTTTTTTTTTTTTTTTTTTTTTTTTTTTTTTTTTTGTAATAAACTGGCACGTGCATGTCGTGTATATCGTGACCTTATATACGCGACATGTTGGAGTAGTTTTCTAATGTCCAAAAAACTGGAGTAGATCGGAACACACACCTCTTAACAGGGGCTCTGTCATAATTTTCCCTTAAATATTTTGAGGCTCTTTAAAAAAGTGAAACCTAGCTAAGTAGGTAGCGATGAATGATAAGTTTGATGGGAGCTGGGGTGTGGACAAAATATTTCTTTGTTTGTCTTGTCACTATTTACTCAATAAGTGCATGAAATAAACTACTCCGTAATAAAGTGATTGTTGAAATTTTGTCACCCGTAGAAGATAAGATCAATGAATTACAGATGTTAAATCCCGAATGAACAATTTATTAAATAATTTGTAGATAAGATACATACAAGTAGAAGGTGGGCACTCGGCACCTTTGCCCACACTAGCAACATGTTACATGAACTATATTTATTCCCTACATGTATTCAAATGGAAACACAACATTCCTAATGTTTGACTTCTTAATCCATTAGCCCATTTAAAGATGGGGCCTTTATATTTTTCCTTGCTCAAACTTTTATTAAAGCGATACAATAATGTTCTGACATTATTTTTCATCTGGATTTTCAGTAAACAGCTAGTTATTAGAATGGTCTGGTAAAGAGTATTTATTTGCATGACTAATTCATGAATCAAAACTTGTGTTTTAAAAAAAGATGGTAACATGTAGTAAGATCATATAGGATGTTTGATAAATGACCGACTTCAAGTTTTGAGAGTAGAACCTTAGGAGAAGTTGTCAATAATCTTTCTTTTCTTTCTCTTTTTTAAAACTTTTGAAAAGTTTGTAATACTTTTTCTTTCTCTTTAACGTAACTTTTCTTACTTTCTGCATTAACAAAAACAAAAACACTCAACACACTCGTTTTATCTTTTCAAATTAACCTTGGAGAAGTTCCTACCTGAAAGGAAAACAAAATTAACAGCAAAAAGCTGCGGAACGGTGTTTGCCGCTAAGGTAGAGGCATGGACGGACCCACATGTATGCCGGGTGTGGCATGGGCTACACCCAAGTTTAGGTCACAAAATGCAAAAAGATTTCAAAACTGCCGTTTTTGTGGTATGTGCAACCCCTCATTTTTTTTTTTTTTTTTTTTTCTTCTTCTTACGGTGTAACTTTAGTTACCTCAACATTCTTTTGTGCAACACCCTCTTAAAAATCCTAAGTCCGTCTCTGGGTAGAGGCTTTGCCACTGTATTTGCTTACGGTGCACCGTCCACTCTAATGTTACTAAAGATAGCAACATAGTAATTAATAAGTACTTACTAACAACTTAATATTTTGAAACAAGTAAAGCAATAGTAGTATTTTGTAGATATTTTGTAATGTTACGTTTTTTATTTTGAAGATTGTGAACCAAATCGTTTGCTGTGTATTAGCAGGATCAATTAATTGGTAGGTAAGGGTGATCACGGTTCAAAAACCGGATCGGACCGACCAAGACCGGATCGGACCGAAGACCGAGAACCGGAAAAACCATAGACCGAGACCGGACCGAATGTGGTCGGTCCGGTCCGGTCCAATTAAGTAATATTTGGCAAGTTTTTTCGGGTTTTTGGTCGGTCCGGACCGGACCGGACCGGACCGACCGGACCGAGGACCGAATTAGCCAAAAAGCTTAGACCGAGGACCGGACCAAATGTGGTCGGTCCGGTCCGGTCGGTTTTGTCGGTCGGTCCGGTCCATCCGGTCCGTTTGCTCAGCCCTATTGGTAGGTGAAGATTAGGAATTCGGTGTTTGCAATACATGCATATCAAATTTAAGAATGGGATTTAATGTCATTGTCACTAGATATGAGATGAGATCAATATAAATCTCATATTTGCTATACAACTAATGAACTAATTATAGCCACTCATTTTTATTTTTCACATTTTTTTTAAAACAAAATATTTTGCAAATGGTAAATCGTCAAGCTACAAAAAAATATCATCGCGACGAGAATTAAATAATCTTTCTATAGATATGCATTGTTCATTTTTTCAAGAAATTTTTCATAAAAAAAATGAAAAAACTGAAAACGCATTTAGTCGCATTTTTTTTCCAATAATTTTCAAAAAACATAAACTTCTCATTTTTTTAATTTTAACTAAGAAATTGAAAAGCCCATTCTACCATTCTCATTTTTTTTTTCATTTTTTTTTTCTCTTAACTCCAAAAAAACACATACACCATTCTACCCCTAATCTCTCGTGTCATCCTCTACCGTCGCCGCCACCGCTTTCCGTCGCCGTCACCGTCGTAATTTGAGGTAATCTTCTTATCATTTAAAAAAAAGAAAAATATAACTCCAATTAAACGCGTTTTCAAACTTCTCAACTCTTCTCTGGAGAAGAAAAACCATCCCATTTTCAAAGAATTTAAAGATGAAAAATTTGAGAAAATTTTCACCAACTAAACGGCCCATAAGTTACTATTATGTCTTTATTTATAAAGACAATGAAATTTATTATTATTTTTTAAATAATTAATTAAAATTTAAACTGGAAACTTTTTAACTTTCATTTACTTCATCAATTTTTCTATTTTTTTTAACACCAACTTTAGGGGATTATCGTTCTACGACAAAAACCGTAAGTTCTCGATAATCCAAAATATTGAAGCAAGTGTTGCTGCTCATATTTTTAATAGGATTTGCGTTTCTATAACTAGAAGAGTGGAAACTTAATTAATATCTCGAGTTCCTACTAACTTCCTGTAAATACTATAATAATAATAATAATAAAAGTGTGGGCTCAGATAGTTTCAAGGCTCCCCACCAATTTCTTGTAATCTTATGAGTTTATTTTTAATAAAAAGTAATGTTAAAATAAATAAATAAATAAATAAACAATAATAATAATAATAATAACCTAAAATACGCACACACAAATTGAAATATCACACAAATTGATGTATCAGATTAATTTTGTCAAAAACTATAAACCTTCGCCATTTTATGCGAGTAATCTTTTCGTTTCATATTAAAAGAGAACATGATCCTGAATCCTGACAACCATTTCTTTCAGCAACTCAAGGATTTGGTCATTCATGATAAATGTTAGGTAGAAGCTTTTTCATCCTTTACGTAACTTTGTAGTAACATTTTAGGAAACTCCGAAATAGCCAATAAAGGATATTATATAATTATGTAGTGACTTTGACACCTTGTTAATCGACTATTGTTTTACTCAGGGCCCAGGTGTTTGCTTTGTCAATAAATAAATCATTATGGGTATCGAATTATGTATGGGTTATATAAATTCATTATTTTTGTTGGTTTTAGATTATATTTATTTTTATAGGTTTTATACACATATTTCTAAATAAAACTTATTAACCGAATAATTTATTGAGAATGATATTCATTCCTTTATTTTCATACCTACAAACCAAACAACTCTAAACTTTTAACCCATATAAGTATATAACACATAACCCCGTTTACCAAAATAAAATAGTGGTAATATAGGCTGATAAAATAGAATAGTTTTCTTTGTAGACATAATGTGATAACTCATAAAAAAAATATAGTATAATAGTTAAAGCCTTCTGATAACTCATAAAAAATCTACTAATAAATAATCAGCAAATGTTCTTTTTTCTTTTTTCTACGAGACATAATTTATATAGATTATATGAAACTTCAATAATGTTAAAGTGTAAATTACACACTTGACGAGAGATCCTTAATTCAACTACAATTCTAACTACACTTGATGCAACAAACTAAAAATATCAATGTAGCTCTCAAGGTTGACCAATCTGAATTTGATATTGTGAAGCATGACACAGTTTTTACTCAACCGCACATTGAAACGCTTTTCGTTTGACAATGGTTACAGCTTTTGACCAACAAAAGAACTTATCATTGAATGTCGCCTCGTTTCTTGCTAACCAAATTTGCCAAATAGCATAAGGACCAACTAATTGTTAGATTATTGACATTATTTTAGTAGTCGTATGTTAAGATCGAACTTGAGATCGTGGGATTGCACACTTTACGTATGAAGAGTAAAAGAATAATTATTTGTAAATGTTATATATAATGATTAATAAACACAAAACTAGTAACGGCCGTTAGTATTTAACAGAGAATGACTAACGACCGTTAGACGAAGATTAGGAAAGTAATACTTGTGAACAATTGGAAACAAGAGAAGGTTCCGGAATCCCTTGGGATGCCAAAACCGATCGGCCAAGGAGGTTTCTCCACCTCCTTTGTGCCTTGAGCTCCAAGTATTCACTAGTATATAAACACCTTATGGGTTATTGTTTTCTCATAACTTGTACACACATTCTAGGTGTTTTCTTTCTCTCCTCTTGTCTTAAAATCGATCCAACTCAATCCCTTTCTTAGGGATTCGATTTTCTTAAAGCTAAAAAGTTTTGTGTTTTATTTACTTGCATAAACTTTTACTTGAATTAGTACGTATGTACAAGAACACGATTCAAACACACTATTGTTTGATTCTTGGATTGAATTACAAAAGAGGTAAGGGGTAATTCTTATTATCCACATAAACCCTAATTAGGGTTCTTGATTTGAAGATTGCAATTGATTCTTGTTCAGGCTAGAATCACAAAGGTACGTTTACTATTTATTATTGATTAATTAATTACATGTTATATGATCTTGTTATAACGCTTCCGCATATGCTCTCTTGATGTGTTTGATTTATTTTATATGATTGTCATGATATTATAATTCCAACAGTGGCATCTAGAGCCGTTATAATGTGTAATTAATTATCGAAACGCATAAAAATTGAATCTTGATTCATTTAATTACATGTTTTTAGGGTTTTTCGATTCCTAACCCTAATTTTTTTGATTTGGGTCCTTCGACCTTATTAGTTATTTAGGGTTTTGGTTTTGATTTTTAATATGATTAGAAACCCTAGGATGTCATGTAATTGGTTATGCATTTTAGTAAACGATCTTGGTGCAATATGTTAATTGTTAAGCATAATCCATGAAAAGTGCATATTTGCATGGATTTTATTGTGTGAGTATTTAAATGGTTTAAATTGAATATTAATTAAATGTTAAGTTATATCGAAACATGTAAATTTATTAATAGATATCGAATTGGGGAAGACTTCAATATTAAATAATCAATTACGTGCTATGTGGTGTTTGTTTAGTTTTGGCTTACGCAATCAATTTATCGATGTATGTGGCTCTTTTTCCATTGAAGAAGAAAACCTTAATTGAATAGATGCATTATACACCTAGACTTGATTATTAATAGGACTATTGAATAAAATTTGCATGTGGCTACATGTTTATACATATTTAATTGTTATGTTATGTATATGTTTATTTGGTTGTTTATTTTTTATGTATTACTTGTTTTTTGTTTATTATTATGTGAGACATGTTTATAAACGAAAAAGGGTAATTTTTGAATAGACAAATAATATGGACTAAATAAATGGCGAAATTGTTTTGGCTTTAAGAGTTTAAATTTCAAAAGATTGGTTGATTGATGTTTTTGTACATAGTGTGAGAAAGGCGGACCGAAGGTTGCCATACAATGTGCTTGTAGAGAGGGGTTATTAAAGACCATGCACCTACCGGTTCTCTACAACCGCTTGTGTGCCGACTCTAGACTTACCTATATCACTATATTACGTACATTGTCATCTTAAGGGTGAATTCACCACAATTCCACAATGATTATCCGAAACACTAAGCCTTAGGGCTTATGCAAAAGTATGATATAGTGGACGATAATTGTTGGTAATTCTTTAATTGGTGAACCCGATACCTCAATCAAAACTTTGTTATTTTACTCTTAGCAAATTGGTAATAAAAATGTTTTGTAAAACCAATGTTATGAAGTTGTATGCATGCTTCTTCATATATTATTTTGATCACATCAAAATTAATACCCTTATAAAATTAAGTCAAATGCCATCTAATTAAGAACACTTGAAGTTGTAATTTACGTCATGTGAGAACTTGGCAAGATTGCAATGGAGAGGTAAATTTCGTAATTTCATTGCTAACAGATCAACTGATGTAATGGATCTATGAGTTTGCAGTTTTTAAGTTAGACAACTTAAATTGAGTATGAAGTGAAAAATTGGACTCAAGGCATTAAGATGGGGATAAAACATGCTTACATTACAAAGGTTTTGTGAATGTAAATCCTATAAATCTAGGAATTGCAATATGATATTGGCAATTATTGTTCGACAATTACCTTGTTGAATACTATCATTACTAGCAGATCAACTGATGTAATGATACTATGTCAATTAGGATCCTAGCTTTAAGAAAATACTACGGTTTATATGAATATTTACCAATGGGCATTTTATTTTCTTAAAGACCAATTATCGAAAATACTGAAATTAAATTTTGTAATTCGTTTTAATGTATTAATGCAACGTTCAAACCGTAAACGTACTTTGGGCTTTGGTAAATTGATATCGTTATGTTTTCAAACAAATGTTTGATTAAGAATAATTCACTTAAAAGACAAAAGAAGTCTCCTTTCTATGAAAGAAGAGTGAGATACAATCTTATTTCTTTTCATGAATGAAAAAAGATAATAGGAATATTAGATATGTCTAAATTCTAATATATAACTCATAGCAAATTTTTAATAGTTAAGAAAATTGCGAATATTTTCCATAGGGATTTCATCATTCGGTGATTAAATTTTTAGTAACAAATATGATATTTGGTTAAGAGAAAATTATGTATGACATTTATGAGTTATTATAATTAGAAGCTAGACGAATTACCGCAAAATGTTTAAAGACAAACTAGTTGTTTTAACTATTTTAAAGGTGCTACATACATTGTAGGATGGTAGACCTATTAAAGAAGAAATTGCATGCCCAATTTTTCAAGTTAATAGCATTTGGTGGATAGTCCATCATTTACGTAGTAGAATACACTCTTTAGTACATAAGTAATTGTTACGTATGGACATTCAAAGGTGTAGGAAAGTTAAAAGCACACTATTTTCTTTCACTGGATATGAAACATTTTAAATGTTGTCAAATTCAGTAGAAGTATTGTGTACTTATTACTGAATAAGGAATTATTGTAATGATCTTTAATTCAGTGGGAGTTACAAGCTTTGACATCTTGGTAGCTAAAGATAATTACTTTCCTAGTATAGACACTCATACTTTTAAGGTTAGTCTTGTATGTTTCCTTACTAGACATTGTTGTTCTACATCTACTTGTTATGCTAAAATCTATGACACAATCATATTGAACACATAAACAAATGCATGGCGTGTTGTTTATCAACTATATGAGGTTGTTCCATGCACAAGTGAGAGAAATGTTATCTTTAATGTGTGCAAGAAACAACTCATAAAGATATGATGGATTCTCTTGACTGCAAGGTAAGAGAATAAAGTTCTAATATGAATTATACTAATCTAATTCAAGAAACACTTGGTGTTACAATTTATGTTATGTGAGAGCTTAGCTAGATTGCAACAACAAGGTGGATTTCATATTTTCATTACTAGCAGATCAACTAATGTAATTAAACTATGAGAATTTGCAGTTTCTAAATTAGATACCTATTAGAACATGTGTCAATATGATATCAAGACTACTTTAATTTGTATATTTTTGAATTCATGGAATGACATAATTAATAAAGTAATCTAATGCTGCTTCAATCTGAATATTTATGTGTTCTTGGAATGACATAAATAAATGAAGACATAATGTTATTAACATTATTGTGAAGTAATAAATTAACTTGAAATTACTATTGAAACCAAAAGATGGTGTTCATAATTACTTTAGTTAAACATGTTTATGTTTCATTGTAAAGATATAAACATAAAGTCTTTTAATTGTTACAAGACTTAATAAAGTAAGACGTTATCTTGTTATGTTTTTTTAGTTAAGACATAAACATGAAGCCATTAAATTGTTAAATGACTTATAACGTATAGTGGGATTACAACAGCTTATGTTTTCTTGTAGAGACATGAACATGAAGTGACTTTGTCAAAAGTACTTGTGTTATAAAGCATGTAATTGACTTGAAAATACTATTATACCATTAAAATGACTTAATTGGTAAATAGACAAGCCAAAAGGAAATATGGTTATATTAAATATTGTTAGATTGTCTTACAATATTAATACTAATGAAATACCAAATGATTATGGTATGTTTAGTTAGGAAAATCAAACTCTAGTTATATTGTTTGATTAAAGATAACTATGATTTCTTTTCTTCCAAAAGTTATCAAGGTTAGAATGTTGAGTATGACTTGGACATATTTAATAAAACTCCAACCTAGAAGATTAATAAGACATTATCATATGATGGAATGTGATGAATGTGATGAATTACATTAAGTCTTAAATTGAAGTTCTAAATTTGTTTAACTGCTTATGAAGAGGTTATTAACAAAGTAAAGTCAGGAACTATTAATATGTATTTGTAATATCCCAAAAGAGAACATTGTATTGTTGCTTTATTTGCTAAGTATTTAAAGATAGTCTTTAAATTGCTAAAAGCAAGTGGGAGTTTTGATCTTTAAAAGATAAAATTACAAGATACATAATCTTCTAAAATACACTAGTAAATATCATGATGAAGTTTGACATTTGAATGTTAAATCTCAACATGATAATAAAGTTTGACATTTAAATGTTAAATCTCAAGATGATGGAATTATCATTCATAGAATAGGAATATATCTCAAATATTTGATTAATATGCTGAGGGCTATGATTTACAGGATTATTGTAAACCTGATAATCATTATGATACATTACCAAATTTGAAATTGGGTAAAATATACATGATATGAATGATTAAGATGCTGTCCATAAAGATAATCAATTTTAGAAATGTGGTTTATCTTAATAGTTATACTAGAAAATGAAGATGAGTTTCTTCAAAGATAAGGTAACCCTTGTGGATTAAAACTTTGTACAAAGTGCAATAATCCATGGATGGATAATTGCATGCATCTAGAAGATTACTCTTATGTTTAATTATTAAATCAATGTTTTGATTTATAATTGAAATAAGATAATTTCTAAGTATTCCTAAAAGCTAGTGGGAGTATTATGTTTAATTTCTTGAATCATATATGTTGTAGAACATATAAAAGGTAACATTTCATGTAAGTTAAAAGTTAAGTCTTAGTTTGGAATAAAACTTTAAAGATTTAGAAAATAAGACATACAACCTTGGAATGAATGTTTATTGTTGAAACATGTGCGGTAAATGAATATAATATAACATGATATATTATTTAGAAAGTCTAAATCGATATGTATAATATGAATAAAATCTAAGTATGACTCAAAGATTTTTCATGAACATCATGTTTTGTTGTATCATGCTTGATTACAAGCTGATTTGGCAATATTAATATCTAATTAAAAAGTTATTAGATAAGTTGTGTAATATTCTAAAAGAATATGTTTGATTATAGAATCACATCCTAAATCTGGAACTGCTTCCAAATTCTATAGATGAACAATTTTTCAATTGTTGTGAAAATTGTCATAGCCAACAAACTTGAAAGTTTGAAGGGCATCAAACATTACACAATAGATATTAATGTTTATTGGATGTTTTAATAGCATATTGTTGTTTGCATACAATGATGCTAATGAAATTGAGATGACAATCAATACTAGTTATGGAAAGGATTTCATCCTTGGCTATATAAACTAGTTGTGCTTACTAAAAGCATAGTTGCATTATACATTAAGAGAATAAGAATACTTCAAACTTTAAAATGTTTGGAAGTTTGATTATCATAAATTGGTGGTTAAGGATGTCACACATTTTATGAAATATGGCATTATCAAAATAGTTGAGTATGCACATACAAGAACTTCAATAGTTGAATTCTTGAAAAAAGTATTCTTAAAATTTCAATAGATCAAAGTTGGATGGTTTATGTCTTGTCAACAAGTGTGAATGTCATTACTTGAGACATAATTCATCAACAATAGTTATCATGCATTGATCTATTTAGTATTTGGATAAGGGATGTTAAACAATTATTATAATAAATTTAAATACATGGTATGTTTAATTTATAATATATTGTATCCTATATTTGTGTGTTTAATCCATGAATAAATGTTATTCTAAATTGTCCGTTGTCAGTTAATAATATGGGAATATTATTAAATCAAGACAAATCTGAAGGTTGGTATAATATACTTAAAGTATATTGATGCGTAGTCATGCCATTTCAGATGATATTTAATGATACCGAATATAGGACTTATCCCAACAACATGATATTACTTTATGGATTTTGTTATTAAGTAAATCATGAGAAGTTATCTTCAGACTTGAGATGCAAGATAAGTGTCATGAATGTAGTACATTTTTGTGGAACAACTTAACGCTATACGTAACTGGTAGTCATAAGGGTTGTTTTCGAAAGTGTTACAAAGTTTGTGGGTGTTGCTTGTAGTCAAGATAGAATTTGTTCCTTCAAATTTATTTTTGGAGTTTAATACTGCTGGGTCCCTCGTAGGGTTGGTAAGATGCATGTGCGGCCGCACCCAAGATCTCCCCTGAATATGTTCAGAAGATTTGGTAATATTGATCAATCATAAACAACGAGAAACAGAATGGTTAATTAAGGAATGACTTTAATCCATATCTTTATTAACAGTGTATTAGAAACAAAAGGATAATAATAATGAGAAATCATTAAAAGGTTTTTTCAGGAGCCTTACTCGAGATCGTACTAGAGGCATCGGCGTGTTGCAAGACGCTAACCGATGTGATTACACTATTAAAATATGTCCAAGTGGGAGCTGTTAGATTATGGACATTATTTTAGTAGTCGTATGTTATGATCGAACTCGAGATCATGGGATTGCACACTTTACGTATGAAGAGTAAAAGAATAATTATTTATAAATGTTATATATAATTATTAATAAACATAAAACTAGTAACGACCGTTAGTATTTAACGGAGAATGACTAACGACCGTTAGACGAAGATTAGGAAAGTAATACTTGTGAATAATTGGAAACAAGAGAAGGTTCCGGAATCCCTTGGGATGCCAAAACCGATCGGCCAAGGAGGTTTCTCCACCTCCTTTGTGCCTTGAGCTCCAAGTATTCACTAGTATATAAACACCTCATGGGTTATTGTTTTCTCATAACTTGTACACACATTCTAGGTGTTTTCTTTCTCTCCTCTTGTCTTAAAATCGATCCAACTCAATCCCTTTCTTAGGGATTCGATTTTCTTAAAGCTAAAAAGTTTTGTGTTTTATTTACTTGCATAAACTTTTACTTGAATTAGTACGTGTGTACAAGAACACGATTCAAACACACTATTGTTTGATTCTTGGATTGAATTACAAAAGAGGTAAGGGGTAATTCTTATAATCCACAAAAACCCTAATTAGGGTTCTTGATTTGAAGATTGCAATTGATTCTTGTTCGGGCTAGAATCACAAAGGTACGTTTACTATTTATTATTGATTAATTAATTACATGTTATATGATCTTGTTATAACGCTTCCGCATATGCTCTCTTGATGTGTTTGGTTTATTTTATATGATTATCATGATAGTATAATTCCAACACTAATTTCCATATGTTGTGAAAGTTTGTTGGCATACCTTCCCTTCAGTCTACAAATTTTGAAATTGATCTTGGTAATGCCTAAGGCAAGTTCCACCCTCTGAACAAACTACCCCAAAACAGAAACAACCATTTTCAATGCAACAAGTGCTCCACTATTTCTGTAGATGAAATGCACTAGGAACATGTTGCGTGATTGTTGTTTTTATGAAAAAGTAGATGTTTTACCGGTATTTGCTGGTGGCACGCTAACCATGTGAAGCCTTGGATTTTTGAAGGAACACCTTTTTTCCGCATGAATCTAAACCATTCATGTATGTTTGGCTTCAGTTGATGTAGCACTTCATACGCCATGATGGTAGAGTGAGTTGAAGACTCCGTTGGTTTTCATTTTACTATATCATCTACAAATGGTTGGATAATGATGCAATGTAGGAGTATGAACAAAGCTTCCAGTTCGGACTTCTAATTCAGGAGTAAATTCCTTGAAAAAAACGATACGCCACACAATTTCATTTGCGGGACTCAAGTCATAAAACTCACTTACCTTCCCATATCTATTAGTAGCTAAAAGAAATAAATCTGAAAATAAACTTCTTAATGTTTCATCAGTTGCCCAAATATCATACCAAAAGGATATACAATCTCTATTATCGCACTTCCATTTCCACATGTTGTATCCTAAAGCCGAAGCCATTATGTAACACACCCAAATCGGATCAACGGAAGCATACAAGTCTTGGGGTGCTACTTGATTGTTATCACAAAACAAGGTACAAAGAACAGTTTTACTTTAACAATTTTAGAAGAAATTTCATAATTTAAAACATTCAATTTACATCATTCAAAATTAGTGCGAAAAATATAGATCCAGAAAAAGACTTAAAGCTGTCCCAAATAGTCTTCAAAGACATCTATGACCATGCCATGCCCTTCACCAAGCTCCTCCAAAAGTAGATATGAAGCGAAAAAGACTTGAGATAAAACATGCTAAAAGTGAACACAAAGGTTGAGTGAATTCATAGGTTTATAAGTAAAGTAGTTGATCATAAGATTTCAAGTTTAAGAGAGAGTGGGTCAACATTACACCCATAAGTTCAGAATATTATCATTGCACTAAGCTCATGACACGCAAAAAGTTAACCGGCATCAACAACATTGATACAAGTCGACAGTAACCACATAATTATAATAAAAATTGCCCTCAAGTAGGTAGTTTTCCAAATACCTAGGTAACTCGAATAAAGTACATCACATGTTGCCGTCCTTGGTCAACATGGCGGGTGGTCATTCCTATAGGCCTATAAACTATATTTGCGCTCATTCTCAAGTGATTAATGGTGCATGATTAAGGGACTTGTTTGTGGCAATAGAGGTACTTAGTGCTTATAAAATGCTCAGCAAAGTTTTCAGTTCAAAGTAAGGTTTTCAAACAATTGTGATCATAATAAAAACAGTAGCATATATCTCACCCCAAGTAGTTTACAAAACAGTTAAGATAAATAAGAGTGGGGCTATGAACTCACCTCAGTATGTACCAATGCAAGATATCACAACTAGTATCAAGTAGTAAAAAACAACGACATTCAGGAAGTATATTAATGTTAAGCATACACTACACACTTTTGTTATCAATTCTTCTCTTGGGATAGTTATCAATTCTTCTCTTCATCCCGTAGAAGTACTATCCTGTTTAGGTCCTAAGGATACCATTCCATCATAAACTTTTAAAATCTCTTAAGATTTTCAAAGCAAACTCAACATCTATACCTAAGAATATTAATGTTAAGCATACACTACACACTTTTGTTCATCAACATATCACATCATTATCTTCACAACCGTTGCAACCACAAGCTCATTAACAGATCTTGATGCACTTTTAAAGCTTAAATCATCCTTAGTTACACCACAAGCACCCTCATCAGCTTTACAAGATTGAATATTCATCTTGTACTTTTGGAACACCAGTGTCATCTCGTAATACACTACCTTGTAACTCACCGGCTAAGTATGAATGTTGTGTTGGGAATTCTTAAGTAGGATGATTTATAATTATTTGAATGGATTGAGATGCCTTTTCATTTAAATAAAGAAATTGTAAATCACCGAACCATAAGTTTATATTCCTCTATTTATATTGTTTGGGATGCCTCTCTATGTAAATAAAGAATTATAAACAAGTGGGCTCATTTGTATCCGAAATAACATAACTATGAAGTCAATAAACACTAGGTACAACAACAGATTACCTACTAGACTATGATTGCAACTACTATCCCAATTTCCATTGATATTCAACTACTATATCAATTCCTATTAATATTCAACTGCTATATCAATTTCTTTTGATATTCGAATATTATATGAATCTCTATTAATCACTCTTACCCTACCTTTCCTACATAAAAGTAAGCCTCATCCTATGCCATACACTAAAATGACAAATCAAACTACATCACTGGAAATCCCAGACTCTAGTCCTCATAAGTAACCACACATCTTCATCGACACCACTCTAACATATAACACACATAGAACTTCGGGACGAAGTTCCCCGTAAGGGGTAGAGGCTGTAACAATTCACATTTTCAGGTTAACTACTATTCCCGAAAATTTCACTATTCATTTTTACGATTCACTTTTTACTATTCATTTTTCCGAAATTTGATTTTTATTTCATATTCTCGTATGATAAATCATTTCCATGGCAAATTAAAAGTTTGACACTCATCAGATCGTTTTCGCGAAAGTTATTAAGGAATTACACGTTTTAGGGTAAAACGTCATTCAAAAATTCTACACACAACGAAACTCGACCGCGTTAATTTTCCCCGTATCAGAAAAATGTTTGATACACTCATGATTTATTTGAGAATAAATCATGACTGAGAAAAACATGACCAAATAAACCTCGGCTGTGAAAAACAGGAATTTTCATTTTTAAGCGCTTTTACTCAGCCGTAACCTTAGCCTATACCTGCACCGCGTTTCTAAGACGATTTGAGTTTTCACATTTTTGGAAAAAGTCAACATATTTTCCCTCCTCCTTTGACCAAAAATCATTCCTTGATTTTTAGGCTTACGGTTTTATGTCTAAAAGACATTTAATACCAACCGACACTAGACTGAGCCAAGTCTGGACATTATAAGTCATTTTAAATCATTATTATCGTTTTAGAAAAGTAACATTTTACTTTTCTCAATTTTACACAATATTCGTACGTTTTACGTATTACGCGTTTTAGAACCGTGTTTCCAGTTTTAGCAGGGTTTTAGCACCCCAATGGAACCTACCACTCATTTTATACTTTATTATGGAGTATTTTGACAAGTTTAATCATTCTTCCAAGTTTCGTATTTTTACGATACCCGGTTTTACGTATTATGGCTTAATCGTTTACGGTTAGCATTTTACGGAGTCAAAACTAGCTACATAAGCTTGGATAATATCATCAAAAACCAACTCTTCCACCCTAAGTTATGTGAACCGCCATAGGGGGGGATTCACCTCACACATGGCTTGATCTCATGCTCCTAACTCTAGGATGTTTACATGTGTTGAACTTGTTCACCAAGTTTTGACTAAGTCAAGGTTGTAACCTCCTTAAGCTCCTATAAAGCCCTCTCCTCCCCCTCCTTTGTACGCCACATACCACACACACAACCATAAAACACTTAGCTAGTTTACTTCCAATTTTATTCAAGGATCAAGTGCTATAACAACACATAAACCCTAGTTTGGTTTTGATTCATCAAACTACTTCCAAACCCTAGAAACTTTGGTGATTTCTCTTGAGTTTGAATCTACTCAAGTCACCTCAACTTTCATCATCTCTCTTTCAAGAATACAAGGGTAGAAATATTGCTTGAAGTAAAGTAGGGTGAAGCTTAAGTCTATCAAAGTCCTTACCTTACATGTTAACTTCCTTTCTTAATTGAAAGCCAAAAGTTGTAAGCAAAACCCTAACATAATTCTTGTTAAATATCGTATTCATGTTATTTACATATCATTCATGCTATATTTTATCTTGTGATCATGTCCATGATGTATAAAAATGGGTAAAACAAGTTATTGTAAATGATTGTTAACTTATGTTATTTAAACAAGTAAACTAGTGACTTTCTTGGTAAAATCTGATCAAAATGGTAAAATTATGATATTGGACCATTACATATTGTAGTAGAGGACCTAACAAGGAAACCATAGCAATTTGAACCACCTAAAACGAGTACACGAGTCAAAATTTATGACCATTTGAAGTTACCAAAACTTTGCGGCAAAACTGCCTAAAATAGCTTCTGTGACAGAACATAAAACACGCAAAAAGAGGCCCTTCTGGTCCGTTTCATGAAAAAGTTAAAGCACGAAAGTTGTCCAAAATCACGTTTTCTTCAAAAACTCAGGAGCACGTCTCCAGAAAACCAATAACGAATGAGATTTTCTTCAGTTTCTTAACAACTATTTTATATATATAAGTCACTATATAAATGTTATTGTTTAAAAAGAACAAGAGGTCTTATGACCTAGATTCAAGACCACAACCATGGCTAAAGCCAAGGTTGAGTCTCAAGACCATGGAACAATGACCAAAGGTCATGGCAAGGCCATGACTAAATGACCATATAAACTTACTTAGGCGAAAACATGAACCAAAGAGTTGGCGATAACTTAAACATACAATTTGGATCTACTTCATCTAAAAGAACCATGAGATATTACAAGAAATTGTCATACAAGTTATAAGAAACTCACCCTAATAACAATCTTCATGTAATCATAAACTTTCCTAAGTTTATTCAAATATTGGACATGTAACTTTTCGGATCTAAACTTTATATATATATATATATATATATATATATATATATATATATATATATATATTATCAACTACTATAATAGTAGGGAGCCTCATGTGAGGAGTTCATTATGTAAGCCGTCGAGATGAGTTGTGAATTTACGAATTAAAGTGTCCTGGCTCCTCGAACGTTTACTACATGACTTCTGAATTATGTCGGCCCGAACGGTAGTAAACGATATATAAACTATACATGTTTCATGAATCATTTCTTTTCAAAAACTTACACTATACATTGTACCACATCATGGACTAAATGCAAGACATATATAGGCAATTTTTCATATTCTTAGACATTATTCCAAACCTAAGTTGCAACAATTATTCTAGGTTGCTCGTAGAAGTTCTCACGGCATATCCATCATTCTCATTAAACATCATCCAACTCAAGGTGAGTTCATAGCCCCACTTTCCATTACTTAATTGTTTTACAAACCCTTGGGGGGAATACATGCTATTTTAAACCGAACACAATGCTTTTCAATTGTATGCTTGCCTGATTGTTTTATTATCACTAAGTACTATCCTTGCTAAAACCAATATCCCTTATTATGAACCATTTAATCACTAGTAACAGTGAGCGCGAATATTGTGAATAGGCCTATTGGGATTGACGAATCCCATTTGTATTGACTAAGTTCAAACAAATGCACTAATATTTGAGATTTAGGTATGTTAGCAAAGTACCTACCGGGATAACTCCGCCGATTGATATTGGCACCCGTTAACGTTTTGGTGTCATAAGCTTAGTGTGTAATACATTTTATGGGCGTATAATAACGTAGCCTACCTGTTTTGTTTTCCAACCATTGGTGTGAGTCTATAGCTCACACTACCAACATATTGTGTTCAACCATTAAACAAACTCTATGAATATCACTCAACCTTTGTGTTGACCTCTTAAGCATGTATTTCAGGTCCATGATGATCAAGGATGGCACGGAAGGGCACGGATATTCAAGAGGGCTATAAATTTTATTATCATTCAAAAACTCATTTAATGTAAATTGTAAACATGGAACCATCTGGGACCTCATTTTGTAACCTCTGATATTTATATAATTTGAATGATAAACCTTTTAAAATGACTCAATTAGAGTTCGTTTTCTATTATTGTGACTATTGTACCATCGAGTAACACCCAGTTTGAATTCCGCTGCATCATGAATTGGGGGTGTTACAGTAAATAGAAATGTTTATAACATTTATAAATCATAATCGTTTAAGTTATAAAAATGTTTTATAAAATTTGGACATGACGTGTCCGTTTATACAATATTTTCCAAGTCGTTGCGACTTATTAAATATCAAGTTTTAATTGTTACAACTTATTAAATTACCAAAAATTTATACAAATAATACAAATTTTACAAATTAAATACAATTATTACAAATTTCACAAGTTATAATAATTATTCGTCGTTATCATTCGCGTATATATTAGTGTCAGGTTTATTGACTATTTTGTGTCCAAAATCGTCCATAAGTTCTTCGGTTAATACCATAAATCTAATAACTAGCATCCATATCATCCAAAGCATAGGTTTATGTAAAAATGTCCAATTATCTAATCAATAAGCAAGTATTCTCCAAATAGTATCCGAAACACCACTAATAACAACAAAAGATAATAAGTTAGTAATCGGAGTAAAAATAAAAACAGTTACGAAATGTACAAAGAAAACAAAAACAAATAGACAAATACGAAGCCCAATGTTCCATACACACCCATCACACTCACTTTGGGCTTTGTGGCTCATTGTACAAATCCAAAACCAAACGCACTCATAAGTGCCAAAGTTTTACATCTCACCCACTTCAACTCAAAACTTCAGAACACTTTATACACCAAACGTGATTTCGGGAAATATTAACACATCACAAACTAGTTTTTCAAAAGCTATTTTGATAACCATTTTGGCGAATCTTGTATTACTAGTATGACTCGACTCGTGTCGTGACCAAGACCCACAACGAGCACACCCTACATGGGTGACTCGTTGCATCCACCCACACAAACTGAAACACCAACCAATACACCATGTATGATGTGGAGCTGAGATACACAACCAATTACAACACACCTTACTTGGGTTGTTAACCACATCGACACCAAGCCCAAAACCAACACCCTCGTGGGCGTGGTTGTTAACCCAACTCAAACAAGCATACCTCATCTCCATAACCTCAAATGGACAATACTGTGAAATCAATTGTGAAACGTAGAGTGGGGGGGGGGGGTTTGAATACGTTATGGTTTACAAACTTTAAACTAGTTGTATCAAACCAATCAAGCTTGCCATAATATGTAAAATGCTAATAATAGACTTATGACTAATATAAAGCATATAGCAAGTTGTCATACAAGTATAACCATCAAGTCACACCACACGCAATGATATAATGCAAGTATAAAAGCAAAGAAATAAGTAAAAGAAAGCGCAAACCAAACACGAGGATTTATAGTGGTTCGGTCACGGATCTCCTCTCCACCCTACTCCACTCCTCGAGTACACAACTCGAGAGTTACTTCACTAGATCAACAAGCTCCCTTCTCGGCGGAGAAAACCTTACAATCGTCGCTTACACTTTATCCAGTACAAAGCTAAATACCTGGTTCTTTTACAAGGGTACAACCACTCCCGCTAGTTCTTTTACAAGGGTGCAACTAATCCCGCTATGTTTTGTGGCCCAACATAAAAACCTTATGTTTTATGGCACAAACACATAAACCATCTAATCTAGTTTGGTGAATAGATTGTGATCGTACAATGATGATCAAAGACATACATATCTAATGGATATGAATGCCTAATCTAAATAATCTTTTTGAATAAGAAGTCTTCAATAATTGAGGATGTCAATTGCCCTTGAATCTTCATATGTTGGTATGCTTTAATGAATGATGACTTCAAGTTCTTCTCACCTTCTTGGTGGATCAGGAAGTATGCTATGCTTGTGACTCATGATCTTTGAGCTTGCTTTACAGGATCATTACGAGTGTATGCTTACAACATAATGAGAGTTAGTAACATTATGATCATTATGGAAAGGGTGATTGATTTGTGTTTCTACATGGTTTGCTATTGATCTAGATGTGTGTTTTATGATAGAGAGAATATATGTTCAAAGTCATCAACCAAAGAGAAAACCATGGGCTGCTATTTATAGCCAACAAGCTCAGCAGACCCACGGATGGGACATAACCAAAATAAGGGTTCCGTCCGTGTATCTCTTTGGTTCCACCAGAACCTGATAAGCAATCTTCCAAGTATCTTTCCATATCTAGAATCTTACATAATCTAATTCTTTGCTTCAAGATCTTTCCAAGATATTACCTAAATCTACGAAAGTCAACTTAGCGATTCTAGAGATCTTCTAAAGATATGCATATGATGTATGCCATGATGTCATGTATATATTTCTATTTTTAGATTAAGAGATATATGAAAGTAAACTTGTAAAATGTATATATTACCTAAGTAATGTTGTTTTAGTAAGTTAACGAGTTACTAAAAATGTTTGATTCCTAATGTCATCACATTTTCTTTAACACCTAAAGTAGCACTTAATCTATTTGACACATAAAATACTTAAAGACTCTAAAAGTACTTTAAACATTCTAAATGGTTGGTCAAGGGGTTTGATCATAATGCTACATAACAAACATGTATGAACCTATGTTGTAGCATACGAAGACTCGAGACGTTGAGAGGTATTGAATTTATGTGCAAAATATGATTACAAGTAACTTGTACATTTTACGTTATGTATCAAGTTATACGTTTGTCATCAATCAAAACAAATGAGACTGTATAGATTAAATATCGTAATATTTGCACTAACAATCTCCTCCTTTTTGATGATAACAATATATGTAAACGTGATAGAACGTAAAATGTAAAAAGTTATTTGTGTCCGTATTACTTACTTATATCCGTAATATCCTCTACATTTCCTTCTCCGTTTACACTCTTCTCCCCCTTTTGTCAAAACAAAAAGGGCGTGTCCTTGGAGTTTAAACTTCATTTCTCCCCGAAATGGCGAGCTTGCATCATCCCAAGTGAAGTTAAGTCTTCTACTCCAATTTCCCTATGGTTGTTGCGTCCTTTAGGTTGTTAGCGGATCCATGAATCAAATTAAGATCTTTAACCTACATCAAGGTTAGTATTGTGCAACATAAAAATTATATGAAAAATGCATGATAAATGAAATGCATGTTGGACTATGTTGACTTATCTTCTTCTTTTTGTCGAGACACAGAAGTGTGTCAAAGAATGAGAATAAAAATGAATGCGTACATGCTTCCCCTATACTGTAGCTCCCGCTTGATCAATACTCTCAGTTGCTAGGGTTCCAACGTATATGATGCAAGGATGAAGAATTCTACAAAATAAAGGTTAGTGCAAGATAGTGTAATATGCATTCAATAAATGCTTGACAGAAGCTCCCCTTGCTTTAGGGCGTCAATATGAACCTACAAAATAAATATTAGTATACTAGAAGTTTTTTTATAAGACAAGTATGTCATATACAACTAAGTGTATAGAAGATGCAACATGAGTGCTTGATAGAGAATCCTCCTTGTTTGAAGATATCAATAAGCACCTAAAATGAGAAAATAATAGATGCAAACTTCATCCTTAGATGAGTATATAATATATAACGGTGAACCTACAATGAAAGAGTTAGTGCAATATATTTCATCTTTGCGACAAAGAAAAATATGATATATATATATATATATATATATATACATATATCTTTATATATTATATATAACAGGAGGCGTTACACGTAGATAAATCAAGAAAATGCCACCTCATTGCCATGTAATTGTCATTAGCAGCCATGTCATCACATTCTGGCCATGTAAGCAACTTTTGTTGCCACCTAAGCATGCATTTAACAAGTTGTTCTTATAAAATTCGGAATAATTAGTTTAAAAAATAGTATAATGAGGTTCGAACCTGTGCCATTTACGTAGTATGCAAATGTCTCAACCAGTGGAGGCACTCCATAAGTTGTGAAAAAATCCCAAAACAAGATGTATATCTTATAATAATTCCTGATCTACAACAAAGTAAAAGAAAGTCCCTTATACGGAGTATTTTTTTTTCCAAAACCCTAATATGCTCATTCATCATCTTTCTCACACACAATATTTTTTCCGAGAACCCTATTACACACACATGATATTTTTCACTTTTCTGATATTGTATTTTTTTTCCCAAAACCCTAATATCACACACACGATATTATGATCAACAAACTTTGTATGATTTAGAAAATACAACAAATCAGATATGTTGTCACAAAAGACATACTTACCAGCATGAATCAAGAATTTCATTAAAGGTTTGTGTTAGATAACTTTTATAAAATAATTTGTTTTGTAATTTTCCATTTGGTTTCTTGAATAAATTGGCTGTGTTTTACCATTTGACATATATTTTGTGTATGTTCAATGAATTAGGGTTTATTTGAAGTTTAATGTGGAACACCACATCACATGCTCCTTATACTATGATCAATATCTGATATATCTAAATCATGTTATAGCTATATATTATTTTGTGTAAATTGATTTATTATTCTATCCAGGCTTAGCTTTGTTGAGAAGGGAAAGCCTAATGCTTGAGGTTCAAGAGGAAACATTAGAGCCTAATGCCTAATAGGATAAGTAAACACAACTTCCTGTTCATAGGTGGATTGGGACATTTGTTGTTGAAGCGATTCATGTGTTGAGAGTTTATTACGTCAAGGGTTTCTTTTACAGCCTCTCTTATGGTCTTGTGATTTATGTTTCGAATATGTTGATTGGTTAGGAGATCGTCATATGGTCGTTTCAGTATCTCAGCTAAGAAAAAATATGCTTTTATGGGTCAAATGTTTAATTGTTGGTTTAATGATTTTTTAGGACACCTATGACCTTATGTTTGTGCTGAATCAATTATGGTCAGAGTTAAATTTTAGTTTTTATTTTCATGAAAGATTATTTTGCGTAATGAAATTTATGTCTTTTTTTTCCTCTTACTATTTAACAGATTAAAAAAGCACTAAGAGGAGTCAAGGTTGAAGTAACACATCGTGGAAATATGTGCAGGAAGTATCGCATATCTCGGTTAACATCTCAGGCAACAAGGTTGCTTAAGTAGGTAATAATAGCTTATTTTATGGATTTGTTTTTACCTTCATATAACAAGTATAAACAATAATTATTTTTTTCCTTTAAAACATCAGCTTTCCGGTGGATGAAGGAGTAACGATGAAATTTGTGGTTGAGTATTTCCGTAGGTACAACTTGCCAATGCTTTGGGCTGCAGTCAATGAACATAACCAAGCCAACGCAGGTACTATTGCATATGTTATAGTTTACACCATGATAATAAGATGCTGAAAAAAAGCTACTGAAAGAGGAAATGATTAAAAAGAATTATAAAGCGACGTGGGAACTGTTTTATCAGACGGATAATATTAACGGTTCTAACGAAACTGAGCTGCCTCAAAACAGATTTGATATTCAGTCTCAGGTATGATTTTGGTTCCTTGCGTCTGCGGTTTATTAGTTTTGTATTTTTGGTTTCCTTCTCCTGCCTTCTATGTGCATAATTGTTTTAGTTTTTTGCCTTATTTAATCTGACACACTTTTTCTTTGTGGTTGAATGGGATGTTTAAGAATTTTTTCCCCTAATTGTCTTGCCAAAATCTTAATTTCCGTATCTATTTTGCTTTTACCTTAATGTCACCTGATTCTGACATATACCGGTGGTCATTTGCGTGGTGAAAGCAGGTGGGAGTTGAACTTACTGGTTTGAATAAAGAATTAGACGCCCGTCGTACGAGCTTGCACACGCAAGGTTCCAGCCTGTGCTGTTACCCTGTCACTACCACGGTTACGGGACAAAATATACGACATCCTTTCTTATTATTATAAGGTATTGTCTTGCCATTTCAGTCAGTCGTTCTTTTGGTTAGTTCACTCCTGAAGGTTGTCCAAATAAAAATTGCACATATATTCACAGCCGTAGTTATTATATTAGTGTATTTAAGAATTTTTTTGGCTACCATCAATGTGATTCATGGTTTGCAGATTTAGTTACTGCCAATGTTCTTACCACTGTATTTGAAAGCCGGTTCATTACTTTGTCAATGACATTTGTACATTATATGAAGGTTGTGTACCGGTAGTACTGGATTTTGAGACCAGAACCGTACGAAGGGATATCGCATTTGTTTCCAATGGTCAAATCCCAGATGCAAGTGCCATTACAATCACAAGAAAATGTTCCAACGGTACTCGCAAAAGGAGATTAGCGGGTATGTGAAGAGGTTGGCCAAAATACATCACACGAGCTTTATAATATTCTGTGAAAGTATTACTTTTGGAATGCTTTGTTCGCATACCCATTAATGGTTCTATATTTGCATATTTTCAGAGTCAAATGATTCCCTAAGTGTACATTCAACTGGTAATAACGAGACACGATGTGAAACTACGAGGGCACACAGATGTGAGTAACCAATCATACCATTCTCTGTCATACCACTTCCTAGACTGCATTATCACTAATTTCTCAACTTTTTTGTAAATGTAGGTATGTCAGAACTAGAAATTTCAGTATCAACAATAAATGGTATGCATACGACAATACCACCAATCGTCATGCGAGATTCTGCAGCAGCAAATGTGGTGCCGGTACCTTACAATCTTACATGAAAATGGTTCGCTTTACCGATGATGAAACGTAGTTGTTTGTTATATATATAGCCCACTGCAATAGATCTTGTGTTACATTAGCATGTAGAAGTGTCCATGTTCTTTTTCATATTGATATGCAAGTTTTGAATAGGTAAACTAACTGTTTAACAGATTTATGAGAAACAAACTTGGAAACTTGATGCCTTTATTATTGTCAACCATCTTTTAGTCGAGTGTTTCTACAGTATATAGAGTTTGTTGAAATATGTGTTTTTAGTTTTATTTTGAGTTTTACTTACTTGAATGGCTTTATGTATAATCATGGATGCAACAGTAACTCTTTAATAAATTATTAAGCTAAGGCATCTAACACTTGATGTGTGCATCATTCACTATGACTTGGCAGTCCTTATCCAACAAATGCTTATGCTAGGAATTAGTATCCAATTAGCCTTTCATGTTATTTCCTGTTTGGATATTTATAGTCATACCAAAGTCTGTTTATATGTGATCATGTGCAAGATTTTACTTTTTTTTTTCTTTTTACTTTTTTTTAGTAAAATAAATAAATCATTATGTAGCAGGTGTTAGGTAATATTCCATTTTAAGGGTCACACAATTTGTATTAATTCACTCTTATACGAGTCAAATTAAACAAATTAGCATAATAGATAAATAAGTTATGTTCAGTGTTTGGTTATTTTTTCCGGATATGGTTTTTAATAGAAAGGCAACCATGTAAGTAAAACAGTCATGACTCTATCGCTATTTGACAAAAGAAAAGAAGCCAAATGAGATTCTTTATTAGACCATATAAAAACAATACTACGTAGTATGCATGATATTTGTTATATGCTGTTCGGAACCCAAAAATTTATCTAGAGGTGGAAAAATAGGCATATTAGGTAACTGTCAAACGGGTGAATTATGGTACGAGTCATTTTATTGTGAGTTTCCTTAATAATTTTATTATGTTGTGGATATTAATTTGATAAGAATCCTAAACCAATTGAGTTTCCAATTTGTTTGTGTCTTTTTTTTATATGGACAGATATCTTGGCATTTGTTCATGTTTTGGGGGATGCACTTACAAAGCAGATTAAATAAAAAGAATACCTTTAAATAATTGGTAAGTTCATAGGATGAATTAGTGAAGAAAACAATTATCTTACTATTCATTTAGTGTTATTTTTTAAGAATATATATATATATATATATATATATATATATATATATATATATATATATATATATATATATATCCATCTTCGGTGCATTTTTGTAGATTCTTAGTTGGTCTGCTGGGACGTCTGCAGAAAAACCTGGAAGGACCTCAGGTATCTATCACAGGCCCATCAAATAAGGTAAAACAAATACCCCACAAGAATTCAACTCTAATTAGATCATATTAAACAAGGCATATTAAAGGCGGACACTATGGGTGGGTAGGTCACAGTTTAGAACAAATCTGGTTATAACGAGCAGAAACAGGCTGGTCGTGACTCTCCTGCAATACACTTTTGGGAAAAATAGTAGTTTGTTAATTAGATCACAAAGACAATATTATTTCAATAATAATCCAGATCGTTGATTTAAGAAGCGAGCTGGGAGTTTTATCCATTGAAAATAGACTTTGGACCAATTCCAAACTTCAAACAAATTTGATATGTTTTCTTTTTATCCAAGGTTATTATTTGACCCATTTGTGATCCTTTTGATGAGATTCATTTGTTCTACATATTTTGGTCGGGGTTCAGATTTTACTTGATTCTACGGGTAGTTTGAAGCCAAGTTTCTCGATTAGCAGAGTGAGAAATGGGCTTGAAATTCCAGTAATATTTTAGGATTGGCTGAATGCCACCAAAAGTATTTAAGAAAAATGTGGCGAATTTATTGAAGTAGCTTAATATGGTATATAATAAGTTGATTGAGACTGACATGAGAACGAACATTCATGACTGTAGATATATTGCATGTGAATTGACCCATGTTTGCTTACCAATGTAGAATTATGACCTCGGTGTCCAACATCAATAAAGTTCTTTCTCTTTAAGGGACATGTATGCAAAAGAGGATGGTAAAAGTTTCAACTTTCAAGTAGTGTCACAACACAAAATCACAAGACGATTTGTTTCATTGGATGATAAAAAATGGTGTGCCAATCTTTAATATATTTGTAAGGTGTACTTGGGTTGTCTCAAAAATTTTTGGCTCTAGCTGTGGTAGCAGCACCAACTCTAGATTAAGACATCCAATGGCCGTCTTCCAACAACCAAAGTTTTTTTTAAGGATTCAAACTTCTGTTGTAACTAGGCAAATCCTTTATTTATTTATTTTTTAGACCTAGCTACTGCTGTCAAAAGAGTTCTAAACATATCACAGGGTTTTGTAGCTACATTGAGCTCAATAAATTTGATTAATTACTATGTTTTGGACTTTGTTAGATGGGAGGCTTTATATTCGAGAAAATTAATGGCCCTTTATCTATGGGTGAGCTTAAGATTGACAACCGTAATTCAGCTGACTCCCCATCAGTAACTTTCAACTACTTCAAAGAACCCGAAGGTTTGATGAAATGCATTAAAGGGGTTGCAACCATTCGCAAAACAACCTGATATTGGTTTACAGAATATAGGCCAATTCGCATTAGCTTTTTCAACTGCCCAACTTATAGATAAGAAGGAACTCAATTATGCCATGAAAAGGCGTGGACATATGAATTTGGCTCGATAATATTCTTGCTATTTTCCCCCTTTGTAATTTGTAACAATATGTAATATGTGTTCTTGATTCACTTTAGATATGGTAGTAAGTTTATGGACGAGTATCAGGATATAATGACCAAAAAACTCAGCCTACCAAGGTATAATAAAGAGCTCATTGGTGAACTGTTGAACAACATCGCTGTCGACAATGGTGATTACACAAATTTCTTCAAATTGCTCTTCAACATTAGGGATGAATCTGATGTTCTAGATGAAAAGTTACTGGTTTTTGCTCAAGTCTACCTTGTTGGATATTGGCAGAGAGCGTAAGGAGGCTTGGACCAACAGGGTAAAACGTTATATATCCGAGGTAACATGACCCCTGAATTTAACATATATTAACATATAGGCTGGTTTTATAATCGAAATATGCACTTCATATTCTGTCACAAAAGCATACTACATGAGAAGCACGTAATTATTACAAATATATATGCCAATTTATGTTTCATTATATGGAATTCCGTAGCACTTGCATGTTAATATTCATGAGTTTCAATTGCCATAGTTTATGTCCTTAACCTCTTTTAGTTGACTTTGGCTAAGGACCCTTGTGAGAAACACGTATCACAGCTTCTAAATGTCACCACAATTACTTTTGTACAATGGCCTTCAATCTTAATAATTAAATCAAAATTTTACATATTATCCATTATTTTTGTAATGGATCAATAATATAAGTCTTTATGATGAGCTTTTTATGATATCCAGGTTTAATTTTATTGTTAGATCAGGTTTGAATATGTTTTAAGAATGCATTAAATATTGCGGTTCACCATTTAAATAACACGAGCTTGGTAAAAAATATATTGCAAGATGACACCATTAGCTACAAATTTGCATCTGCAAAGTAATAAAACAATAACAGTCAACTTCCACATAAAGTGTAAGCTACCGTATATGTCACTTTCTGGGCCAGTTTGAGATCGTTTCTTTATTGAACTCCTTTTTGTTCACATACAGTAATGGTAATCACAACAACAACTTACGGGGAGTGAGTGCTTCCTTTGCAGGTTCAGACAGTCAGGTTTTTAGTGGTGGAGTTGTTGGGTCGTTAGTCGTTGCAATTCCTATACGGGTCCGTCTATATGTAATCATTTTTTTAACTTTTGGTCAGTGCCAGGGGTAAAATGTTTTAACTGTTGCGTTTTTAGCATGCGGTACTCAGAAGCTTCATATCCTTTAGATTGGTTGGGATTAAAATGCAGCCTCACCCGAGGAATCTCCATTATTAATGCTAAAATTCTTAACAACATACATGAATACATTGATGCAAGGCTTTTTTTCCCTACTGTGTTTTCGTAAAACAACACGGGCTTGGTCAAAAATATATTGCAAGATGACACCATTAGCTGCAAATTTGCATCTGCAAAAATATTTTGATCAGGGAGTCGCATCTTATGGTCCCTCTTTTCTTTCTCTTATTTTGCTATCGAATGATGATGCTTTGCTCAAGGTGAATTAGCTATTTTGAATACCCAATAGAGAAACTGGTATGTATCATGCTATAAACTTACCACCAGAAGCCTATAACGTGTTACTTAGGGGGTGTTTCAATTAGCTTATTTTTTGTCTTTGGAAAAGCTCATAAGCTCTTTTTTAAGCTTATGTGGTTCTCAAGTAAAGGTTATCACATATAGAATCATCATCAGCTCAAGTTGATAAGCTGATAAGCCCAAAAAGTGGGCTTATGAGCTTTTCCCATTTCAAGTAAGTACATAGCTCTGGAAACTAAGGTAAATCTAAACACCCATTTAGTATGATATAATCAATTTGCAGGTTGCGGGATCATATCAACTTCCTCCAACACCAGCAAGGCATGCCCTTTTTATTGTATATCATAATGCGGTTCCTTACATTGCTGAAAGAATTAGGTTCAATTCTCTTTTACTAATCTATGTGGTCTGTATTGTGCTATTGCTAATGTTGTGCTAAACATACTTAGGGGGTGTTTGGATTTATCTTCATTTTACTTATTTTGGTGTTTAACTGTGAGTAATTCATTATTCTAAAGTGTTCTCTTTGTGTGTGTGTTTTATATAGGTCTACTTTTGGCTTTTTACCACGGTGAATTTCAAACTGTTAACAAGGTAGTAAACAACATAAGAAGCAACTTTAGACTGCTAAAAAAAGGAAACACTTGATTGGATTAGGTAAAGATAATGAATAACATAGGAGCAGTTGCAGTGTCAGGCTCCTTTGGCACCCACTTCATTGAATAATCAAGATCTAGAACAAAGTCATATACGTCCATCGAATTCCCATAATTGGCATCGCCACAATCACTGTCACTACTAAATTAATGATCTTGGCTAAAAAATAACAGGTATGTATCTGATAAATATTTGATTGGCATGAGTAAATAAGATCTGTTTATATGTTGAACTTCCATATACTTTGCCAAAAAGAAATTTCACCATAAAAATGGTTTTTGTGGTGAAAACAAACGCCCTATCAAAGAGATTTTAAAATCATAGATTCATAGGTGCAGCCCATGTTTGCGTGTAACAAGTGAAGTCCGTTTTTTGTTTATGCTACTAGACACCAAGTTCAGTTTGTGATATTTTTTCTCAGTTGTGTTTGTCCCCTTATATATTTTCAATGGCTGTTTATTGGGAAGAAAAAGTATGTTATGTCATCGGCTAAAATAAAATTTTCTATGAACAATAGTATTTGGAGCATTACGTAGTTAGAGAAAAGCAGGTCTTTAATCACCAAGCAAAATATAAAGCAACAAGATCTATATGGAAAATAATAATTTATTTTGAGGCTTTATAGTAGATCTGTAAGGAGGACGAGGGAATTCTTTCGGGAGAAGATCCTCTCAAGTTGAGGATAACTTGATTGATCAAGTTACAATTATCAACTATTGGATCAAATCCAATGGTTCAAATCATCTCCTTTTCTTTTGATTTGAGCCATTGGATTTGATCAAGTGGTTTCATATTTGTCTAACTTGATCAATCAAGTTATCCTCAACTTGAGAGAAACCTTTCCCAATTCTTTATGCCATGTTTTAAAATCTTTTTTTTAGAAACTCGCATAATCACGGTTATGTTTGAGTATTTAGCTCCATTCTACGTAAGACAATGCTATTGCAAGTTTAGCTTCACTAAAAAGTTAATGTTTTGTATTAGTTTTGAGTCTTAAATATATTTTGGTCTTTGTGAAGGTGGAAGGATGAGAAGACAATATTAAGAGTTCAAATAGGATCAAGACCACCAAGTTGTGAAAGAAGGTCGTTCATGTGGAAATTGTCAAGCAATACAAGTGCCTACAACACAACAAATCAAGAATGCAAAAAATGGGGTCAAGAGCCCAACAGTAGGATCATTAGGTGATTATAACTCAAACTACAAGCCTATGAGTTGAAAGTAGAAATGTGGAAGCTATATTTTTAACTCATGAATTATTATTATTATTTGTTAACTATAAAGATTATTATAACCTAATTAGTATATAGGATGTCTAACATTGGTTGTTCAAGATCATCTTCCAATATTTTTCTTTTGTTTCGCCTTTTTTCTTAAAGGTCTGATTTTGTACTACTTTTGAATCTTAATTCGCTTAATCTATAACTTTTTTTCTCTCATATTCGACAAATGTTTATTTCTTTTCGTTCTTAAGGCATTATAATTTATTTTCATTTACTTAATCTTTTCAACGATATTCGTAAGGCTCTCCACCCTTCATAAAGCTATTCAATATGTTAATGCATATGTTAACGCATTCAATATAAAAATTGGTACCTTTATATCTTATTTTTCGTTAACTTATTTATTTCAACGATATTCAAAAGTCTAGCCCGCCTATTGGGATGGCTCTTTTGATAGTATTTTGTTTAACCAATTTGATGTAATACATAACCCAAATTGACCATTTATAAAGGTTTATTATTGAAAACGTCCTTATATATGTTTACGACAAATGGCTCAAATTATATGTATAAAATAGATCAAGGGAACGAATCATTGCAAAACACATATTTTATGTGCTAAACTGCTAAAATGGTAAAGTTTAGTCCAAACAATATTGACAACTTTGCCACAATTTTTTTCAAATGTTTATATCTTATTTTTCGTTAACTTAAGTTTTTTTTAACGATATTCATATTGAATAAGGTATAACACTAACCATTTTTCCAAACACCTTTGAAGCCAACTACATTACTGCTCCGTTCAAGTATCAATAAACTTAGCTAAAAAAAAGTATAAATAAACTTTTCTATCACTGCTAAGAATATGATGTGGCATACGTTAGTTTAATTCCATGTGGTTTTCAAGTCATAACCACATGACCTTTCTGCCAAAAGCTTATTTTCACGCAACTCAATTTTCTTTTGAAAGCAAAATTTATAAAGGTATAAAGCAAATGGTTTAATTGGCAAATGTAGTAAACATGGTGTTGGGTCAAAGTGGGTTGGGTTAAACTGGAATTTACTAATTACTGGACAAGAAATGTAATGTTGTTTCGTTAACTTAAATTTTTTAAACAATATTTATAAGGCTTTCTCGCAAATCGAACGGCCTATGCTTCGAAATTTTGTTCTTGCAAACCACTTTGAAACTTTTTTTTCTCTCATATTCGATAATTGTTAATTTTTTTCATTCTTAATGCATTCAATAAAAATTTTGGTACGTATCTTATTTTTTTTGTTAAATTATTTTTTTCAACGATAATCATAAGTCTAGGGCGGGCCACAAAATAAAAGAGTAAGATTACAACTCCTGTATTTACACAAATATAAAAACATCTGCATAATCCTAAAAAAAAACAATAATAATAATAAAAATAAAACACCAATAACAATTAAAATGTATGTCAACCTCACCTTTCATCAAAATGTTTAACGTAAACTTACACCATCAAAATATTAATAAACCTCTCCGTCCGTAAATATGAAATAAATTTGCTAATACCATCTAAAGAATAAATATAAGTCATGTCTGTCACTTTATTAATACATAACTTATAATGTAAAAGATCACTGATATCCATACATGACTAATTTAAAATGTAAATTACAAGTCATGCCCGCCCATCGGGCGGGCTTAGAAACTAGTATATATATATGCGATATATACATGATATACGTGACTCAAAGAACAGAACAATGAAATCAAAGATCTCATGAGGTGTATTCTTCTAATAAGAAATACAGACAAAAGAAAAATGCGAAAATAATATGATAAAATACTACAAAATAATGCCTAGAAGAAAGATATGAAGTGAAGTTGAAATATTAAGAGTTAAGTGCTAGAGTTGGTGTTGGTTTACTCGTAGGATTCATGTGGTGATAACTCGGTAGATGTCTTAAGATTGATAAAGTAAGTTATTGCTAATCAATGGCGGTGATATTAGTGAAAGTGATGATAGAAGTTGGTGGTGATAACGTAGACAAGTAGACAACTATTTAATGAATTAGAAACTCGTGTGAATAGCAAATGCTATAACGAATATAAAGATTCAACATGCGGACTTATGCAATATGAAATTCACAACTTAAGGGATAAAGGAATACGACTTTCGTAATGTTAAGAAAAAAATGTGAAAGGACATTGATATTCAATGACGGCTATGGGTTATGATTTGATCAATTATTATTGACGCTAATGAGAACAAAATACTTTTAGAAAGAATGACCTATACCGAAAGACAATGGATGAAAGAGTACTAACATGGTTTAGACCTACATGACCTTTAACGACATTATCATCTACCTGATGTATCATGCCATAATATATGCTTGAATGGATTCAAAAAGAAGTGAAGACAATAAGCACCTAGGAACATAAATTCCATATAAAAGAATAAAGAATACTAAAAACCTATACGAGGATGAGAATGACATTATGTGATGGGAGAGTGTTGGTTATACCGATGTGTTGAGAAAGTGTTGGGAATGACAGTTTTGATTAATATATCATTTGCACTGACAATGACGTGCATGATATGTGTTGAGTAAGAAAAAAGGATGAGATCCTATGATTGCGTTCTATACAATGAAGTTGTGAGATTCTAGTTTAAGAAAAATCCTAGACTCTATTTAAATTAGTTGTTGGTTGTGGAGATGAAGAACTTTATCAAACACATGATGTGTTTTTCACTTGATGAGGTTTTGGTTACAGAACTGTGATGTTGGGTTAATAAGGTTTGAAACACTTGTGATTTTGTGAATTGATTATAACTAGATGCTGTGAACCTAAATGTTGGTATTTGAAGAAATAAGAATACATGTTCTTTAATGCGAAAAGACATCTATGTGAATGAATTTCTCTCCCCCTTAATTGGTGGACATTTAACATAATGTGTAATGCATCGGATAAAGAATGACGATAAAATGTTTAGGAGGTTGCAGGTTAATGAAAACGATGAGCTTAGTAATGTTTTTTGCTGATGTTGGTTAGCATACAAGAACTTTATCCTAGAAGTTATGTAGCTCTTCTCTATCAATGCGAGATGATCATATGAAGAGGCATGTGGTTTTCTCATAGGATGTGGAGAGAATAAGAGTATTGTTATAGCTAAATAGTGATGGAAGAGATTTTTGGAAAGCGGAAGCAATAATGCGATTTGGAAAAAGGTCGATTGAAAGATACCCAAACACAAAATTCAAATCTTTAAGACTCAATCCTATTAGCTTTAAAACTATATGCAAGTGTAGGGGTTCCATAAAACATATTACTAATCTACGTAACAATAAAGGGATTACAGTTAAAAAGCTAGAATGAAGTGAGATGGCAAATGATTAGTTCTCAATCCACTAAAACAAATTTGTTAGTGACAAAAGATATCAACAAGATAAAAATCTAAAGATATTATCTTATTCAGACATCACATTCGACTACTAGACATAAAGTTACCACATGGCTAGATAGCATCAACATAAACAATCATATTAAGCAAGAGCATGACATAATACGAAATACTTTCCTTGTAAAATTGTTTTGTTGTTAAGCTTAGACACTTAAGCATATAACGATCTATGTGATTAATTTGTATGATAACACGACTTCTAAATGTTTATCATACCAAAAGTACTTCAACAAATTATAAGTGCACACGTAGTGAACAAATAGTGTGACAAAGTCACCAAAAAAACAAGACGAAAAATTTATGCAACCCATGTTTAAATGATAACATTTTGGAGCATGTATTATATAGACCATCCTAAGCATGGATATAATAAATGACAACAAAAGACAGAGGCTTTCAAATATATAAACATCATATAAAAACATCATGTATCAAAATTACATATCATGAGTTAACAAGTAACATGTTAATCATGCAAAACATCATATAAATAAAGAATGAAAATATCATATAAATCATGTTAATATATATAGTAACACGAAACATATAAGCATGCATGCATCATAAAGAAATAACCAAGGTTTACACATGAATCAATCAAATAGTTATCATGGTTATGTTAAGATGTCCAATCATATCAAACAAATAACATGTAATCGACACATGTATGTGTAATGCAAGAGATTTTAATATTTGCATTTGGAATCTACGGTTGAATGATCTAAAGGGAGACATCTTTTATGTTGAGTTTAAGTATGTGTTAAGCAAGTGATTTGGTCATCCAAGACCAAGAGATGTGTTTGTGTATGATAATGGAATATGTTAAGAACGTTCTCAAGAAAGCTCTTTGGAACAGGAATCTAAGTGAAATTACTAACTTCAATAGATCTTGTGTATGCTCTAGAGATGAGTAGAATAGGCATAGGGATTGAATTGGGTTATGAGCAAGGTTTGGTTATGATGAACGCTTGAATAGAAATAGATACATATAGTGTATTTCAATAAGTAAGATTATTACGTGGAAGAAAGTCATCATGCTTATGAAAACAACAATGACAAGATGATGAGGAAGCTCTAGTTCATAGAACTTGCATATGTTTACTTACCCGATGAGGTATACTGAAATCTCTTGTAACACAACCGTTCATGTCGCAAGGAGAGAGTGATGTATAGGATATACATTATCCTTTTAACAAGATGAAAATTCATGATTACTTGTGCATAATGTTTTTCCAAAAACATCATGTTTTTCTAGATGAAGGTATGAAGCCAAAGTGTTTGAATCAGATAATGTTATCCTAAATATACTTGGTCTCAAGATTATACTAGATGATGACAAGAGGAATTAACTCAAGTTTCTAATGTATACTCCTCAAGAGTCATTGTTGCTTGGGGTACATGAGGTTGTCTTTGAGATTGCATTTTAACATATGTTGTTAACATGTTGATTTAAGGTTTAACTAGATTTTATGTAGAAGTTCAACAACAAAGTATTACCAATACTTTGATAAGTTGTGAACGTAGTACTACTTATACCTAGTGAAAATTGATAAAAATGACCAGGAGTATGATGCTCATTTGATAGTTGAGGTTCTAGCCATGATGAATTATCTAAGTCCTCATAGGTGGAAAGGTATGGCTGAGTTTGTTCAATGTGCATTTAATTTGGTACGAATGTTGGAAAAAGGGCTTTTTGAGCAGTGTACTCAATGAATTCAAATGATGATAAGGATGGTGGATTGGTTGATCTAGGTGGTAGGTCTTCTAGTGTGTCTAAAGAAGGTTGTGGTGATGTAAAGGTTTATCGTGCTATAGGAGTGTTTAGGTTGATTATTTGTTCATAGATATTGAAGACAACAAGAGTGGATACTAATTCTTGTGGACCATTGGTTTGTACAACTAGTGGGTGAACTGCTTGAAGTTTTGATCATGTTTGTGAAGCTTAGGGGCTGAGATATATCACATAGGTGAATGTGATGGGATAATGGTGAAAGAACAAGTGAACTTAAGTGGTAAATGTTCGAGGATGAAGACCTATTGACGTTTGTTTTATTCCTATTGATTGGGAGAGTGTTTAGGATAAGTGTTTTAACATACGATGTAAAAAAACTTTGATTTTTTGGATATGACTTTTAATGACCACAATCGTAAGTCAATCTTAATTGAATATTTTGGATAAAATACTTAAGTTGTCAATCCTACTTTGTTGAGATTGGATAGTTCAAAAGGATAGCAAGACTTGATAATACATCTATAACTTAAGTGTGAGTTATGACTCGATGTAAATCTTAATCATCTTGATGGATGACATGTTAACCAAGAAAGGAAACATATGTGGATACACAACAATATCTGTAGTCATAAGTTGAACTTGTGATCTATGATATTTTTGCACACAGTGAGTCTGGATTAGTTAGGAAATTGTCAATTTACAAATCAAGCTAATAAATGAGTAAAGGGCAAAAGAATGCAGTGAGTGTCTGTAGTGATCACAAATACTCAGTGGTTTGAGGATTACAAGGAACAAGTTTCCGAATTCCTTTCTTTATGGAAAAAGGTATCTTGGATCATTCTTGTGAAATTTGAAAGTATTATTGTAGATGATTATCTTATAGGTGCAAGTGAGATGTCCTAATCCTAATATGAGTGAACATCAGTGAGAAGAATCTTAGTGATAAAAGTGAGTGATCTTGAGTGAGAGATTTAAATGAAAATTTAAAAAGGAATCTGCAAGATTGGCGAAACCAAACGAATACACAGGCGGAACCCATATTTTGGTTCCGCCTGGTCCGTTGGGCCAAATTCTGGAGTACCCAGAAATTACACTGGCGGAACCCTAAATTTGGTTCTGCTAGATCCACCAAGCCTGAAATCGAGATAGAACAGTAAAACGAGGGTCGAGAGTCGAGACGTTTTCCAAATTTTTCGAAAATTCCCAAATCATAAACTTAGGACTATATCTGATTAAGAAATGAGAAAAATGAATATAGAAACATTCTTACCGATAGACTTTGACGGGGGGCTAGCGATTTTCACTACTTAGTGAAATTTATGAAAATTTGACAACATCATAAATGTTGTCCACTTGCATATCCGGTTAGTACATAACATCGTCTAACGTAAGCAAATAATCCTACAAGTACATATATCCATGAAACACATTGTTTAACTACCAAATTGTTCAAATTTCAAGTTGTGCCAAACACTCCTTAACAATGGACATTTTTCTACTCCCGAAACACGTTCAAATTTCCTAATTTTACTTGAAACATATGCATCTAATTAGGTGTGATTAGGAAACAACTAAAACATAGGTTCTAACACATGTTAGCATATAGATCAAGCCGATGATTTTGAACTTACCATAAATAGAAGTTAAGCCAAACAGTGGCATAAACACAAAAAATTGATAACATCAAAGTGTTATCGTCCTGCATGATATAGTTAGTTCACATGATCATTCAAAGATAAGTTTCTATCTTATAGCAAGACACATACATTAAACATCATTGTAGAAGCATATATACCAAACACCTTTTTACTAGAATACTACATATTTAAAAATGTAGTGAATCATTTACATGCTTGACCATATTTCAAGATACTTAATTAGTATTACTTAATTCTCATTCCTAAGTGAATTATGCAAAATAATCACATAACATATGCAAAGAATAATATCTAAATCAATAAGCAATACAAACACAAAATTGCAACTTAGTACACAAAATTTAGCTAATATCCTATTGTGTATAAACATGAAATTGATAAACAAGTAAAGGAATATCATGATAAGATTGACACTTATGTATCACAAATAAACAAATGCAATCACATCTTTCAATAAGCAAACAACATATATGCATACAATTAAAACAAGTAGTCATTTATCATATCACAGAAATAAATATACTTTTCATCGCATTACGTTTAAATATGACGATGTATGACAAGCTTGATTAGTTTCTTACACACACACACACACACACACATATATATATATATATATATATATATATATCACAAAATTCTTTAGTTTTCAAAAAAAAATTATATAAATGTTCAAAGGATCCTAACTTAAATTGCCTAACTCAAAAGTTTGAGTTTCTACGTCAAAATGAAACTTAATATGTTGGACACACTATAGTATTTGGTTTATTCTTTTGACTTCAGATTACATTTAGGCCATAACATTATTTTTAAATGAAAGTAGACACAATTCCCGTCAAATCGATAGGTGGCACGACTCCTACGGACTTACGGTTAATTAGTTATGAATTTTGAAGTTGGACAAAAAATGTATACTGAACTGACGGATTTCAAGGAACCTTTTAAAGGGTTCCGTCCATTGAGGAGAAAGGTTCCGCGGCATCTGTAATAGACTCACCAAAACTCATATTTTGACATAAAGAAAACATGTAGGACTTACTAGATTTGATAATAAACATATAATAAACTTATTTTACTTCATTTCTACTGATGTAACATATCTAATCATTTACGGAGGTGATTATTCAACTAAATTTTTAGTTATCCCAAACGCTTATTTTAAAAACGTATTTTTCGTAAATTAGCTCTAAGCACATAATTAGACACTTACGAATTCTTTTAAGAAATCTTTTCTTTTATTTTTTAAGGAAACCTTCAAGCTTGCATACAACGTAATATTTAATAACAAAATTTCATAGTATACTTAGCGAAACATTTTTCATATTATATTCCGCTTCAATGGTAATTTGATACATGGATCGTGCTCCATTTTAAAAACCATTTGTTTTGAAAATAAGAGCTACGAGGCTCTGATGCCAATTGTGAAATCAATTATGAAACGTAGAGGGGGGGGGGGGGGAGTGTGAATACGTTACCGTTTAAAAAGTTTAAACTTGTTGTGTCAAATTTCCAATCAAGCTTGCCATAATATGTAAGATGCTAATAATAGTCTTATGACTAATATAAAGCATATAGCAAGTTGTCATACAAGTATAACCATGAAGTCACACCACACACAGTGATATAATGCAAGTATAAAAGCAAAGAAATAAGTAAAAGAAAGCGCAAACCGAACACGAGGATTTATAGTGGTTCGGTCACGGATCTCCTCTCCACCCTACTCCACTCCTCGAATACCCAACTCGAGAGTTACTTCACTAGATCTACAAGCTCCCTTCTCAGCAGAGAAAACCTTACAATCGTCGCTTACACTTTATCCAGTACAAAGCTAAATACCGGGTTCTTTTACAAGGGTACAACCACTCCCGCTAGTTCTTTTACAAGGGTACAACTACTCCCGCTATGTTTTGTGGCCCAACATAAAAACCTTATGTTTTATGGCACAAACACATAAACCATCTAATCTAGTTTGGTGAATAGATTGTGAGGATACAATGATGATTGATGCAGGTTTTACTGACCAGGTTTTAATATTCCTAAAGTCTCGTTTACCTAAGGTCTACCTTTTACGCAATAACGGACAGTGTATCCCGTCGTGTATGGTATAGTCAAATGGTAAAGCCGAGGTCGTCCTAAGAGCTAAGGTGCGGAAATTATCTAAGTCGTGTCATGTTTGAAAGGGGGTTTTGAGTTGAAAGATTAATTAAACTAATTAAAAGTAATAACAAGACAATAAAGTAAATAGAAGGAAATCAGTAAAGAGAAGTAATGTTAACCTAATTACTACTTTTGTTATGATCATGACTAGTTTTCCTATAGGTGCATCCTATCATATCGTTCGGGGATTCAATATTCATTTCGGGTCAGATGGTCAAATTCGCCTAGATCTATCTTATACCTTGTCCTATCCAAAGCTATTGTAAAGCCTTGGGTTCATCGGTACATAAGAGTCATTAAGTGCCTCTACTAACATGGACAAGGCTAACGAATGCGGCATGGTCAGATCTTACACCCCTCTAACTCCGTTAAGTGTCTAGCATTGGTAGGTGGTCCTAGGGTTAATTCGCACGTGTATGGTGATATTGCAATCACCAAGTCACATCCCTAGCGACTTGCTTCCTAGGGTTGATTCCACAAGTATCTAGAGAACAACCAACGCTAATCACTACGGGAACTAGAGTATCCCAAGCCTCGCCATGAAAGTAAACAAACAATAGATAATAGATGCGTGGAAAACTAAATCAATAACATAACAATTTCATAACTAGGCTAACACCAAAAGGTGTTTAGCCACTCATGTTCATAATTGCAGTAAAACAATGTTGTGTTAATACAAATCTAAGCATGAATCGAATATAAAGTAAAGGAATGAAAACACTTATGATTGGTGTGTGATTCCTTCCTTGGAAATGACTTGGATGTGGCTAGAACTTCGTTCTTCCTCCTTCTTGAGTTTTTCCCAACATTGTTGTGGTGAAGAGATAGGAAGTGATATGAAAAACTCGAAATTAGGGTTGGTATTTATAGGCCCCGACTATGTTACGGCGTAGCGTATTAGAGTTGCTACGCCGTAACCTTTGCAAATTATGTTACGCCGTAACTTGATCAAGTGTTATGGGCATAAAGTCTTGATGATAAGCATCCTACGGCGTAGTAGATAAGGTGGCTACGCCGTAGCTTCTTCCTTGGCCTCGTTATTTCTTTACTGCCTCAAATGAGATCCTACGTCGTAGCTTGGAAAGTTGCCTACTCCGTAGTATTCTTTAGTGGACTTCTACGCCATAGCCTGTTGTTGGGCTACGCCGTAGTCTTCATAAATTATTTATTACGCCGTAGGTAGGAGAGCTTCTACAGCGAGATCATTTAGCATTAGTTAGCTCGTAGTCGTAATCGTTTAGGATTAGTTTTAATTTAGATATCGTAACATCGTGGAGTCGGGTTGGGTCTTTACCCACTGTCAGCCCGCTCGACAGCCCGTTTTATGGGGCATTAGTATGTAACTATAAATACCCTCTCCCACCAAGGGAGAGGGTTAGACCTTTCATGATAATCTAACACTTCACTAGTTTCTCTCACTAGAAAAGGCTCCCACTTTCTCTCTCTAAAACTCTTCTTCTAATCGAATCAAACACCTAACCATACATGTTTATGATTATGAGTATTCTACAATTGGTATCAAGAGCCATGTTTACATCCTAGGAGGTTGCTAGAATCGGATTTAGGTGTGGTTTTGTGGTTGGTTTTAGGTTAGAATAGTTTCTCTAAGTAAACACCTTCATTTGATCTTGTTTGTGCTATATGTGATGTTATGGGTATACTTTCTTGATTAGAGGTGTTAGTTTTACTTAGTTTTGCAGTTGGTTAGGCTAAATCATTTGTTGGTTTGGAGTTTGATGCATTTTGGCACAAATTTCGTTCTAGCGAGTTGAGTCTCGGAGTTTTTTTTTCTTGGTAGCGAGTTGGTGAAATTCTGACTAGTGAGTTGGTGGTTTACTATTTTGGGATAAAAGGACAAATCGCTAGAAAGCGACTGATTTGTCCTATTGTAGTAGCGAGTTGGTCTAGAGAGTTGCCATTCTAGAGAGTTGCTATTCTAGAGAGTTGGTTTTCAGCGAGTTGCCATTCTAGAGAGTTGCCATTCTAGAGAGTTGCTCATTCAGAGAGTTGCCATTCTAGCGACTTTGTTTTCAGTGAGTTGCCATTCTAGAGAGTTGCCCATTCAGCGAGTTGACCAAAGTTGACTTTTTACGTCAAAACTTCAAACGACCATAACTTTTGAACCGTAACTCCGTTTTCAGCGAAATACTTGTCAAAATGACCGGAACAGGCTGAATATTGTGAGGTTTCACCATGATGTCATGAAACGAATTTTTCAAGGCCCAAATCACCTCCTGAGTGAAGTTTTCGAGGTTTTAAGTTTTTAGACCATAATTTCACCATTGTAACTTGTATCAACCGAACCAAATCACATTGCTGGTTGATAACTCACTGCTAGGTGATCAAGTTGTTATGAGTTGATAATACGTTGCGAGTTGAATAGTTCTGTGATTTGAGAATTGTTGCGATTTGAGTTGTTGCAACTTGCCAATTACAATCTGACGTTGCAAGTTGATTCCTACAATTTGACTAATTATGATTTGACTTGGTGTGATTTGACTCATTGTGACTTGACTTAGATAACTTACTGTACCTTGCAAGGTTTATCATCTCAAACTCAATAACTTAAGTACTCAGCATCATTTCACAGTTTCTTTTGTTGATTTTAGAAAATCCCGCGAAAGATTTGATTTCTCGGTTTAAATCACAAGAGTTGTAAAATCCCGTGCACGTCTACATCATGTCAAATTCTTCAGATTCAGTCATACCTGAGATACTTAAATTGTACGACATGATCGATGAACATAAGACTTCTAACCCTTTACAACAAATTAACGTGTTTGAGTCTGATAATGCTGCAATGGAATCTTCGTGCTCGAAGTCTCAAGTGAATGAACTTCATCAGCCAATTAAATTGCCCGATAATGCAAAGGATAGTTGCATTGAATGTTTTCGATTACTTCATTTACATCTCAAGGTTGTCTTTGCACAACCTGGATACTTGGGAGGTTACAATCGTGCATTCGCAACACTCTTTGGTCAAAATGTTGAGACCTTCACAGTCAAAATGACTCTATACTTAGATCAATTTCAACAACAACTTGAAAAAGGTAAATTTTTTGAAGGTAGATTTTTGACTGCATTTTGTGTGATCAACAACCAACTCCAAGCGTTCATTGATTCGAGATTCACTGAGGAGTATGATCATGAGAGTCAAATGACGAAAAAGTGCTTTGCTAATTTCACGGGAATCGAAGTTGACGTGTTCAGAGTCACACTACTTAAACTCATGGGTAATGTTAAGGAGTACATTGAGGAAAGAGCACAATAGAAACTTAAGTTTGAAGGCAAGGTGAAGACATGTGAGGTGCAATCAAGTGATGGTATTGTGGATTCGGGTAAAACATCGGATGTTGGGTCAAAGGTCACCGAAGGCAGAGGATCAGAGACTGATAAGCTTGACACCACCAACAGTTCAATGACTCTTGTTACACATGATGAGGAAGCATATATCTGCCCGGTAAAGGAACAGGTGTCATATGCTAAGGTACTCGAACTGTATGACACGGTTGATGAACAAAAGATTCCTAACGAAGTACAACAAACAAATGTTGTGGAATCAGATACTGCTGATATGGGAAATAGTATTGGTATCCTATATGATCAATATGTGAAACACAAGGTTGCGTCTGTTGTACAAAGTAGTGCATCTTCTGTTCTAAATGATGATTATGTATTGCATGAGAACACTTCCTTTATCCCTGATGACTCTTTGACCACTAGACTTAATATCCTTAAGGATCAGGTTACCGTATATGAGCAACGAGCAAAATTTGAGCTAACCGAACGTGAGCAAAAAATGGATATGCAAATGCGTGTACTTGTAACAGAACGTAACAAAAATTAAGAAATATTTAAAATAGAGTTAGAGTCTTTGAAAAAACAACTTGATCAGTCTGTTAAACAAAAACAGGAGATACAGAAAAGTATGATCACGCAAAAACTGGATTTTCAGAAAAAGGAAACAAAACTCTTAAATGATTTTTCTTGCCTTAAAACGTTAAAGAATAAGCTCGAAGAAAAATTTTACACGCAAGGCCAAACCATTCAAACTGCTCAAATGATACAAAAACATAGGAAGTTATGTGATGAACATAGTGAAAAGGACATAGATAAACCTAAGACCAATTTCCTTAGAAGCGGTATAGGTTCTCAGCCTGCATTATATGATGCAAACATTATGCTTGAGCCTAATCATGCCCCTCCTGATGTGAGATCTGATGATGAGACCAATGAGATTGAAGATAGAACTAAAGAAAAACTAGCTGAGAAATTGAAGGATCCCTAGTGCATTGCTAATAATATCTTGTTTCACTATGACTACACTGATGATAATCATTTAGCTATCTTTGTCCCTTAAAAGAAGTTAACTCCAGAACAAATATTTTGGAATATAGACTTAGAGAAAATGAAAGCTGAAAGACTTGAATGCAACACTCATACAGTATTTAAGATAGCTGATCCAACTTTATACCCTCAACATAATCCCATGCACCTCGTGCCGTTACTTCTCCCCACACATTGTAACACCCTAATTGGTCTATATGTTATTTGTCAATTGTTTGTTGATTTTGATAAAACATGTAAAAAGAGAATTACACCAACAAGGATTACTGAAGGGGAAATGGGTTTTGAATAAACAAAACGGTGCTACTTGACTGAGGTCATGCCATTCTTTAAGCTTCTCAAAGAACATTTTGAGGGTCTTCAAAAACCCTTAACAATGATGTGACTGAAATGAAAGAAGTATTCAAAACTGTGGAAAATGAGGGTAAACAATTGGCCATTGACCTTAAACATAATGAAATTGACAGGAAAAATATTCTCATCATGAATGAGAATTTGATTGCTAAATGTATTGCACATGATGTTTTTTTATACTGTCACTGATTCTGCATTATCTGCTTGTCAATTTCATGAGATGTCGGTTACACTGAACGTTTTCCAGAATCGTGTTGTTGAGCTTGAGGGGGAGAATTTAAAATTGTGTGAGAAAATTCAAAACGATGACCATGATAACATGGTCAGGCATTTATCAAAACTAGAGGTTGATAATCTTAATTTGCAATTAAAGTGTCAACATTTAGAAGAAAGAATTAGAATCTTAAATACCAAGACATCTTCGGCTCCTGAATTTGATGCATATTTTGAATTAGCCAAACGTGATGAAAAGATTCAAGCTCACACTAACACGATTTGAAAACTGAGGGTTCAAATTGCCCAATTGAAGTCAAACAAGAGGGACGTGATTGGCACCCAAAAACCACAGTCTATAGATTCTCAGAATTTTCAATATCAAGATGTGATGGATCTAAACACACGCGTTGTGTTATACTTTGAGTTATACTAACAAGTACGCAAAATTTACTTAATAGTACATAGAAGATTGGTTATGAATTTGTGAGTGAGAACAGTTGTATATGAAGAACACAGAGTATAAACTAAACTTTAAGCCCCAATATTATTAATGATAATAATACGAGTGATCTTGCTTATCACTAGGGTTACACCTTGAAGCTCTCTAATTGATACATACATAAGCTTTAACCTAGGACCTCCTTTTATAGCACAAGGAGTCCTCCTTTACAAGATAAGTATAAATGTCACAACTCACCATTTCAGGTCATTTCCCAAACTTCGACATTTTACTATTCATAAATCACTATTCATTAAAACACTATTCATCGTTTTACTATTCATCATTTTCGAGGTCAATTTGATATTCTGAAAAACATTTGAGAATTTTACTATTCACTAAACACTATTCATTGCCAGAAAAGTTTTCACTATTCACTTGCATTACTCATTTCATGGTAAATTTAGTTTACGGGTATTCAAATTCGCGTAACCGGATTGGTTTAGGTGCGAATTCATTTCATTAGTGCTAAGGACACTGCATACGGACTAGAGACAGTCTGCATATCATCATAACAGCATTTTCATGTTATACCACTCTTAGGATTTTCAAATTTATATATTTGATATATTTAACGTTTTACGTATAAGTATTTATAATAAACGTTAACACACGGTTTATACACGACGAATATATCTAAATATTCCCACAATGGTCCTGACATATTTTTATATCCATTTTATCATCATAAAAGTTATAACATTCATTTACCCAGTATTTTGGAAATTTATTTTATTTATAACGTGAGTTTATAAATATTACGACGGTTTTCATGAAAACTAAACAATAATCACCCGATCACTCAGTACTTGCACCCAACATATTTTTATCATTCTTATGACTTTATTTTGTCCCGGTTAACTTTGTTAACATTTATTTCTATCAAACCCGGTACCCGATTTTAACTAATAACACATATCAACACATATCCTACACTAATTTCCTAATTAAATCAAAACTACCCCAACCCCCCCCCCCCCCCCTCCCTCATCTACATGAACCGGCCCCTAAAGTCCTCACCTAGGCAACTTGTACACTTTTCTTAACCCTTGGCATTTATGTACACTTATTAAACAATATACTTGTTATACTTATTTACATAAACCACTAAAACATAATCATACATAAAATTTGGAATCAAAAAGCTCATCTCATCTCTTCTTCATATCATAACCCACGACCAAACTCATAATCCAAGATCAAGTGGTTATTTTTCAAAGATCAAAGCATAGAAGTTGTTCATTTTACCTTCCTAATCAAGAATCATACAATAAAAACACAAGTAACACAAGGTTTCTCACCATCTAATCACCTATTATTTCAAAGTGAGTTATCAAATTTATTTTCATGTTTTCATCTAATTAACACTTGTATCTTATGGTTTTCATGCTTAATTTCATGCACATACTAGTTATACCACTTTATTTTTGTAGACTTTTTGATCATACAAACCCTAGAATTTGTTTTAGGTACTCCTTTGTTAAATTAACTTGTTTAGTGATCATTAGGAACCCAAGGCACCCTAAGAAGGTGTATGGTAAGATTAGTATAGCTTTGTGGAGTTTGCAAGAGTTTTGGTTGAGGTTGAAACTGGTTTTGAACCTTGGAAATGGATTTGTAACAAGTATATAAACATTCTGTCCCATGTTGTTAAATCCAGGAAAATCAATAAACATAAAGGAAACTTTGGCAAAATTTTTAGAAAATACTTTCAAAAACGAATCCGTAGGCGAAAGAACGGATTAAAAAGAGTTTATAACGAAGAAGTTATGATTTTTGCAAGTTTATTGACGAAAAGTATTTTTCTGAAAATTACATGCTGTTGGACGTTTTTCGTCGGATAAAAAGAGGCTTTAAACGTAACCCGGAGGAGCCAAGCTTTCCAAAATATATTACTACATACTAAGACGTAACCGTGGATATAAAGAACAAGTAAAACGGACTTATAACGACAAAGATATTCACGTTTCAATATCGGCAAAACTAATATCATTTTGACAGCTTTTAGAAATAATAACGCTAAAACTACGTAGTAACTCTAGATTTCTAGAAATAATACAAAGTACCCAAATTCATAACTAACGAAGTATTAGTGATTACAAGTATATTTTTATCACTACAAGGCGTTATTTCAAGGATTTCAAACCGAGGATTTCAACACTAACATTGATACATACGATATATATATATATATATATATATATATATATATATATATATATATATATATATATATATATATATATATATATTCAACTAGTTTTATTTTTCTAGTAGCCATATTTTCCTAAGTCTTGGAAAATGTATATTTTTGTTAACAACAAGTGTTTTTCCAAAGAGTAGAGTGGTATAGGAACATGTGCATGGACATTCATAACATCATTTGGTGATCTAAATTAGATCGTTCATCATTCATATTAGGTTGAGGCAGCTAACCGTTCATTGTTGTTCATTTCACTTCATCACAGTATCATCAGTTAAGGTGAGTTTTCATAGCCCCGTATACATTTTATGATTGTTTTCAAATCCCACGGAGGAGAATACATTGCACCATTTTAGTACGAGCCCAAGTATCAAAACTTATGTACATTGCTTAAGTAGCTAGTCTGCCTTGTGATAAGTCCCCTATTATCATCATGAACCGTTAATTTGCCTATTAAGCGAGAGTGAGTGGATAGATCTATTGAGGGTGACGCCTCCATCCGTGGTAGTATTTACCAACAGTAAGCGGATGCATTTCATGTCTGTTACATTTGAGTGTTTTGGCAGAACATTCAGGAGGGGCATAAATTTCATCAGTCTAGCTTCGGTGTCATGAGCTTAAGGTCTATTGTACTATTTTACGTGACTTTTGTCATGCACTTATACTTGTGGTGGCCGTACAACATTACATTTCATAAACCTATGATTATTCACCAACTTTATGTTGACCGTTTTCGCAATGTATTTTCAGGTAACTAAGGCATTATCGTAATACATGCATGGAGTCACATTAGGGTGTGCCTGGGATGACGCACTACATTTTGGATTTTCATACACTTGTGTAAATTATCGTTTGACATTTCCTGGACTTGTTTTCTGTAAACGTTTCAACCTTTGGGACCTATGTTTTGTAACACTGGATGTTTTTAAATAAATCAAACGATGTGTTTTCCAAACGACACTTTAGGTCGTTCAATATATCCTTGTTATGGTGCTATGACAGTTACACCCCCAGGCATTCCATTCCGCTGCAAGTCAGGTAAATTGGGGGTGTGACAGATTGGTACCAGAGCCAAGGTTATAGCGAACTAGGATGCATCATGATAGGGTTTATGATGTATACGATCCCTAGACTATAACCACATTATCATAGCATCTCATCATTTCATCATAAGTGCATGTTCATTGTTTTAGGTGATTCCATTATACGAGTTATTTATTTTATTTCACCTTGATTATCACAGAACCATGTCTTCAGACCCGAACGTTGTCATACTTTACTCTATCACAGACTCCGATGTTGAAGGCTCTATGTCTTCCACTGCCTTTTCACCACCACCCATTCCTCTTGTACCTGTGTTGCCACTCTCGGCATCAGGTGAGGAAACCGAGCCTTTTGAGGAGGATGAGACTGCTCCTACTCTTCATGTTTCCCCTATTGCACCACCTGAGATTACCCGTGCACCCACTGACACATCATCCTCTGCTACCACTATTCCATCAGAACCTAGACTCATGTTTCCCCGTAGGAAGACGACTATAGGTCCTAGTAAGAAAGTTTGCCCTGCTACATCTACCTTTAAGATCCCTGCTATGCCTATGTTACCCACACCACCACCAGCCATACCCGCTACTACATCCATATCTACTTCACTATTGCCGCTTAGGAAGCGTGCGAGGTTTACTACACCAGCTTCACCTACTACAGAGTCAGAATCAGAACCACCACCAGTATACCATCTAGGTGAGTGTTCAAGAGCAGCTGCTGCTAGGGAGCCTACAGATGTTACTTTAGAGGATCAGTTAGGGGCTCAGCAGGAGCAGGTTGATAGTCTGGGTTATAGGGTTGATGAGGATATCACTACTCAACTTGAGGCGGTTGAGGAGCAGGTCGAGGGATTGATTTTAGGCAGAGTTAGCATCGACGTGTCATATCATGGACTTGAGGCACGGCAGGAGGGACATCGTGAGCTGATTGACCAGCTTAGGGATGAGCTACCGGAGATACGGGGTAGAGCTCAGACTACACAGGAGGCTCAGGGAGAGCAGACACACCAGTTGGCAGTAGCCCATGAGAGGTTGGCTATGATGGAGGGCAGAGATGCTGCTCTTCAGCTTTGAGTTCAGCATTTAGAGGAGATTGCAGTTATGATGGACAGGGAGATTCGTCGTCTGAGGAGTGCACCTGGAGCATCTGGAGCTCCTGGACCATCTAGAGCACCTGGAGGAGCCTAGACATAGACTAGTATTGTTTTAGCTTTTACTATTTTCCTAGTCCCGAGGTGTGGGACATAGTTTAAGAACTTGTAGTCTTTTGGTTGTTGTACAAACAAATATATCAAGTACGACTCTACTATGTTGGAAATGTTGTGCTATATATATATATATATATATCGGTCCATGTAGGCTGAAATTTTTATGTATTATATTCATGTGTTGTGATTATATTTATGATGTTTCGTGGTTGCTCTTTATTGTTAACGTATTTATACTTGTTGTGGTTGTATCTATACGTGTCGTGGTTGTATTATTACAGGTTGTGGCTGTACTCGTACATGTCGTGGTTGTATTTATACTTGTTGTGGTTGTATATATACATGTTGTGGGCGTATACTTTTTGTACGATGACTATTTCTATTATAGTTTTCTCATGGTTGTTGTCGATTATTTATCAGAAGTATGGCGCCAAAGAAAGCAAAGGCTACATCAGAAACACCCGCTATGACTCAAGCCGCTATCCGCAAGTTGGTCAGGGATAGTATAGCAGAAGCTCTGGAGACTAAGAGAGCTGAGGTTGCTGCTAGGGCTGCTGAGGTTCCACCTAATACTGAAGTGGTTCAACCCACTACTAGGCGTGAATGTACTTGGAAGGATTTCAAGATTAGTGATCCCGTGAAGTATAAAGGCACTGAGGGAGCGGTTGCTTTGATCCGCTGGTTTGAGAAGACTGAGAATGTATTTCTCATGTGCGGTTGCCAGGAGGTTAACAAGGTAAAATTTGCTACTGGAATGCTGCTTGATGAAGCTATGTCTTGGTGGAATTCGTATGCTCAACCTATTGGTATGGAGAATGCCTACAAGCTCACTTGGGATCAATTCAAGAAGCTGATGACTAAGAAGTTTTGCCCTCGTACTGAGGTGCAAAAGTTGGAAACCGAATTCTATGAGCTGGTAACAAAAGGTGATGACATTGAGACTTATATCAGGAAGTTTCAGGAGTTGGCTGAAATATGTCCAACTATGGTTCCGGACGATGAGAAAAAGATGTAGAATTTTACTGGAGGACTACCCGAAAGCATCCGAGGGGATGTGATGTCTTTCGACCCACAATCAATGGAAGAGGCCATTCGTATAACTTAGAAACTTATGGTCCAAGTGTTAAAAGGAAAGTCTGCTGCAAACAACAACAATAACCGTTCAAACAACACCAACTACAACAACACTCGAAACAACAACAACTATAACAATAACCAAAACCGCAACTACCCCAATAACCAAAACAATAACAACAATAACAACAAGAGGAGGTTTGATAATAACCAAGGTGGAAATGCTATCCAACCAGCACCTAAGAGACAGGAAGTGGCAAAGGCCTATGCTGCAGGACCAACAGAGGGAAAAGGATATACTGGAAAACTACCCAAGTGTAACAAATGTCAAACTCATCATAACCCTGGAAATTGTCCTAGAGCTTGTGAGAACTGTGGAAAAGTCAGTCATTCGACTAGGGAATGCAGAGCTCCACGAGGGGTAATTAATCAGAACCAACCAGGAGCATGTTATGGTTGTGGAGAGTTGGGTCATTTCAAGAACAATTGCCCAAAGAGGAAGGATCAAGGAGCTGGAAATCAGGGCGGAGTAGCTCGAGGAAGGGCTTATGTTATGGGAGGAGAAGATGCCCGTGAGGACCCGAATGTTGTTGCGGGTATGTTCCTCGTTAATAATTGTTATGCATCCATTTTATTTGATTCAGGAGCGGATAGAAGTTTTGTTTCTATTGCATTTGCACCTTTACTTAACATAGAACCAACTACCTTAGACATTCCCTATATTGTTGAATTAGCCGATGGGTCTTTAGTTAACACCAACACCGTTATTCGTGGTTGCACCATCAATTTCCTAAATCACCCATTCAATATAGACCTTATGCCCGTAGAACTTGGAAGTTTTGACGTTGTTATCGGTATAGATTGGTTGTTTCGATATCGTGCAAGAATCATTTGTGATGAAAAAGTTGTTCATCTTTCTTATGGAGGTGAAACTTTAGTTGTTCACGGAGAGCGAAGTGGAACTAGACTCAGTATCATATCATGCATTAAAACCGAGAAGTACATAAAGAAGGGTTGTTATGCATTCTTGGCTCACATCACGGAGAAGAAGTCGGATGAGAAACGACTTGAAGATGTGCCTATTGTTAAGGAATTTCCAGAAGTTTTTCCGGAAGAATTACCAGGACTTCCACCTACACGTCAGGTTGAGTTTCAGATTGAGTTGGTGCCAGGAGCTGCACCAATTGCACGAGCACCATATAGACTTGCACCTTCTGAGATGCAAGAATTGTCTAACCAATTACAAGAACTTCTAGACAAAGGATTCATTAGACCGAGTTCTTCGCCTTGGGGAGCACCGGTTTTGTTTGTGAAGAAGAAGGATTGATCTTTCAGAATGTGCATAGACTATCGTGAGCTGAACAAGTTAACAGTGAAGAATCGTTATCCACTCCCTAGGATTGATGACTTGTTCGATCAGTTACAAGGTTCCTGTTTTTATTCCAAGATTGATTTAAGATCAGGCTACAATCAACTTAGAGTTCGGGAAGAAGATATCCCGAAGACGGCATTCAGAACACGTTATGGTCATTATGAGTTTCAAGTGATGCCTTTTGGATTAATGAATGCACCTGCGGTATTCATGGATCTCATGAACAGAGTGTGCAAACCATATCTTGATAAGTATCTGATTGTATTCATTGATGATATCCTGATTTATTCCAAGAGTAAGAAAGAGCATGAAGCACACCTCAGAACAATATTGGAACTACTCAAGAATGAGCAATTGTATGCCAAATTTTCAAAGTGTGACTTTTGGATACAAAGAGTTCAATTTCTTGGCCATGTCATTGATAGCCAAGGATTACAAGTCGACCCAGCAAAGATTGAGGCAGTAAAGGATTGGGCTACGCCCAAGTCTCCTACAGAAATTCGTCAATTCTTAGGACTTGCAGGATATTACAGAAGGTTTATTGAAGGGTTTTCTAAGATAGCGAAAACGCTGACTAAGCTGACACAAAAGAATCAAAAGTACGAGTGGGGAGAGAAACAAGAATCTGCATTTCAGTTATTGAAGCAGAAGCTTTGTAGTGCACCGATTTTGTCACTACCAGAAGGTATTGAGAATGCGATGCTTCACATAAAGGACTTGGATCTGTGCTAATGCAAAACGAGAAGGTGATAGCTTATGCATCTAGACAGCTTAAGATACACAAGAAGAATTACACTACACACGACTTGGAGTTGGGTGCTGTTATTTTTGCACTCAAGATTTGGAGACACTACCTTTATGGTACTAAATGTGTAGTTTTTATCGACCACAAGAGCTTACAGCATATACTTGATCAGAAGGAACTTAACATGAGACAACGTCGTTGGCTAGAATTGTTGAGTGATTACGATTGTGAAATCCGATATCACCCAGGAAAAGCGAATGTTGTAGCAGATGCACTTAGCCGAAAAGAACGACTCAAACCTTTGAGGGTTAGGTCGTTGGGAATGACTATTATTTCACCATTACCATCAAAAATTTTAGAAGCTCAGATTGAGGCTCTCAAGGAGGAAAATCGACCACAGGAGAAACTTTATGGTATGCCAGAAAACAAGAATGGTTTCGTTAAGAGAGCAGATGGAGTGTTATGCTTCAAGGACCGAAGTTGGATACCACTCTATGGTGGAGTACGAGAATTGATTTTGCATGAATCACACAAGTCGAAGTACTCTATTCACCCAGGTTCTGACAAGATGTATCAGGATCTCAAAAAGCTTTATTGGTGGCCGAACATGAAAGCAGAAATAGCTATGTACGTCAGCAAATGCCTTACTTGTGCTAAAGTGAAAGCCGAGTACCAGAAACCGTCAGGACTACGTCAACAACCAGAAATTCCACAATGGAAGTGGGAGCGTATTACAATGGACTTTGTTACTAAACTACCCAAGACGTCAGGAGGTTACGATGCTATTTGGGTAATTGTTGATCGTCTTACTAAATCAACACATTTCATCCCTATCAGAGAGACTTATTCCATGGAACAACTTGCCAGACTTTATGTCAAGGAAATAGTCTCAAGGCATGGAGCACCAGTTTCTATCATTTCAGACAGAGATAGTCGCTTTACATCAAACTTTTGGAGGTCATTACAAGATTCCTTTGGATCCAAGTTAGACATGAGCACTGCTTACCATCCACAGATTGATGGTCAGAGTGAGAGAACTATTCAGACACTAGAGGACATGCTGAGGGCGTATGTGATTGACTTTGGGAATGGTTGGGCTAACCATTTGCCATTAATCGAGTTCTCTTATAATAACAGTTACCATTCAAGTATTAAAGCAGCACCATTTGAGGCACTTTATGGTCGTAAGTGTCGTTCCCCAGTTTGTTGGGCAGAAGTTGGAGAGGTACAATGCACAGGTCCAGAGATGGTTAGGGAGACAACAGAAAAGATAATATAGATTCGAGATAGGCTTGAAACAGCTAGAAGCCGACATAAGAGTTATGCAGATGTTAGACGCAAACCATTGGAATTCCAGGTTGGAGACAAGGTCATGTTGAAAGTCTCGCCTTGGAAGGGCGTGATACGATTTGGAAAGCGTGGAAAGTTGAATCCGAGATACATTGGTCCATTTAAGATACTGGAAAGGATTGGTCCAGTAGCTTACAAGCTTGAACTACCATCAGAACTCAGCAACGTACATAACACATTTAATGTCTCAAACCTCAAGAAATGCCTTTCAGATGAGTCATCGGTTATACCATTAGAAGAGATTCAGCTAAATGACAAGCTTAACTTTGTGGAGGAACCAATTGAAATCATGGACCAAGAGGTCAAACAGTTGAAGCAGAGTCGAATTCCGATCGTTAAGGTTCACTGGAATTCTCGAAGAGTACCCGAGTTTACTTGGGAACGAGAAGATCAAATGCAACGCAAGTATCCACACCTTTTCACCAAACCTATTACCGAGACCAACACTAGCTGAATTCAGGGACTGAATTCCTTTTTGGGTGGGCGACTGTCACAACTCACCATTTCAGGTCATTTCCCAAACTTCAACATTTTACTATTCATAAATCACTATTCATCAAAACACTATTCATCGTTTTACTTTTCATCATTTTCGAGGTCAATTTGATATTCTGAGAAACGTTTGAGAATTTTACTATTCACTGAACACTATTCATTGCCGGAAAACTTTTCACTATTCACTTGCATTACTCATTTCATCGTAAATTTAGTTTACGGGTATTCAAATTCGCGTAACCGGATTGGTTTAGGTGCGAATTCATTTCATTAGTGCTAAGGACACTGCATACGGACTAAACATTTTCATGTTATACCACTCTTAGGATTTTCAAATTTATATATTTGATATATTTAACGTTTTACGTATAAGTATTTATAATAAACGTTAACACCCGGTTTATACACGATGAATATATCTAAATATTCCCACAATGGTCCCGACATATTTTTATATCCATTTTATCATCATAAAAGTTATAACATTCATTTACCCAGTATTTTGGAAATTTATTTTATTTATAACGTGAGTTTATAAATATTACGACGGTTTTCGTGAAAACTAAACAATAATCACCCGATCACTCAGTACTTGCACCCAACATATTTTTATCATTCTTATGACTTTATTTTGTCCCGGTTAACTTTGTTAACATTTATTTCTATCAAACCTGGTACCCGATTTTAACTAATAACACATATCAACACATATCCTACACTAATTTCCTAATTAAATCAAAACTACCCCAACCCCCCCCCCCCCCCCCCCCCTCATCTACATGAACCGGCCCCTAAAGTCCTCACCTAGGCAATTTGTACACTTTTCTTAACCCTTGGCATTTATGTACACTTATTAAACAATATACTTGTTATACTTATTTACATAAACCACTAAAACATAATCATACATAAAATTTGGAATCAAAAAGCTCATCTCATCTCTTCTTCATATCATAACCCACGACCAAACTCATAATCCAAGATCAAGTGGTTATTTTTCAAAGATCAAAGCATAGAAGTTGTTCATTTTACCTTCCTAATCAAGAATCATACAACAAAAACACAAGTAACACAAGGTTTCTCACCATCTAATCACCTATTATTTCAAAGTGAGTTATCAAATTTATTTTCATGCTTTCATCTAATTAACACTTGTATCTTATGGTTTTCATGCTTAATTTCATGCACATACTAGTTATACCACTTTATTTTTGTAGACTTTTTGATCATACAAACCCTAGAATTTGTTTTAGGTACTCCTTTGTTAAATTAACATGTTTAGTGATCGTTAGGAACCCATGGCACCCTAAGAAGGTGTATGGTAAGATTAGTATAGCTTTGTGGAGTTTGCAAGAGTTTTGGTTGAGGTTGAAACTTGTTTTGAACCTCGGAAATGGATTTGTAACAAGTATATAAACATTCTGTCCCATTTTGTTAAATCCAGGAAAATCAGTAAACATAAAGGAAACTTTGGCAAAATTTTTAGAAAATAATTTCAAAAATGAATCCGTAGGCGAAAGAACGGATTAAAAAGAGTTTATAACGAAGAAGTTATGATTTTTGCAAGTTTATTGACGAAAAGTATTTTTCTGAAAATTACATGCTGTTGGACGTTTTTCGTCGGATAAAAAGAGGCTTTAAACGTAACCCGGAGGAGCCAAGCTTTCAAAAATATATTACTACATACTAAGACGTAACCGTGGATATAAAGAACAAGTAAAACGGGCTTATAACGACAAAGATATTCACGTTTCAATATCGGCAAAACTAATATCATTTTGACAGCTTTTAGAAATAATAACGCTAAAACTACGTAGTAACTCTATATTTCTATAAATAATACCAAGTACCCAAATTCATAACTAACGAAGTATTAGTGATTACAAGTATATTTTTATCACTACAAGGCGTTATTTCAAGGATTTCAAACTGAGGATTTCAACACTAACATTGATACATACGATATATATATATATATATATATATATATATATATATATATATATATATATATATATATATATATATATATATATATATTTCAACTAGTTTTATTTTTCTAGTAGCCATATTTTCCTAAGTCTTGGAAAATGTATATTTTTGTTAACAACAAGTGTTTTTCCAAAGAGTAGAGTGGTATAGGAACATGTGCATGGACATTCATAACATCATTTGGTGATCTAAATTAGATCGTTCATCATTTATATTAGGTTGAGGCAGCTAACCGTTCATTGTTGTTCATTTCACTTCATCACAGTATCATCAGTTAAGGTGAGTTTTCATAGCCCCATATACATTTTATGATTGTTTTCAAATCCCACGGGGGAGAATACATTGCAGCATTTTAGTACGAGCCCAAGTATCAAAACTTATGTATATTGCTTAAGTAGCTAGTCTGCCTTGTGATAAGTCCCCTATTATCATCATGAACCGTTAATTTGCCTATTAAGCGAGAGCGAGAGGATAGATCTATTGAGGGTGACGCCTCCATCCGTGGTAGTATTTACCAACAGTAAGCGGATGCATTTCATGTCTGTTACATTTGAGTGTTTTGGCAGAACATTCAGGAGGGGCATAAATTTCATCAGTCTAGCTTCGATGTCATGAGCTTAAGGTCTATTGTACTATTTTACGTGACTTTTGTCATGCACTTATACTTGTGGTGGCCGTACAACATTACATTTCATAAACCTATGATTTTTCACCAACTTTATGTTGACCGTTTTCGCAATGTATTTTCAGGTAACTAAGGCATTATCATAATACATGCATGGAGTCACATTAGGGTGTGCCTGGGATGACGCACTACATTTTGGATTTTCATGCACTTATGTAAATTATTGTTTGACATTTCCTGGACTTGTTTTCTGTAAACGTTTCAACCTTTGGGACCTATGTTTTGTAACACTGGATGTTTTTAAATAAATCAAACGATGTGTTTTCCAAACGACACTTTAGGTCGTTCAATATATCCTTGTTATGGTGCTATGACAGTTACACCCCCAGGCATTCCATTCCGCTGCAAGTCTGGTAAATTGGGGGTGTGACAATAAAGCTATCTAAATAGAATATACACAAAATCTATTCTATACTTATCTATACGAATACATAACAGTTATCATATAAGCAGTGGTAATTATGTACTACCAGTGGTAATGTGTTTCCGCTGCTAGTGCATTCTTCAGCAGTGGTTATCTTCATGCTTAGCCGTGGTAACTGTTAGTGTAATTCCCAACAATCCTCCCATAAACTTATGATTTCTTTGCAAATCAATAAGTTTCTTCAAACAATCAACATCTATGAGGATATGGGGAATTCTTCCAAACACTTCATTTTCTTCTTAAAGCTTGCATAGCTCTTGAACACTGATCTTGTATCTTCTGTATCAAAACCCTAACTTTCTCAGTGTCTTCATGAACTCTTATTCTTGATGTCAACATTGCAGTAAGAGTTCCAACTTTAAGTGGATATTCCTTTTCTGCAAACATGAATGCATCCACTCGAGCTTTTGTAGAAACATGATGAACCTCACATGAATCATAGTATGACCATTTAGTATCAAGATCTGTAGCTTCAAACTTCCAGTAATTATCACTAAGATCTGGTTTATAAAGTCTCCTTAAATCAACCCATAGCTGCATTTCCTTCACATCTCTAAAGTTATCAGCCTTGAACCTTTCTTGAACCAACTTCCAAAGCATATCAAGATCACTTCTATCACATGCTTTAATGAGATCTTCAAACTGAATGAAAGATGAAGTCTCACCACCTAATCTTGTAATATTCCATGTTGGAGCAAAGTTCTTGGCAGTGTAAATTTCTTAATCAACAATAGGATGTCTGACTTGTAGTGGATCTGGATAAAAGTCTTCTTCTTCTATCACTATCATAGCATTCAGCTGATCTTCTGTAAGTTTCTCAGATTGAACTTCTTGTTCTTGAGCAAATCTTGTCTTCTTAGTGATTTCTGTTCAGAAGTTGTAGCTTTCCTTTTGGACTTAGGAAATCTTCTTGCTTCTTCTTCAAAGTTTATTGGGATAAAATCAATATCTTTTCTTTTAACTCTGTAGTAAATTCCTTCAATCTAATCATGTGACATTCCTTTGAACTGAGACATTTTCCAATTTCCAACATGACAGCAATAAGTTTTCATATCTGCAATAACTTGTGCCTTGGTTGGTTGTCTTGTCTTCTTTTGACCTTTTTTGACTTTTCCAATTACTTCTTGAAGTGCTTGTTGATTCTTTATTAGAATAAAATCAGATAATTGAGCTGATCTTTGTTCTTCTGTTAAAGTCTTATAAGCAATTAGTTCAATGGCCTTCTTCTTGATAACTGGATCATTAGCAATCATGAATTCAATTTCTTCTTCAGTTGGCACATATGTAAACTCTGGAGTTTTCTCTCTGAGGACTGTAGGTGGAACAGTGGAAACTGGATTTACTTTCATTGGTGCAGTGGTTTCCAATTTATTCAACCTTTAAGCCTCCGTGAAACTTGCAATCTCTAACTCCTCTTGTCTTTTCTTGTTTGCAATTTCATCTTCTATCAATTTCTTTGAAACATTAGCATCATAATCTATCTGAGCTTGTTCTCTTTTGGAGGTTTTCCTTGGTTGCTTAGTTTCTTTACTAGACATAACAACTTTACCTTTCTCCTTTCTAATTCTTTCAATTTCTTCCTCTGTAGTGGTAATATTATGACCAGCAGTGGGAACCGTATATTCATCAGTGGAAAGGTCTTGAGTAGGAAATGCTTTAGTTTCAGTTCTTGCTCCAACTGGTTCACCAAACTTCAAATCTGAAATGCCAAAATCAAAATCAGCATCATCTTCAAAGTCTATTCTCCTCCCTTTAGTCTTAGCATCTGTTTTCCTCCCCTGTTTGGGAGAATTACCCAAATCTTCACTGAAATCCTCTGAGTCACCATCATGAGGTGAGGATGGGGATGAGATCATAATCTTTGCAGATCTTTGCTTTTTAAATCCCTGCACTTCTTCCTTCAAGGATTGAATTTTTGCTTTCAAACTGTTAAGATCTTTGGCATGTTGCTTCTTTGTTTGTGCCAAATCCTTCTCCAAAGATTTAACCTGTGTGACTAACCTGGTATAAAGTTCCATCAATTCAATTGGTTGCTCAATTCCCTCAACACTTCCAACTGTGTTACCTGTTGGGAGAGGTGAATCATAGGGCATTAGTTCACTCTCTTCTCTAGTTGGACTAGATTGAAGCCTGGAACCACCACTGCTTGTTCCTAGACCAAAAGGTTCAGAAACATGCAGTGTTGTGATGGGAAGAGGTGGCTATTTTTGCCTCCTCTCATATGTGTGTGTAACTTATGGAGTGTAATGGATAGGTGGAACAGTAATAGTCGATGTGTGTTGGGGTACAACTGGGATTGCTACACCTTCACCCTGTACCTGTATAATCTTTGCAAGCATTTCAGGAAAAAGTGGTTTAAATTCCCTATTCCATCCATCTGAAGCCTTATTCATATTTTGAAAAACTTTTGGCTTAAGATAGGGGGTTTTATAAACTCTTTTGTGGGGTTGCAGCGGAAATTCATTTAGCACTGCTTGCACAAACCTTGGATACATCAAAAATTTATAAGGACTCTTTACATTGCCTTTCATACTGTTAAAAATTAACTTTGAAAAATTGAAAGTCCTATCTGTGGCTAAACAAACCAAAGGATAAGCCATTGTTGAACTAAATTGTTCATAAGAAGTTTTCTTAGGACTTAGGCAATGCAAAAGAGTATGAATTAAAAATCTCCAATGGGGGCAAAAACATCCCTTTTTGAAAGTAACGTTTTTGTCAAATGTATCATACCCCATGGTTGAGAGATGTTTATGAATATCTGGATTGGGCAATGTGATGATACCATTAAGATCATTCAATTGGATAATTCTCCTCAAGGATGATTCAGTAACATCAATAGCACTGTGGCTCTAAGAGTATCCACAGTTTCATGTGTGTCTCCTTGTTCAATGGTGATGGACTCTACAGAGTTCCAAAACTATTTGATTTGAGAGACATAGATTGTGGGGTTTAGATATAAAGCATACCTTATGTGAGTGGTATTGAGAAAATCCACAATCTGATGAAATACAGGGTCACTCTTTTCATTTGACTTCTGCAAGTAGGCCACTTGGTTGTGCTCATCTGCAAAGTTTAATCTTGCCATAGGTGTTTTGAGAAAAGTAGAATTTCTGTGAGTATGAATTGAATGTTGAACACGCCTATTGAGAGAAAAGGATTTATACTATTAGGGTTTGAGAATTATACGCAAGAGAGATTATCTTTAGAAAAGATTTATCCTCAAGAAAAGAATAAATTAAAATAAGTAAGTAGATAATTCTCTAAAAATTCATCCTATAAATATGGACAAAATGGGTTACTCTCAACGGCTAGTAAAATTTTTGTTACTGACACAACAGTTGTAACGGCTAGTTCAACAGTGGTAAAAATTACACTGGCAGTGGTAACTGTGAACTTGCAGTGGGAACTTCTCATAAAAATTCTCCAAGAGCAGTGGTAAAAGTAAAACATATATAAATTGAACTGCTCTTTTCATAGTTTTTAGCGAACTATCAGCTATCAACGGATTTGATATGTCTTTACCATGAGCCGTTTGCTATGGATTAGCCAACTCTTCATCACATGGAATATGGTGAGTTGATGACCATATAGTTTTTGGTAAACTATCAACCATAAACGGATTTGTTAAGTCTTTACCAGTAGCTGTTTGCTCTGGACTAGTTGATTCTTGTGTGGATTAGACATGGTGAATCAATAACCATTTGTTGTGTGTCTCAGTTACACACCTTTTAAGATCAACTCCCAGCAAAAAAAATTGGTTATATACCTGCACATGTTAGTATAAATCAAATAATATGCATAACCAAAGTAACTTTTTGACCATGCCACTATTCACATAAATATCTCCTTTTAGTCAACCCGATTAAGTAAATAATATCCATATTTACTTATCAAACCTACCAACACAGGTAAGAATTATTATTCCTCTTAATTATCCTTTAGGATTGACTTTGCCTATAAAAAGGGGCTCGTATCACCAATAACCATCACCCAAAAACTTTCTATATCATCACTAAATCCTAAATCACCATGAGCAGACTTCCAAACATATTTACATCTCCTATGATTCATCTTCAGAAGAAACAATTTATATGTCTTCATATTCAGAGGGATCAGGGTGGGCAAATTACTTTCCACCATGTGCTTCAAGCTCTTCAACTATGAAGCCAAATAAGAAGATTGCACCACCTGCACCATCACTTGAATTTTACTCCAACTCCTCTGACTAAGCCATCTTTCACAATTTTGTTGATGGTCTTAAAGTTAACATGACCAAGTCTTCTGTGCCATAACATGGATTCATCAAAAGTGGCTTTTGTAATCAAGCATCATTATCATTAGCTACAATTTTCTTCATGTCAATGTTGTATAGATTGTCTTTTCTTGGGATTTTAAGTAGAACCTCACTTTCATCAGGTAACTTATAATCCTTAGATAGGACATAACATTCATCTTTTGAGAAAAGAACTTTGTGCTTCTTGTCACACATCTGTGACAAACTGAAAAGATTATATTTGAGTTCTTTCACATAGTATACATTCTCAAAATCCAAGTTTCCAGCCTTGATTATGCCTTTGCCAGAAACTTTACCACCAATTCCTCCTCTAAAGCTGACAAATTGTCCATCATAAGGTTTGAAATCTGAAAGATAGGACTTGTTGCCAGTCATGTGCCTAGAACATCCACTATCTGAATATCCTTGATCTTCTTTAATCTTTGAATGTCCCTGCACATAAAATAAAGAAATTAGTTCTTTTTGGGGACCCAAGCCACAAATGACTTGGATCTGCCTCGTGTATCAATATAGTTATATCTATCAAAGGTCATTGATACACCATTGGGATTGATTGAGGTGTTGGTTCCTTTAGTTTTCCATTCCCAGCGTGCCGAGGCCTTCACAGCATTTCCCACACTCTCCCTTTTATTGTTTACTAAACCACCAGTGGAAACTTTTGGTCTAGCATTGGCAACTGCTGGTTTTGAAATTCTTGTTTTTGGTGTCCACTTGTGATCATAGAAAACTTTCTTGTCATAAAAGGTCTTGTTACCTGTTTGTGCAGATTTAACAAAAGCTGTACTAGACCTTGCACTTTTAACAGGTGACTTAGAGTAAGCATTGTTCACTTTTCTAGCAAATGTAAGAGGTTTGATGCCAGATTTTAGTTGAACAACCCTGGGAATCATATTACATAGTGGATTTGGGTGAGTATATTTTTGAAACTTGTTTTCATTCACCTTTGTGTTCCCAAAAACTTCCCTTCTTCTCTTGTGATAGTTACAGTAAGCATGAAGATGATCAAAACTACCACAGATGTGACATGCTTTTTTGTTAAACTCAAAATCACTACCAAACTATTGAGATTTTACATGATTCCAACTCCTCTAGTTGCCCCTAGGAGTTGATGACTTATGCCTATACATCTCTGCATACCTTACAGTTGGTCTAGGTTTATTAGCTTGTTTCCTAGGCTTTTCTTTTTCAATTTTAACAACTTCAGGAACACTTGTTTTGACTTCCACTTTAACAATTTCAGGTACACTTGTTTTAGCTTCAACTTTCACACATTCATCCATAAGAGATGAATCACTAGCACTTTCAAATGCATCAGTTTCAACCTTAACCTTTTCATCTATAGCTTCTTTCACAAATTGAGGGCCATAAGTCCTAATTGGTTCTTGAAACTCTTCTAACCCTATATGTGTGATAACACGTAAATTATACATGTTTTTAGGTGTGTTTTATGCATCATATTTGGCCATATTTGTATGTATTTGTTACTTAATCATGGAAAAGTGTTTGTACAAGCAAATGTAGCCAAAAACTGGAAAAAGTGATGAAAAGATTAAGAAATGAAGTAAGGGTACATAATTGGAGATTTTTGAGAAGGAAATGAGTGAAGAATCACACAAGGACTCAAGGATTTGATAGATTCAAGATTTCTACATTCATATGTCAAGATACTATCAAGTTCTATGAAAGGAATTAGCACTAAGTGGAAGAAAATGCATGCAACGAAGAACGATAAAGAAAAAAGACAAAAATTACATACATGTTCAATCCAACCGTTCTGTTGGAGCCCGCAACCGAATCGGTTGGAGTTGACTTGAAGAACCAACCGATCGGTTGGAGCGATTACCGATCGGTTGGATGATGACTGTTTTTACAAGATTGCATTTAATGGCGCTTTTACTCCTCATTATCATGGATGGCTGATCATTTCTCACTAATAACTTCTTAAGGGACGTTTTTACTTGAGAATTAAGTGATTGGAGGCTATATAATGACATCTAGGCTTGCAACCAAAGAGTACCACAAAATCTTAAGTAATAACTTACACCAAGTTATTACTATCTTAATATTTCTCACCCAAAAGGTTGCTACAGTAGTAAAAACGTCCAGGAAACTTTGAGTTAAAGTCTCAATAGTTTGGTTAAGTGTGTGGAGTTGTTTATTGTATTTGGTAGTTGATTGGAGGCGTGTGGTTGCTATAGTTCCATGGTTTTAGTTCTTGTAATTCTCAAGCCAGGTACATCTTGTTACTTACAATGAACACTTGTTACTTTAAATTTAATGAATGTTTTGTTTACTACTTGTGTTTTAATATAATTGATATGGAGTGATTTGGTTTATACTTGTGTGAATGATGTAGTTATTCATGGAGTATTCTTTATTTTATAAAGGTGATGCATGAAAACTCTTCTTAATTTATGAGTTTGTTGGGATAATATCTAATCTTGCTTAATTTGTTGATAAAAACATCTTTGGGGAATATTGGCCGAAAGGGTTTTCTAAATGTTTTTATTCCAAAAAGTTAGTGCACGAATTACTATGGAATATGGTGTGTGACGAGCATCATGTTTACTCTTTAAAATGGATTTGAGAAGATTTCATCACGAAATTAGGCCGAAAGGATTCGTAGGAATTCATAAGTAAAGAATTGCTTTTAAACAACATTGTGTTAATGGAATTATTATTCTAGTTATCTTAGGCCGAAAGGAAGTAACTAGATGATTGAATTCTAGTAATGGTTCACATGATAAACACCGTTGATTGTTAGTCATTCATATAAAAGTTGTGCATCATAACAAGTTTACACCAAGCTTAACATGAATACTCCGATTGATTGATTATGGCATTTCACACAAGTATATGTTTTCGTTATATTGTTTCTTGAATATTTAAATTTTCGATAATAAGGATTGACAACTTGTTTGCAAACTTATTTTTATAATACTTTGATTCATAAATCCCTTGGGACGATCTCGACTTACCCACCTTTACTAAAACGGACGAGTATACTTGCTCGTATGTGTTAAATAGTTAATCGGATAAGCGTGTTTATAAATTTTAAAACTTGTACACACATCTAGCACATCAATGTGCTAAGTTGATACCAGGAGGTGATGTAACACCTCTCAGAGGTGGTGGAACAGACTTGTATCCTACACCTTATTTGACTTTATTTACTACTTGTGCCTCCCAAATTTTGTCAATGCAGTTAGACTGATGATCTAATGTATTACAGGTTATCTAATTATTTTCATTGGCGTTTTTAACCTTCTCTAATTCATAATCTAAGTCTCTTCTTCTTACAACAATATCATCATTAAACTTAGACTCATTTGCTCTATAGTGTTCTATCTGTGCTTCTAAAACAGCAAGACCTCTCTTATGGTTAGCTAGATTATAACTAGTTTGATTTAGCTCTAACCTCTGTTCATCATATTGCTCTTTAAGTTTTTCATATTTTCTTTTAAAGCTTTACATGATTTTGAACAACCATTATTAGTGTGTACCTCAGAATCAGAGAAAGCCATAAGAGCAAGTTCAGTTGCTATTATTGCAGATTCTTGAGATGCTTCTTCTTCACCAGCCATGTAGATCCAGTCATAGCTCACACCATCAATGGCCAATAGCACCTTTGGTTCTTCAACTGTAGGCTCCTTCTTCTTATCCTGATTGTACCAAGTGGATCTATTATCTGGCTTCTTTGGTTTCCTGTATTCCCTGGCAAAGTATCCCATCTTGTGACAGTTGTAACACTCCACCTTTTTCTTATCAAAGCCTGCAGTCTCATTTCCATTAATAATGATCTTCCTCCCTGTCTTTTTCCAGAATTTCTTTGCCTTCAAACTCAAAAATGCAACTTGCCCCTTTATATCCATCTCTTCCATGTCATCTTCATCAACTTGATCCAAATACTCATGTGTTAGAATTGAACCATTTACTTGACTTGAGAGATAAGCATAAAAAGTAGAATCTCCAAGACCAGCAATCTGCTTTTTAGAACTAGTAGTTGAAACACTTGCACTGCTAGTGGAAACAGCAATGTGAGGAGCATCCTCATCATCATCACTTTCATCATCAGAACTATCATTCACAGATGATGAGATAAGAGTTAAGTTCCCTGAGCTTGTACTTAGATTCCCAGCCTTCTTCAATCTTTGTTCAATAACTTTAAAGTTATTGTAAAGATCATTGAGCTTCATGGTTTCTAGTTCAGGCTTGTCTTCCCAAACATCAACATTAGTATGAAACTCAGAAGATAAACTTCTTAAGAATTTCAAGTTGAGGTCTTCCCTTTCTACCTCAATTCCAAACACAGTGAGTTGTGTTACAATCTTCTGAAGTCTAGTGAAGATACTGTCAATTGATTCATTACTTTTTGAAGAGAAATTTTCATAGGTTTGTTTCAACAAGGTTTTATGAGTTTTTCTTGGTAGCATCATTGCCACCAAAAACATTGCAGATCTCTTCAAACAAGGTCTTAGCAGTCGTGTACTTGCTGAAGGCTAAGATTTGATCCCTAGGAAGGGTCATTAGCAATAAACTTCTTGCCTTCAGGTCATTCTTCTTCTGGAGTCTTTCTTCACTTGTAACTAGTCTTGTATTTAACTTCTGCACAACCTTGCCATCAATAGTCTCTGAGGAAGTTCCTAGTTTAAAGGAATCACCATACATAATGATTTCCTAAAGTGCATAGTCTTGCACCAAAAAGAACTGTTCAATCATTATTCTCTACATCTCATAATCATTCCGTTTAAGCTTAGGTAAGTTAGCAGCAATGTTGGACAGATTGTTCTCCATCTCCATTGGATCTTGTAAGAGTGAGTAAACTTCGGATCTTCTAAATCAAAGTATAAGAACCTGGCTCTGATACCACATGATGGATCTAAACACACGCCTTGTATTAGAATGATACTTTGAGTAATACTAACAAGGTTATGAATATGTGAGTGAGAACAGTTTTATATGAAGAACATAGAGTATAAACCAAACTTTAAGCTCCAATATTATTAATGATAATAATACGAGTGATCTTGCTTATCACTAGGGTTATACCTTGAAGCTCTCTAATTAATACGTACATAAGCTTTAACCTAGGACCTCCTTTTATAGCACAAGGAGTCCTCCTTTACAAGATAAGTATAAAGCTATCTAAATAGAATATACACAAAATCTATACTATACTTACCTATACGAATACATAACAGTTATCATATAAGCAATGGTAATTATGTACTAGCAGTGGTAATGTGTTTCCACTGCTAGTGCATTCTTCAGCAGTGGTTATCTTCATGCTTAACCATGGTAACTGTTAGTGTAATTCCCAACAAGATGCAATCAATAAATTGCAACATGAAAATGATTGGTTTCGAGCTGAAAATTCAAAAGTTAAAAAGTATTACAAAGAGTTATATGATTCAATTAAGATCACACGTGATAAAAACAATGAAAAGATAACTTCTTTGCTTAAAGAGATTGAGAATCTAAAGACTCAGGTGAAAGGGAAAATGCCAATCATCACTTGTGATAATGTTTTTCAAAAGGTTTATGCTGGTAAGAAGTATGCAATTGATGCTGTGAATATTACTCTTCCCATTAGGAATAATAAATTAGTTTATAGCGACTATCTTAAAGATCTTAAGGAGTGCCTTGACGTGCTTCATGAAACCATTGAAGAGGATAGGACAGCAAAACCACTTGATGATGCTATTGTAGGTGACTGATTTCTCACTAATAGATCTCAGGAACTCTTACAATATGCTATTGGTACATGTCCTAAGATTGATAGCAAGCAAGATAGGTCATCTGCATCATCCTCTATGTCAACAAACAAGCATATTACCTTTGCTAAACCTTTGGAAGCTTCAGATCCCAACACATCAAAACATGTTCAGCAACTGGAAGTGAAAAAGACTAAGGTTCCCATCACTCCTTCTACAGGAGTTAATAGTGACACTAAAGCTAGCAAGTCAAAACCTAGGAGAAATATGAAGAATTATAGGACTTCTCTAGCTAAAAGTGTTCCTAAGAAGAAAGTAGAAGACCACATGAGGAACTATAAGTCTGAGTTGAACAAAAGGAATCGTAATTCAAAACCTAAATCACTTTGCAAAACATGTAATGAATGTTTAATTTCGAGTAATCATGATAAATGTGTTGAGAAATTTCTGAAATCGTTTAACAAAACCCAGTTAAGAAATTTTGGAGAGCTAAACAAATTAAGCAAATTTGGAAAACCACAGGAAAACTGTTTGCCAATGTTGGTTATCAATGGAAGCCCACTGGAAGGAAATTCACTTTAGGAGAGCAGTGCCCTTTAACTAGGATAACTAACTCTAAAGTAGTACCTATTAAGGAATGGAAGCCAACTGGTAGAACTTTCTCTTTAGAGGCCTAATGTCCTTTAACTAGTCCCATTGCATCGACTGGTGAAATTTCCACCATTGAAACGAATGAACCTAAGGTCTCAGTTGCTCCATAATTTGTTTGCACTAACCAACTGAAACCCAACTTAAATTGGGGATTCGGCACTCCAAATTCTCTTCTTTTGTCTATTTTCAAATGCAGGTCGTACAAATCATCCTTTGACATTTGGACTCATGTTGCTCATAACATATGAATGGGGATTGCTTACAGCTCAAGAATTTCGTGAAAAAGTTTATCGGGACAGTCAGATTTGGGAACGACCATTTTGGGGCAATTATTGGTTATGGAGATTATGTCTTTGGTGACAGTGTAATCCCAAGGGTATTCTACGTCGAAGGACTTGGTCATAATATGTTTTCTGATTGGTCAATTCTGTGATTCTGATCTGGAAGTCGCTTTTAGTAAAATACATGCTTCGTCAGAGAATTGGATGGTTTTGATCTTCTTAAAAACAGTCGTGACACAAACTTGTACAACATCTCTATTTGAAGACATGATGCGGTCTTCTCCTACTTGCTTGCTGTCTAAGGACTCAAAGATCAAATTGTGGCTATAGAATCAACGTTTAAATCACTTGAAATTTGGTACCATCAATGATCTTGATCGCAAGGATCTTGTATGAGGTCTATCCAGATTAAAGTATGAAAAAGATCATCATTGTTTGGATTGTCAATTGGGCAAAAGCAAGAAGTATAACTACAAACCCAAAACTGTCAACACCATTATGGAAGTTCTTCACACCCTGCACATGGATATATGCATACCAATGAAAATGGGATGTATAAATGGGAAGAAGTATGTTCTTGTGATAGTCGACGACAATTCTCGGTTTACATGGGTGAAGTTTTTGAGAACCAAGGACGTGATTCCAGAGGTCATCATCAAACTTATTAAATAGCTGCAAGTATGACTCAACAAAACCGTTGGAATCATCCACACACACAATAGAAATGAGTTTGAGTTTGTTAAAAAACGACTTGTTCAATTTTACGAAAGTATTGGCATCACCTACTTGAAAAGTGTTCCACACTCTCTTCAGCAGAACGATGTTGTTACAAGACTAAACCGTACTCTAGTAGAAGCTGCACGAACCATGCTAATATTTTCCAAGGCACCGATGTTCCTCTGGGTGGAAGCAATTGCTATAGCTTGTTACACCCAAAACTGATACCTAATACATACTCTTCACAACAAACTCCATATGAGCTGATACATGGCAAGAAACTGGATCTCTCCTTTCTATGTGTGTTTAGTGCTTTAAGCTACCCTACAAATGACAGTTAAGATCTAGGAAAATTAAAAGCAAAAGCTGATATTGGATTCTTCGTTGATTATGCTCCATATCGTAAAGGATACCAAATCTACAACAAACAAACCCGATAAATCTTGGAAACCATTCACGTCACATTGGTTCAGCTGACTGAGCATACGGATCCTGTACACATTAGTGCAGGACCCGCGTTTAAAGTGTTTTCTCCTGAACCAATCAGTTCTGGTCTTGTACAGCATCCCACTCCTGCAGTACCTTATGTACCAACTACAAATGAGATTTTGAAGATCTTGTTTGACCCAATGATTGATGAATACTTTGAGACACCTACTGATGATACACTGACACCACCAGATGCCGCTGCTCCAGTTCTGTACAACTCAAATGGTCCATCAGTGTCTACTTGAATTGATCAAGATACTCAATTTGTAAGTTATTCACCATCATCGTCAAATCTTCAATCTCCTTCAGTACATTAAGGCACTGCAGTCGACAATTCTTTTGAAGTAAATTCATTTGCTCCTCCTGATAAAGCTTTGTTCGATAAACATACTTGCTCCTGAATCTTTATCGGAGGCATCTTCTTCAGGAGATCTTAACATGGCTACATCAGTTCCCTACCCTCAACCACATGAGCATCTCTGATAATGGACCAATTATCATCCGATTGAGAAAGTTATTGGGAATCCTTCTCAACCAGTGTCCACACGAAGGGAACTTGCCACATATGCCTTGTGGTGCTTTTATAATTCCATGCTAACCAAAGTCGAACCCAAAGATTTCAAGACTGCTGTCTCTAAAGACTGTTGGTTTAATGTGATGCAAGAAGAAGTTCATAAGTTCGATCAACTTCAAGTATGGAATTGGTACTACCTCCAGAAGGTACAATGATTATTGCTCTTAAGTGGATCTCCAAAGTGAAACTTGATGAGCATGATGTCGTTCTGATAAATAGGCAAGGATTGTTGCTAAGAGATATCGTCTTAAGGAAGGCATTGATTTAGAGGAATCTTTCGCTCTGGTTGTTCGTATTGAAGCTATTAGAATATTTCTTGCCAATGCTGCAAGTCAGAACATGACGGTCTGTCAAATGGATGTGAAAATTGCATATCTAAATGGCGAGCAGAATGAAGTTCTTTATTTCAGTCAACCAGAAAGATTTGTATACCTTGATCATCCTACCCATGTCTATCGTCTGAAAAGGGCTCTCTATGGCCTAAAGCAAGCGCTTAGGGCATGGTACGATACACTGTTAAAGTTTCTCCTGGCAAACGGATTCTCCAAAGGTGTGGTGGAACAAGTTGAGAAAGGGGTAGTGGAGCTTTACTTCGTGAGGACATAATTTCAACTGGCTGACATCTTTACAAAGGCTCTTCCGCGAGAAAGATTTCAATTCATTCTTCCGCGAATTGGAATGAAGTGTCCTACGCCAGAATCTCTCAAAAGTTTTCAGGAAGAGAATGGGGAGTAAAGGATTTACTTCACATATCCTTTGTACATAGTTTCAAAACATAAAGAAAACAGAAAAATATAAAACCTACAAAAACCATAAAAATTAGAAAATCATAAAATCCAAAAAATATTCTTCTCACGACATGTCTCTTGTGTAATCAATATTATGTATGTTTCTAGAAATGTCATTCAATAATGACACGGAAACATACATATGCTTGAGCAAAAGTTTTTCTTTTAACTTCAAATAATGTTTTTCTAAAACATGTCGTCTCTCAAAATATTCTTTCAAAATGGCTTGCTATTACTTCAGATAGCAACCCGCTCCTCTAGATGGGGAAAACACGTCGCCAAAAAGACGGTTGTTCCTCTTACTGGGTGAAGTTCACCCAGGCATGGATTACTTGATATCCATGTTTCATCGACTTGATGTACGTTTCAGTGCATCATTTCTTGTATAAGAAGAGAAGTCTTCTTTACATCACAAATACTTTCCTTTCCATGATTCTTCTGGGAAGTATTTTTACTCAAACTTGGTGGTACCATGATTTTTGAAATTCAATCAGACGTGAAATTTTTCATAAAATTTACCACTCAATCGATGATTATCAAGTCTAAATTTTTATTATTAAAATTTCAAATAGAAAATGGGTCATCGATTGAGGGGGAGAATGATTTCAAAAATACTATATCATCAAAATTGTTCCATGGTTCGCTTCATGCAGTGAATAAAGTGTGGTTGTTATGTGTTAGAATATGAACTTTTCATGAGTTTCTCGTTAAACTCTAAATCATTTTTAAATCATCATTTCCAACACATAACACACTCCCTCAAGGATTGAGGGGAGTAACGTTTCGTCTCATTATCATATTATCTTTAATCATACCACATTTTTCTCCCAAACTTTTCTAACTTATTTAAATCACTTGAGATCACAAATCTCAAATGGTTTCAAATTTTTGATCGGGGGAGAAAATGTGGTTTAAATATATGAAATCTGATAAAAAATGTGATTGTTTTGATGAATCTAAACAAACGCTCTCCCATATGTGCTAAACTCTTTTGTACATCGATGCACATATTGAGGGGGAGCAAATGGTTTGTAAAAAAAAGGATCTTAGCATCTCATTTGAGTGAGACTCATAATTGACAAAACATAAATGTTCGTATTCGAAAGGATTTATCCAAGTAGAAGGTACCGTTTCGAGAAGCTCTTCTTAGATGTATACTTTGACGGGTCTAACTTCCTTATTAAGGAATGTTAACAACTTCAATTTAGTTATTAGGGCTAGTTATTACCTAAAAGCTGATAATGGATCCCTTTAACTAAGCAACGTAAACGTGTCCCTACAGTATATGTCTAGTAAGAGTGGATCAATTCAAAAAGTGCAACTTACCCCGACATGTGCATATTTCTATCAAAAACCTATGAGCACATGTTAAGGGGGAGCATTTGAAAATTATAAAACTCTCAAAGTGTTAGCAAAATGTGTTTCTTGATCATAAAAACTTTGAGAGAATTTTCAATGATTTGATGAATGGCAACATAGGATAGTCATGATGATATAAGGTGGCTAAGGTTAGGAAAACCGTCCTATGATCCGCCAGAGCCGGAGGGATCTACCCAAGGACAATACCGATTAGATAGTATTAGAAAGTCCTTAGGTATGATTATGAAAAAAGGAGTAATGTGAGAAAGGGGAAATAAGGGGTTGAAGAATTAAAAATAAATGAAATGAGAAAGGGTGAAAAGAAATAGCCCTCCCATTATTCAACCTTAGGGCAGAAACCGGGTTCAATTCATATGCTACTGGTCGTTACTAAGGTGACACCAGTATTAAAGACTAAGACGTCATGGACCCAGTGACGAACTGCATTGAACCTTCTAACCACTCAAGTTCTTTTAAAAGGACTTGTTTCATTCTCACGGGGAACCCTGCATAATCTATCAACCGCTCATTATGAGCCATGTTGATATTGAAACAGGAGACATCGCTCCAGTCTCCGACTACCAAATATTGCACTTATCGAGTCTAGAGCCTCGAGATACATAATAAGATCTCAATAGGAACACTTGTTACTTTTGCACTGGTGGTCCATAATCAAGGACACCAGCTGCACATTTGAGAGTCCTATGTAGATCTTAGCAATCTACCAGAACATTCATGAGATATATTACTAATGTAAGTATCAATGATTGAAAGGAAATTGCTGCCAGGGTCAACATCAATCAGCCCTGAACGCAGGTCACTTCGGTAATCTCTTGAAGATTACGCTTAGTGGCAGCAGCAGTTTCGAACGATCTACAGTCGTGGAGTGATCTCCAGCGACTCACCTGACACGTTGATGTACTACGGTAGATCTTGTAAGCTCTTTCAAGGGTATCCGATTCAGGAACGGCCATGGCAAGGATTAGAGAAAGTTTTCACACTATGTTGATTACGACCTCGAAGTTTAAACCTATAAGTGCCGGATGTTTTGTTGTTAACTGTTTACTTGCCGGAATATCTGGCGATTGTTGTTGATTGATGAAGAGATGCTGATCCATCACCCTGTGCTCACACTTAATCATCCTAGTTAAAGAGATCATGAGAACTCAAAGTCCTTCAACCAAAGCTTTTACAACTCTGATGCTGAAAACATGACTCAAGAAAAGTGTGAGCATGCCGATTTAACAATCACAACCTCACATGGAGACGATAGTGCTAAAGATGGCTTGATGATGAAAGTTGGATGATGACCTCAATGAATTCTCAAATATCATCCAAGATATAAAACAAGTCATCAAAAGTCCACTGCTTGAAGCACAAAGACTTATGGCAATGAAGAATCATTGCCTAGGAGCTACGAAGTTAATTTGAAGAATAGAATGCTAGAATTTGATTGATGCGAAAGCAGTCAGATATTATTGACCAAGGTCAATAAGTCAAAGACAGCCTCGTTCCAATTCTCCGGTGATAGTATAGTGTATCCCCCGGTCGTTATGTCCCAGCGAGATTGAAATGGTGCATTGAAAATCGTTTAGGAATGAGTGGCACTGAGGTTAGTAGCCAAGATGATATGGAATTAATTTTGCTACTGATATTTTGGTATTCACACAATGATATAATATTCACAAAAATCAGATATACAGATATATGCACAAATTTACAATTAAGATTCACGTAATCAGACAGAAAAGTGGGTTTTGGTAAATTACAAACTACAGGGGGTGCAAATGAAACTTTTGAAAACTTAAAATTAAAAGAAAAGTTAAAAGGAAAATGAAATTATAAAAGTGATTATTTTAATATTTAAATATTATTTAATTAATAAAACTATTTAAAATTTAATTTAAATCTAACTTTAATTAACTAAAAATGATAAGGGTTACAAATTAAACTAAAAATTTGCCAAAATATTTTCTAAACCTTAATAAGAACTTGAAGAAAGTATAAAAAATAAAAATAAATATTTTTGTCTTTTTATGTATTTTTTATTAATTAAAAACTATTTAACTTAATTAAACTAATTAAACTACTTTAAATTACAAATAATACTAAATTAACTTAGAAAATTATGGAAAAATTTATAAAACTATTTAACCATCACAGGAATCCTACAAAATTATAAAAACTTCTAAAAATTATATTTTAGGCTAATCCACTAATTATTTACCTTTTAATTAACTTAAATCTAATTTAAATAATTAAAATAAGAAAAATGGAAAATGAATAGTAGAAACTAAAAATATATTTTCTAAAAATCTATTATATTATATAAGAGCTAGGAAAAATATAAAAACAAGGATTTGCTTTATAAAAACTAAATATACTATTTAATACTTAATATTAATTAATAATTAAGAAAACTAATATTAAATCTAATAAATACTAAATTACAAAATAAAAATCTAGAAAAATTACTGAAATTACTTTAACATAAAAGGTAATTAATAAAAATATAAAAAAGCTAAGTACTTAATAAAAATATAAAAATGAAAATTAGAATTTAATTTACATTAAATAGAAACTATCACTTAAAAATTAAATTGACTTTTCTGGATTTTTTCTTTGGAAACTTGTTTTATACCTAAAAGTGAAAAACTTTTGTAAAAACAAACTTTATGGAGCTTAAAAATAAGCACTGTGGAAGCTTTTTAGCTCCACAGTTGACTTTGTTTGACTTTATAAGCAAATAAGCTCAAACCAGCTTGTGTGGGGCCCACTATTGTTGATTTAGGTTCAAATGAGTTTAGGGAACATGTCTAAGCCAGAAAAAGAAATTGAGAACCACAGAATAATCAAATAAGCTAGAATAAGCACTTTGCAAACCTCTTGACTGCACAGAAATGGGACAGAATTATGTGGCAAATTCAGGTGGGTCCCAGAGGTCCTAAGGTCAAACCAAGGGTCAAAATTGAAACCCTGGTAGGAGGGGGTTGGGAAAACCTAAAACTAAGGTGTGGGGACCATTGTGGTGGCCACAAACCACCACCAAAGGTGGTGGTGTGGATGGTGTCTGCTGGTGCAGGGCACACAAACAGCCCTGCAGCCCTCTTTGAGGGGTTGTGGGGCCCAGGAAAAAAATCACAAAAATGAAACTCAAGTGGGATTCAATAGGTGAGGTGGTGGACTTCAAATCCTAAAAAGCTCAAACTCTAATTCTCACCACAAAATTCACAAATATTCCCACAACTTTTGGAAAAATCTGAGAGCTTACAATTTGACTTTTTAAGAAATACTCCTATGTTGACTAATATGAACTTCTGCTGATCCTAGTTAACTTAATGTGATGATTAAAGATAAATTGAAGCTAAAACAGATTAACTTAACAATAACTAAAGTAAATTTTGAAGTTTGTGCATCCACAATCCACAACAGTTAAGCTGTTGTGGAATCTTAAAGTGAATTTGACTTTTTCATTATGAAGTTACCAAAGTGACAGTTGGATTATGCTAGTTTGAAACTACTATAGATGTCTACACAGATTTTTTCAATGAAACTCACAAGGACACATTTAAATAGGCAGCTCCAAACACCCCTATAACTAACAGTTATGATAATATTACTAAACAACTACAAGGTTTAATCCAAGAAAACACTAGGTCAAATCATACTAGCAGTAAGTAAACATATATAAACACAATCAATCAACAAACAACAACAATAACTCAGTATGGCAGATCATAAAAAAAAATGAAATTCTTACAAGAGGTCCAAAAGCACATACTGATGTGAACCAAAACCAAAGCTATACTCCTATGCTCCTATGAGCAATGAACCATACTCCATAACCATTTCCACTTCTGCTATTGCTTCTTTTCTTCTTTCATGATCACTAAAAATTTATTTTTCATTTGTATATTTTTTTTTATTATTTTTTTTTTATTTATTTTTTGTGAAACTAATTCAAGAGCTCACATGAGCTTGTGGAACCTTAACAGTAGGCATAAACAAACTTTTAAAACAGTTAAACAACACTTTCAACCAACTCTAAGGTAAAATGGGAATTTGAGCATTTAAGAGTGTAAAACTGAAATGAGTATTAAGAACATGAAATTAAGGTTTAAATAAACTTAAATTGCATTAAAAAGACTGAGTACAAGCTTTGAAACTAAAAATTACATTTTAAAAGGAAAACACACTACCAACGATTATATTAAATTAAAACTACACTAATACATCTTCTCCCCTGCTCCTTTCTTCTCTTATAGCATCCCAAAAGATCTTGTGGGTCCCACTGGTCATTTCCCACCAACTTGATTGAATTTTAAAACCTTTTTGCTCTCTTTCCAATTTTGGCGGGAAAAGATTATATGGTGCAATTGGCTCTGTAACAGATGCCATAGGGGGGTGGTGATCTTGGGATGTGGAATTAGGAAGGGATAAGGGGTGGATGTGTGCAAGTGGTGCAGGAGGGGGGGGGGGGGGCAAAACTAGGGGTGGTATTGGTTTATCAGTGAAGGAGGGAAAAGGGGTGGGTGATGGTGGTTTTGACCGGGGTCAACGCCAGGGGTGGATTGGGTTTTATTTTGTGGGCTGGGGAAATGGATTGGGCCAAGGTGTGTTTGTTTATTATTTCGTTTTTTTTGGCATTGGGCTTATATAATGATAATGATCCGTTTGGTTAAGTGTTGTAAAAATCACAAGGACCAAGATTGTAACTTCTGAAAATTGGGGGACCTGTAATGTAATTTTACCAAAGTATTCCTAGGATTATTTTTGCCATGTTAGAGTACCCCAAGGATCAAAAATGTAATTTCCCAATTTTTGCATTCCCAGGGACTAAATCTGCCAATATTGAAACTTTAGGGACCAAATGTGTAAATTCTCCAAAATTTTCACCCAAGAACCATTCCTGCCATAAATGAGAAGTATAAGGACAAAATTTGTTTTTCTCAAAGTTTTAATATCCCAGGGACTATTTTTGACAATTTTCAAAGTTCAGGGACTAAACTTGTAATTTTGTGAAACTTTGCACCAAAGGACTAATTATGTAACTTTTTGATTTAAAAGGACCTTTGGTGACTTTTTCAAGTTTTTAGAACAACCAGGGACTAGATTTGACAACTTTTGAAAGTTGAGGGACTGAAACTGCCAATTATGCAAACTTTGTACGTTTTTCATCTGTTTTTTATTATTTTGCATTTAAAACATGTAAAACACATTCCTGGGATATTTTCACTATTTTGATACAATATTGAGTGTTTTTAGATGTTTTGGAAGCTCAGAAAAGGTAAAAATGATGAGTATTTACACACTCATCAATCCCCCACACTAAAACATTACAAGTCCCTATCAATCTTTTGAGAAAAACTAGATGGATTTGAAAACCTCTTTACCAAAAGCCATCACTTCTAGAGTAGCCAGGTGTAAGAACTGTGGCACACCTGATAACCGTGTGATTTTGAGCAAACCACCAGCTGTCAACGGATTTGATTTGTCTTTACCAAAAGCCGTTTGCTTCTGGACAAGCCAGCATCTTGATGGACTAAGTCAACATCTTGGTGAGCTGATTACCAATTATGGATTTTCCACGGCCTTTACCACAAGCCATAATCTTGTGGGCTAGCCAACTCATTCGCTTTATGGGATATGGGGAGTTGAGGAACCATATAATTTTTGGCAAATTGCAAGCCATCAACGGGTTTGAGATGTCTTTACCAAGAGCCGTTTGCTCCTGGACTAGCCAATCCATTTGTCATTTAGACTTTGGCGGACTGATTACCAAAAAAATTTTGAACTTTAGTGATTTTTTTTTTTTTTTTTTTAAATTTTGGTAAAAAACGGGGGTACTAGATAGTAAAATGTGATAAAATTCGCTAGAATAGCGAAATACCCCCCCCCCCCCCCCACACTTAGCATGAATATTGTCCTCAATATTCAAAGTCCCGACTATTATGCCGACTCTTTGAACGTAAAAGGGCAACATTACAAGCTAAATGTAGAAACACAATTTTTTTGCACTTTTGTAACCACAGTGGGGGACTCCCCCACACTTAGGGTGAAAACCCTATAAGCATGCTACTTTTTTTGTTTACCAAGTCGCTAGCTTGACTCGACCCCGAATTCATTTGTCATTGGGGAAGCATGATGTGGAAGAAGGAATCTCCATCGGACTTTCATTCAAGATGTTTGGACAAACATTTGAAGCACGTGAAAGTTCCACACCGATGAGATAAGTATCCGGCTCAAAAGAATGATACATGGAAATGCCGGGGTCAAATATAGTGTCTTCATTCCCGAAGGAGTGAAGAACAGGAGAAGTCACCCTGTAGGTGAAGAAAAGGAAGAAAACCATGATGAAAATCATGATTTGATCTTCTTCATCGAAAGCAGGCTCATTAGCCTGATTTTGGATTTCAAAGGTTAAGCTCGTTTGGTTTGAAAACATCCCGGGCGGGAGGGTGGGAATTTGTAAATTCTCATGATTGAGAGCATTTCCCCCCGGGCTATCATACTCTGGAGGAGTAATGATATGAGTGAGTTCACAAGGGAACTCATCGAAGGTAAATGATTCATAATCGGGGAGAGAATTATGAGAATGAGAAATGGTACTGCCACTAATCTTCTCTCCCATAGGATCAATAGTAAAGGCTTCAAACTCTGGAATAGGATCATCAGAGAGAATGTCACTATCCTTAATGGGGATAGGAAATGAAATAGGTTTCATTTTGAAAGCCTCGATTTTAGAAATGAGGAGATTGACTTTCAATAATGTTGCACGAAGTGCTTCATCTTTGATTTCAGTGTCAATCTCATCATTCTCTTCTTCTAAGCTAACTAGCTGAGAAGGTAATTCTTCCACATAACTGATGTCTCCACATGATAACGAATCGTCATCATTAGAATCGGAGAACATCTCAACATCATCATTCGGGAAGATAAGAGGAGGAGGGATATCACACATATGATCAAAAGTTCCCTGTGACTCTCCTGGGATTGGGATAAGGTTCTCAGCACTAGACTTTATGAATTCGTCCAATTCCTTTTTAGGAACAGTGCTAAGATGCTCATCCCCCATGATCAGAGAGTGAGTGTGAACTTCGGGTGTGATAACTGCAGACTGAGGGAGTTGAGAAGGACTAGCAGTCATGGTTTCTACAAGTTCCATGATTTCTACTGCTAGTGATTCAATCATATTCTTTTCTCCCTGTATTTCTACTGAAGCAGTTTCAACTGAAGTTGAATCAAAAGGTTTCTTAGATACCTTTGGGATTGGAACAAGAAATTCCTCAAGAGGATTGATTTTGACTTCCTTGTTCCCCATTGGCAAGATATCTGAGGTTTCCTTAGGGTTTTCCTATTGAAATGGTTCATCCTCATCACTTTCATCCTCAAGATAAAATGAGTTAACAGGAGGCTTTTGTTTTCTAAGAATCAAATCTTGAAGACAGTTTATACTATCTTGAATGGTCTTGTTGACTTGATTTTGATTCATAATCATTTTAGTAATCAATTCAGCTCTAGCTAACTCGTCCTGAGGCGGTGGTTGAGGGTTTGTGTATTGTGAGGGCTGGTTAAAACCAAATTCATGATTGTTATAAGGAACCTGTTCATAGAAAAACTGATTCCTAATTTGACAATCAGAGCTGTAGTGTGGGCCACCACAATACTCACAACAGAAAAACTGTTGAGTCTGACTTGGTGTATTTTGATACGAAGCATTGTTAAGATTTGGATAATATGATTCTTGCTCGTATGAATGTGATGGGTAGTTGGAAAAATTTGAGGAGTTGTTGAATGAGTTCTGGTTAGGATCATAAGCAAATGAATTCCTCGAACCACAAAACAAACAACTCCCGTCTCGAATATCGTTACCACATTGTACACATGTACACCAACGACATGGAAAACCAAAAAGTGGCTCACCACAACCTACACAAGGAACAAAATCCGGAGGTGGGACAAGTGGTGTGCTCTTAGAGCTAGGAATTTCCACCACTTCCGTTATGGTCTTGGGTTTTTGAATGTGAAGATTAGGCAAGTCGTTCTTTTCAGTCATAGCTCTAAGCTCTTGGTTTTTGCTTATAACCGTATATCGTGAAAGATTAGGAGCAATTGCGAGCTTAGATTTTTGGATAACCGTAGGTTAGACGTATTTAGCACTTCCATAGTCAGAGGAAAGTACAGGGTCCTTTGTCACCCCGGTTCCTCGTTCCATTTCCCTCATCGGAGAGGGAATAGGAATTGATGGTCCATCATAATCAACATGACATCTCGATATTTTTTGACAAGGCCTGCAGTTTTTCAATGTTGATCTCAAAGGCCTTATGTTCAAAGAAATCGCATCGAGAGATGCCATTAATTACGGGACAAGTGAAAGAAGTTAGAATCAAAAGGATAGAGGGTAAAGGGATAAAGAATAAAAAAGGTGAGAGGGTAAAGGTGAATATTTTTGGTATTTTTGAGAAACATGTTTAGTGCACATGCACCAAAAACAATTTTTCAAAACAAAATCGAGGCAAAACCACAGTGAACTTAAACCAATAATCACAAGTGAATGGCTTCTTTGAAAAAGGTACACCACTCACAGGGATATAAAGGCAAGTTTTAATCTTAAGTTTGGGAATTTATTATGTCCACACCCCCAGTTGGTAGGTGTTCAGCCTTGGTTTGCGGTAGTAAGATTTTATGTATTTATTACTTTGAAAAACTGTTTTAGGCTTATGGGTGTGTGTGCAGAAAACTTTGGGAAATATTTTTGGAACTGACTCGTTAACTGAAATCGTTCTTTTAAGATTACTTGCAGGCTGGCGGGAGGAAGTAAATAGGTTTCCTCTTCAGTTCGCAATTTAATGTCAGAACTTACCTTAAACCAACTGTTTTAGGTTGTAATCTTAAAGAAAACGAAGTAATTTAACTTCACAGTTTGTTTTGTTGTTTTTGATTTTTTTTTTGTGTTTTTAACACTTTAGGAAAAGTGTTAATTAACTTTCTTTGATATGATTATATTTTTACAAAAACTTTTTACAAATTTGTGTGAAATTTGTACAGGGAGGGTTTTGAAAACCACTAAACTTAAAACGATTTTTTAAAACACGCAACAACCTCCCCGACAACGGCGCCAAATTTTGATTGATGCGAAAGCAGTCAGATATTATTGACCAAAGTCAATAAGTCAAAGACAGCCTCGTTCCAATTCTCCAGTGATAGTATAGTGTGTCCCCCGGTCGTTATGTCCCAGCGAAATTGAAATAGTGCTTTGGAAATCGTTTAGGAATGAGTGGCACTGAGGTCAGTAGCCAAGATGATATGGAATTAATTTTGCTACTGATATTTTGGTATTCACACAATGATATAATATTCACAAAAATCAGATATACAGATATATGCACAAATTTACAATTAAGATTCACGTAATCAGACAGAAAAGTGGGTTTTGGTAAATTACAAACTACAGGGGGTGCAAATGAAACTTTTGAAAACTTAAAATTAAAAGAAAAGTTAAAAGGAAAATGAAATTATAAAAGTGATTATTTTAATATTTAAATATTATTTAATTAATAAAACTATTTAAAATCTAATTTTAATTAACTAAAAATGATAAGGATTACAAATTAAACTAAAAATTTGCCAAAATATTTTCTAAACCTTAATAAGAACTTGAAGAAAGTATAAAAAATAAAAATAAATATTTTTGTCTTTTTATGGATTTTTTATTAATTAAAAACTATTTAACTTAATTAAACTAATTAAACTACTTTAAATTACAAATAATATTAAATTAACTTAGAAAATTATGGAAAAGTTTATAAAACTATTTAACCATCACAGGAATCCTACAAAATTATAAAAACTTCTAAAAATTATATTTTAGGCTAATCCACTAATTATTTACCTTTTAATTAACTTAAATCTAATTTAAATAATTAAAATAAGAAAAATGGAAAATGAATAGTAGAAACTAAAAATATATTTTCTAAAAGTCTATTATATTATATAAGAGCTAGGAAAAATATAAAAACAAGGATTTGCTTTATAAAAAATAAATATGCTATTTAATACTTAATATTAATTAATAATTAAGAAAACTAATATTAAATCTAATAAATACTAAATGACAAAATAAAAATCTAGAAAAATTACTGAAATTACTTTAATATAAAAGGTAATTAATAAAAATATAAAAAAGCTAAGTACTTAATAAAAATATAAAAATGAAAATTAGAATTTAATTTACATTAAATAGAAACTATCACTTAAAAATTAAATTGACTTTTCTGGATTTTTTCTTTGGAAACTTGTTTTATACCTAAAAGTGGAAAACTTTTATAAAAATAAACTTTATGGAGCTTAAAAATAAGCACTGTGGAAGCTTTTTGGCTCCACAGTTGACTTTGTTTGACTTTATAAGCAAATAAGCTCAAACCAGCTTGTGTGGGGCCCACTATTGTTGATTTAGGTTCAAATGTGTTTAGGGAACATGTCTAAGCCAGAAAAAGCAATTGAGAACCACAGAATAATCAAATAATCTAGAATAAGCACTTTGCAAACCTCTTGGCTGCACAGAAATGGGACAGAATTATGTGGCAAATTCAGGTGGGTCCCAGAGGTCCTAAGGTCAAACCAAGGCTCAAACTTGAAACCCTTGTAGGAGGGGGGTTGGGAAAACCTAAAACTAAGGTGTGGGGACCACTGTGGTGGCCACAAACCACCACCAAAGGTGGTGGTGTGGATGGTGTCTGCTGGTGCAGGGCACACAAATAGCCCTGCAGCCCTCTTTGAGGGGTTGTGGGGCCCAGGAAAAAAATCACAAAAATGAAACTCAAGTGGGATTCAATAGGCGAGGTGTTGGACTTCAAATCCTAAAAAGCTCAAACTCTAATTCTCACCACAAAATTCACAAATATTCCCACAACTTTTGGAAAAATCTGAGAGCTTACAATTTGACTTTTTAAGAAATACACCTATGTTGACTAATATGAACTTCTGCTGATCCTAGTTAACTTAATGTGATGATTAAAGATAAATTGAAGCTAAAACAGATTAACTTAACAATAACTAAAGTAAATTTTGAAGTTTGTGCATCCACAATCCACAACAGTTAAGCTTGAGTACAAACTTTTAAAACAGTTAAACAACACTTTCAACCAACTCTAAGGTAAAATGGGAATTTGAGCATTTAAGAGTGTAAAACTGAAATGAGTATTAAGAACATGAAATTAAGGTTTAAATAAACTTAAATTGCATTAAAAAGACTGAGTACAAGCTTTGAAACTAAAAATTACATTTTAAAAGAAAAACACACTACCTACGATTACATTAAATTAAAACTACACTAATACATCTTCTCCCCTGCTCCTTTCTTCTCTTATAGCATCCCAAAAGATCTTGTGGGTCCCACTGGTCATTTCCCACCAACTTGATTGAATTTTAAAACCTTTTTGCTCTCTTTCCAATTTTGGCGGGAAAAGATTATATGGTGCAATTGGCTCTGTAACAGATGCCATAGGGGGGTGGTGTCACACCCCCAAAATCGGGTCCAGCGGAAGCATACGTGTAGCTGGGGTGTAACTCAATTGGTATTACAACACAAGTTCAAAAATGGTTTTCACTTTACTTATTTAAAATAAAATCGTTTAACCAAAAATATTGAATTTACATCGTTAAAAGTAGTGCGGAAGTAGGCCCTTAAAAGTAGTTTAAAACGGTCCCCAAATGAATAATCAGAGTCTTCTATGACCATGCCATGCCCTGCCAAAACCTCCTGTAGCGTGCCATAGGTTAAAACCTGAAAATACATGCTAAAGTGTCAACACGAGGTTGGTGAGTTCATAGAGTTTGTTTAACAAATAAAGTTTATAGAAAAATGATCACACAGCAAAGGCATCGTAAATCCACTCAGTTACAAGTCCCGCCATAAGAGACTTGTAACCTGTGTGTTTACAACCCACTGCCAAATAGTTGCATGTTTAGTAGTCAAGTACACGTGGTCAATATAGTTCACAATATGGGCACATAGTATATAATAAAGAATGTGGCAAGGCTCCTAAAATAAATAATATGCATTCCGTAGACAGGGGAACGAGAGGTTGGCCGACCTCTAATAGCGCTATCCATACTACCTACTGCCCCACACAAGGAGGCCGCACGAACGGTACGTATAAACTGGAGTGCGAACGGCAAACCAGCAGGAGACTAACAATTGCTGATGCACGTACGGTACATCTTTCACAAACTACTATATAGTAATAAATCAAAGTTACTCCGTAGACAGGGGAGATTTTATGTTGCTCCGAACATGGGAGACTTGATAATGCTGCTCCGTCGACAGGGGAGACTTTGCACTGCTCCGATCATGGGAGACTTTAGGTTATAACACGTACGGTGCATTAAGTTCAAAAGTTTAAGTCAATTTCAAAGGTCAAGTCAAGTTCAAAAGGTCAAGTAGTAATTCATGTAAAAACGAGCATGTATTCTCCCCCAAAAAGTTAACAAAACAATTTAAAAGAGTAGGGGCTATGACTCACCTGGTACTATAGTTACGAAGACAAAAGTGGTTATGATGGAAATGAGGCTCGGTCTCTAACCGCGACCTATAATGAACGAATGATACGATCTACTTAAATTATGAGGGGATGCGATGAATGTACATGCACATGAAGCCAATACCACTCGTAGTTTGAAAATAAGTGTTGGCGTTGATTTATAGTGTTTCCATAACTTAAGAGAATATGTGCTATTAGAGGTTGTCAAATATATATATATATATAGTTCGCCTAGTTTCAAAAGTGTATATCTTGGTCGTTTTAAGCTCGTTTTCTATGTTCTTTACATCCACGGATTCGTTTTAGTATATACTAATATATTTTTGATAACTCGGCTCCTCTAGGTTACGTTTAACGTCTCTATTTGCCCGTCGAAAACTGTCAAACAGCATGCAGTTTTTCAGAAAATAGTTTTCGTCGTTAAATTTACAAAAATCATATATCCTTCGTTATAAACTCGTTTTAGTTCGTTCTTTCGCCAAAAGTTTCGTTTTTAAAAGTATTTTCTAAATCTTTGATCAAAAATTTCCCATCATCCACTAATTTTCCCACGTCTCAAAAATAGGGACAGTAGGTCAATATGTAGTTTCAAAAATCATTTTCCTAGTTTCAAACTTGTTTCATCTTCAACCAAACCACTTTCAATCACCACAAATCTAGTCTAATCTTACCATACACCTTCTTAGGGTGTTATGGGTTCCTAAACATCATAAATCAAGTGGATCTAACAAGGATCTAACGATAATCCATTTCTAGTGCTCAAAAGTTATATATATATATATATATATATATATATATATATATATATATATATATATATATATATATATATATATATATATATATATATAAATGAGTGGTATAACTAACATATGCATGTAGATCGTGAATGGAAATCATATGATCATAAAAATAACATGAAGAAATTATGAACAAGAGTTTGACAACTTACATAGAAAGATTATAGAGCTTGGATGAGTAAAACCTAAGAAACCTTGAGTTTTTATTACAAAACTCAAACAAGAACAGCTAAAGGAACAAGATAATAACTTGATCTTGGAAAAATGCTGGATTCGTCTTGTTGTTGTGTTCTTGGCCGATCATGATGAGAAGAGAGAAAAGAGATGAGTTTACTTGCTTTTGATTTGGTGAAATAAGATGAAAAAGTGAGTTTTTGTGTTATATATTATAAGAAAAATTGTATAAGTAACTAATTTGTCAAATAATGCATGGACAAGATCCACCATTTAAGGAAATCAAGGGGGGGTGGGGACTGAATTTGGTGAAAAAAAAGAAGAAAACATGTGACTTTAGTAAGATAGTTGGTATAATGTGTAGATATTATTAGTTTTAGGTGATACCGGGTACCGAGTTAACTAAAAATAAATTGTAACGAGATAAAATAAAATATAATGAAGTTGTAAAAATTGTAAAATAATATTCGTGATGAGAATCGGAAGTTAAAATAATGATCGGGTTGAAATATCGCAAACCGACGGATTTATAAGCTCCGTCACACCCCCAAAATCGGGTCCAACGGAAGCATACGTGTAGCTGGGGTGTAACTCAATTGGTATTACAACACAAGTTCAAAAATGGTTTTCACTTTACTTATTTAAAATAAAATCGTTTAACCAAAAATATTGAATTTACATCGTTAAAAGTAGTGCGGAAGTAGGCCCTTAAAAGTAGTTTAAAACGGTCCCCAAATGAATAATCAGAGTCTTCTATGACCATGCCATGCCCTGCCAAAACCTCCTGTAGCGTGCCATAGGTTAAAACCTGAAAATACATGCTAAAGTGTCAACACGAGGTTGGTGAGTTCATAGAGTTTGTTTAACAAATAAAGTTTATAGAAAAATGATCACACAGCAAAGGCATCGTAAATCCACTCAGTTACAAGTCCCGCCATAAGAGACTTGTAACCTGTGTGTTTACAACCCACTGCCAAATAGTTGCATGTTTAGTAGTCAAGTACACGTGGTCAATATAGTTCACAATATGGGCACATAGTATATAATAAAGAATGTGGCAAGGCTCCTAAAATAAATAATATGCGTTCCGTAGACAGGGGAACGAGAGGTTGGCCGACCTCTAATAGCGCTATCCATACTACCTACTGCCCCACACAAGGAGGCCGCACGAACGGTACGTATAAACTGGAGTGCGAACGGCAAACCAGCAGGAGACTAACAATTGCTGATGCACGTACGGTACATCTTTCACAAACTATTATATAGTAATAAATCAAAGTTACTCCGTAGACAGGGGAGATTTTATGTTGCTCCGAACACGGGAGACTTGATAATGCTGCTCCGTCGACAGGGGAGACTTTGCACTGCTCCGATCATGGGAGACTTTAGGTTATAACACGTACGGTGCATTAAGTTCAAAAGTTTAAGTCAATTTCAAAGGTCAAGTCAAGTTCAAAAGGTCAAGTAGTAATTCATGTAAAAACGAGCATGTATTCTCCCCCAAAAAGTTAACAAAACAATTTAAAAGAGTAGGGGCTATGACTCACCTGGTACTATAGTTACGAAGACAAAAGTGGTTATGATGGAAATGAGGCTCGGTCTCTAACCGCGACCTATAATGAACGAATGATACGATCTACTTAAATTATGAGGGGATGCGATGAATGTACATGCACATGAAGCCAATACCACTCGTAGTTTGAAAATAAGTGTTGGCGTTGATTTATAGTGTTTCCATAACTTAAGAGAATATGTGCTATTAGAGGTTGTCAAATATATATATATATATATAGTTCGCCTAGTTTCAAAAGTGTATATCTTGGTCGTTTTAAGCTCGTTTTCTATGTTCTTTACATCCACGGATTCGTTTTAGTATATACTAATATATTTTTGATAACTCGGCTCCTCTAGGTTACGTTTAACGTCTCTATTTGCCCGTCGAAAACTGTCAAACAGCATGCAGTTTTTCAGAAAATAGTTTTCGTCGTTAAATTTACAAAAATCATATCTCCTTCGTTATAAACTCGTTTTAGTTCGTTCTTTCGCCAAAAGTTTCGTTTTTAAAAGTATTTTCTAAATCTTTGATCAAAAATTTCCCATCATCCACTGATTTTCCCACGTCTCAAAAATAGGGACAGTAGGTCAATATGTAGTTTCAAAAATCATTTTCCTAGTTTCAAACTTGTTTCATCTTCAACCAAACCACTTTCAATCACCACAAATCTAGTCTAATCTTACCATACACCTTCTTAGGGTGTTATGGGTTCCTAAACATCATAAATCAAGTGGATCTAACAAGGATCTAACTATAATCCATTTCTAGTGCTCAAAAGTTATATATATATATATATATATATATATATATATATATATATATATATATATATATATATATATATATATATATATATATATATATGAGTGGTATAACTAACATATGCATGTAGATCTTGAATGGAAATCATATGATCATAAAAATAACATGAAGAAATTATGAACAAGAGTTTGACAACTTACATAGAAAGATTATAGAGCTTGGATGAGTAAAACCTAAGAAACATTGAGTTTTTATTACAAAACTCAAACAAGAACAGCTAAAGGAACAAGATAATAACTTGATCTTGGAAAAATGCTGGATTCTTCTTGTTGTTGTGTTCTTGGCCGATCATGATGAGAAGAGAGAAAAGAGATGAGTTTACTTGCTTTTGATTTGGTGAAATAAGATGAAAAAGTGAGTTTTTGTGTTATATATTATAAGAAAAATTGTATAAGTAACTAATTTGTCAAATAATGCATGGACAAGATCCACCATTTAAGGAAATCAAGGGGGGGGGGGGGGCTGAATTTGGTGAAAAAAAAGAAGAAAACATGTGACTTTAGTAAGATAGTTGGTATAATGTGTAGATATTATTAGTTTTAGGTGATACCGGGTACCGAGTTAACTAAAAATAAATTGTAACGAGATAAAATAAAAAATAAAGAAGTTGTAAAAATTGTAAAATAATATTCGTGATGAGAATCGGAAGTTAAAATAATGATCGGGTTGAAATATCGCAAACCGACGGAGTTATAAGCTCCGTCACACCCCCAAAATCGGGTCCAACGGAAGCATACGTGTAGCTGGGGTGTAACTCAATTGGTATTACAACACAAGTTCAAAAATGGTTTTCACTTTACTTATTTAAAATAAAATCGTTTAACCAAAAATATTGAATTTACATCGTTAAAAGTAGTGCGGAAGTAGGCCCTTAAAAGTAGTTTAAAACGGTCCCCAAATGAATAATCAGAGTCTTCTATGACCATGCCATGCCCTGCCAAAACCTCCTGTAGCGTGCCATAGGTTAAAACCTGAAAATACATGCTAAAGTGTCAACACGAGGTTGGTGAGTTCATAGAGTTTGTTTAACAAATAAAGTTTATAGAAAAATGATCACACAGCAAAGGCATCGTAAATCCACTCAGTTACAAGTCCCGCCATAAGAGACTTGTAACCTGTGTGTTTACAACCCACTGCCAAATAGTTGCATGTTTAGTAGTCAAGTACACGTGGTCAATATAGTTCACAATATGGGCACATAGTATATAATAAAGAATGTGGCAAGGCTCCTAAAATAAATAATATGCGTTCCGTAGACAGGGGAACGAGAGGTTGGCCGACCTCTAATAGCGCTATCCATACTACCTACTGCCCCACACAAGGAGGCCGCACGAACGGTACGTATAAACTGGAGTGCGAACGGCAAACCAGCAGGAGACTAACAATTGCTGATGCACGTACGGTACATCTTTCACAAACTATTATATAGTAATAAATCAAAGTTACTCCGTAGACAGGGGAGATTTTATGTTGCTCCGAACATGGGAGACTTGATAATGCTGCTCCGTCGACAGGGGAGACTTTGCACTGCTCCGATCATGGGAGACTTTAGGTTATAACACATACGGTGCATTAAGTTCAAAAGTTTAAGTCAATTTCAAAGGTCAAGTCAAGTTCAAAAGGTCAAGTAGTAATTCATGTAAAAACGAGCATGTATTCTCCCCCAAAAAGTTAACAAAACAATTTAAAAGAGTAGGGGCTATGACTCACCTGGTACTATAGTTACGAAGACAAAAGTGGTTATGATGGAAATGAGGCTCGGTCTCTAACCGCTACCTATAATGAACGAATGATACGATCTACTTAAATTATGAGGGGATGCGATGAATGTACATGCACATGAAGCCAATACCACTCGTAGTTTGAAAATAAGTGTTGGCGTTGATTTATAGTGTTTCCATAACTTAAGAGAATATGTGCTATTAGAGGTTGTCAAATATATATATATATATAGTTCGCCTAGTTTCAAAAGTGTATATCTTGGTCGTTTTAAGCTCGTTTTCTATGTTCTTTACATCCAAGGATTCGTTTTAGTATATACTAATATATTTTTGATAACTCGGCTCCTCTAGGTTACGTTTAACGTCTCTATTTGCCCGTCGAAAACTGTCAAACAGCATGCAGTTTTTCAGAAAATAGTTTTCGTCGTTAAATTTACAAAAATCATATCTCCTTCGTTATAAACTCGTTTTAGTTCGTTCTTTCGCCAAAAGTTTCGTTTTTAAAAGTATTTTCTAAATCTTTGATCAAAAATTTCCCATCATCCACTGATTTTCCCACGTTTCAAAAATAGGGACAGTAGGTCAATATGTAGTTTCAAAAATCATTTTCCTAGTTTCAAACTTGTTTCATCTTCAACCAAACCACTTTCAATCACCACAAATCTAGTCTAATCTTACCATACACCTTCTTAGGGTGTCATGGGTTCCTAAACATCATAAATCAAGTGGATCTAACAAGGATCTAACTATAATCCATTTCTAGTGCTCAAAAGTTATATATATATATATATATATATATATATATATATATATATATATATATATATATATATATATATATATATATATAAATGAGTGGTATAACTAACATATGCATGTAGATCTTGAATGGAAATCATATGATCATAAAAATAACATGAAGAAATTATGAACAAGAGTTTGACAACTTACATAGAAAGATTATAGAGCTTGGATGAGTAAAACCTAAGAAACCTTGAGTTTTTATTACAAAACTCAAACAAGAACAACTAAAGGAACAAGATAATAACTTGATCTTGGAAAAATGCTGGATTCTTCTTGTTGTTGTGTTCGTGGCCGATCATGATGAGAAGAGAGAAAAGAGATGAGTTTACTTGCTTTTGATTTGGTGAAATAAGATGAAAAAGTGAATTTTTGTGTTATATATTATAAGAAAAATTGTATAAGTAACTAATTTGTCAAATAATGCATGGACAAGATCCACCATTTAAGGAAATCAAGGGGGGGGGGGGGGCTGAATTTGGTGAAAAAAAAGAAGAAAACATGTGACTTTAGTAAGATAGTTGGTATAATGTGTAGATATTATTAGTTTTAGGTGATACCGGGTACCGAGTTAACTAAAAATAAATTGTAACGAGATAAAATAAAATATAATGAAGTTGTAAAAATTGTAAAATAATATTCGTGATGAGAATCAGAAGTTAAAATAATGATCGGGTTGAAATATCGCAAACCGACGGAGTTATAAGCTCCGACCGGAAAACGTAACAGTTGATTTGAAAACACCGGGTAAATTAATAATATAATTTTTATATCATTATTATGAGTATAAAAATATGTTAGGACCATAGTTGAGATTATCGGATAATTATTCAAAATAATAGCTCATAAGATAACGTTTATTAGGTTGATAATCGTACGTGTACAGAAATGACGCAACTCACATATAAATGACAAATTTTCTCCGGAGGTGAATAGTGTTTTATGAATAGTAAAATTTTAAAACGCTTCTCAGAATCACAAACCGACTCCGAAAAAGATGAATAGTGAAATGATGAATAGTGATCGATGAATAGTAACCGATGAATAGTAAATGTGAAAGTTCGGGAAAAGACCAGAATTTACGAGTTGTGACAGTCTCTACCCCTTAAGGGAACTTCGTCCCGAAGTTCAGTTAACGTAGGTCTCTGAAGTGTTATAAAGGTGAAGATTCATGAGATGAAATGACCAGTTGACGTGCTTCCAGGCGGCGGTTCACAAGGTGATGAAAAGTATAAGCATTCTGACAACGAGGGTATACACACACACATAAATGAAGCATTTGGAAATTGAGTAGAGGATTCAATCCAGACAAAATTTTATTATAACCATTCTCAGTGTTGCGAAATTCATTTCTGAGTCGGATATAGGTAGTCAGCCTATGTCCCACTATCCCGGGTTGAATATAGGTGACTAGTCTATATTCCACCGAGGTTCCATGAATTTTGAAATACTCAGCTCAGTTATACTAATACTATGTCCTTCACAAATACCAAGACGTTCAGAAAGACTAAGGCAGGTGACCAAACTCGAGGTCAAATGATGAAACTATGCAGGGAAAAACATAACAGGGTGACATATATGATACGTGAACATGCTTATATGAAAGACAATGATAGAAATCAACTAGAATAAGTGAATATAATATACCAGATAATGAGACACAAATCTCATCACCTAAGTCAGCAACAAACCACAAGTGAGGCATCATCTTGGCAGGCAGGCACGTGACGGTCATAGGGTTAAGTTTTTCGTAAAAGTAGCTATAGTCTAGGTTTTAAAAACACGTAGTTCGCTATAGCCAAAGCTCTGATACCAATCTGTCACACCCCCAAAATCGGGTCCAGCGGAAGCATACGTGTAGCTGGGGTGTAACTCAATTGGTATTACAACACAAGTTCAAAAATGGTTTTCACTTTACTTATTTAAAATAAAATCGTTTAACCAAAAATATTGAATTTACATCGTTAAAAGTAGTGCGGAAGTAGGCCCTTAAAAGTAGTTTAAAACGGTCCCCCAAATGAATAATCAGAGTCTTCTATGACCATGCCATGCCCTGCCAAAACCTCCTGTAGCGTGCCATAGGTTAAAACCTGAAAATACATGCTAAAGTGTCAACACGAGGTTGGTGAGTTCATAGAGTTTGTTTAACAAATAAAGTTTATAGAAAAATGATCACACAGCAAAGGCATCGTAAATCCACTCAGTTACAAGTCCCGCCATAAAAGACTTGTAACCTGTGTGTTTACAACCCACTGCCAAATAGTTGCATGTTTAGTAGTCAAGTACACGTGGTCAATATAGTTCACAATATGGGCACATAGTATATAATAAAGAATGTGGCAAGGCTCCTAAAATAAATAATATGCATTCCGAAGACAGGGGAACGAGAGGTTGGCCGACCTCTAATAGCGCTATCCATACTACCTACTGCCCCACACAAGGAGGCCGCACGAACGGTACGTATAAACTGGAGTGCGAACGGCAAACCAGCAGGAGACTAACAATTGCTGATGCACGTACGGTACATCTTTCACAAACTATTATATAGTAATAAATCAAAGTTACTCCGTAGACAGGGGAGATTTTATGTTGCTCCGAACATGGGAAACTTGATAATGCTGCTCCGTCGACAGGGGATACTTTGCACTGCTCCGATCATGGGAGACTTTAGGTTATAACACGTACGGTGCATTAAGTTCAAAAGTTTAAGTCAATTTCAAAGGTCAAGTCAAGTTCAAAAGGTCAAGTAGTAATTCATGTAAAAACGAGCATGTATTCTCCCCCAAAAAGTTAACAAAACAATTTAAAAGAGTAGTGGCTATGACTCACCTGGTACTATAGTTACGAAGACAAAAGTGGTTATGATGGAAATGAGGCTCGGTCTCTAACCGCGACCTATAATGAACGAATGATACGATCTACTTAAATTATGAGGGGATGCGATGAATGTACATTCACATGAAGCCAATACCACTCGTAGTTTGAAAATAAGTGTTGGCGTTGATTTATAGTGTTTCCATAACTTAAGAGAATATGTGCTATTAGAGGTTGTCAAATATAAATATATATAGTTCGCCTAGTTTCAAAAGTGTATATCTTGGTCGTTTTAAGCTCGTTTTCTATGTTCTTTACATCCACGGATTCGTTTTAGTATATACTAATATATTTTTGATAACTCGGCTCCTCTAGGTTACGTTTAACGTCTCTATTTGCCCGTCAAAAACTGTCAAACAGCATGCAGTTTTTCAGAAAATAGTTTTCGTCGTTAAATTTACAAAAAATCATATCTCCTTCGTTATAAACTTGTTTTAGTTCGTTCTTTCGCCAAAAGTTTCGTTTTTAAAAGTATTTTCTAAATCTTTGATCAAAAATTTCCCATCATCCACTGATTTTCCCACGTCTCAAAAATAGGGACAGTAGGTCAATATGTAGTTTTAAAAATAATTTTCCTAGTTTTCAAACTTGTTTCATCTTCAACCAAACCACTTTCAATCACCACAAATCTAGTCTAATCTTACCATACACCTTCTTAGGGTGTTATGGGTTCCTAAACATCATAAATAAAGGTGGATCTAACAATGATCTAACTATAATCCATTTCTAGTGCTCAAAAGTTATATATATATATATTATATATATATATATATATATATATATATATATATTATATATATATATAAAATGAGTGGTATAACTAACATATGCAATGTAGATCTTGAATGGAAATCATATGATCAAAAAAATAACATGAAGAAATTATGAACAAGAGTTTGACAACTTACATAGAAAGATTATAGAGCTTGGATGAGTAAAACCTAAGAAACCTTGAGTTTTTATTACAAAACTCAAACAAGAACAGCTAAAGGAACAAGATAATAACTTGATCTTGGAAAAATGCTGGATTCTTCTTGTTGTTGTGTTCTTGGCCGATCATGATGAGAAGAGAGAAAAGAGATGAGTTTACTTGCTTTTGATTTGGTGAAATAAGATGAAAAAGTGAGTTTTTGTGTTATATATTATAAGAAAAATTGTATAAGTAACTAATTTGTCAAATAATGCATGGACAAGATCCACCATTTAAGGAAATCAAGGGGGGGGGGGGGGGGGCTGAATTTGGTGAAAAAAAAGAAGAAAACATGTGACTTTAGTAAGATAGTTGGTATAATGTGTAGATATTATTAGTTTTAGGTGATACCGGGTACCGAGTTAACTAAAAATAAATTGTAACGAGATAAAATAAAATATAATGAAGTTGTAAAAATTGTAAAATAATATTCGTGATGAGAATCGGAAGTTAAAATAATGATCGGGTTGAAATATCGCAAACCGACGGAGTTATAAGCTCCGTCACACCCCCAAAATCGGGTCCAACGGAAGCATACGTGTAGCTGGGGTGTAACTCAATTGGTATTACAACACAAGTTCAAAAATGGTTTTCACTTTACTTATTTAAAATAAAATCGTTTAACCAAAAATATTGAATTTACATCGTTAAAAGTAGTGCGGAAGTAGGCCCTTAAAAGTAGTTTAAAACGGTCCCCAAATGAATAATCAGAGTCTTCTATGACCATGCCATGCCCTGCCAAAACCTCCTGTAGCGTGCCATAGGTTAAAACCTGAAAATACATGCTAAAGTGTCAACACGAGGTTGGTGAGTTCATAGAGTTTGTTTAACAAATAAAGTTTATAGAAAAATGATCACACAGCAAAGGCATCGTAAATCCACTCAGTTACAAGTCCCGCCATAAGAGACTTGTAACCTGTGTGTTTACAACCCACTGCCAAATAGTTGCATGTTTAGTAGTCAAGTACACCTGGTCAACATAGTTCACAATATAGGAACATAGTATATAATAAAGAATGTGGCAAGGCTCCTAAAATAAATAATATGCGTTCCGTAGACAGGGGAACGAGAGGTTGGCCGACCTCTAATAGCGCTATCCATACTACCTACTGCCCCACACAAGGAGGCCGCACGAACGGTACGTATAAACTGGAGTGCGAACGGCAAACCAGCAGGAGACTAACAATTGTTGATGCATGTACGATACATCTTTCACAAACTATTATATAGTAATAAATCAAAGTTACTCCGTAGACAGGGGAGATTTTATGTTGCTCCGAACATGGGAGACTTGATAACGCTGCTCCGTCGACAGGGGAGACTTTGCACTGCTCCGATCATGGGAGACTTTAGGTTATAACACGTACGGTGCATTAAGTTCAAAAGTTTAAGTCAATTTCAAAGGTCAAGTCAAGTTCAAAAGGTCAAGTAGTAATTCATGTAAAAACGAGCATGTATTCTCCCCCAAAAAGTTAACAAAACAATTTAAAAGAGTAGGGGCTATGACTCACCAGGTACTATAGTTACGAAGACAAAAGTGGTTATGATGGAAATGAGGCTCGGTCTCTAACCGCGACCTATAATGAACGAATGATACGATCTACTTAAATTATGAGGGGATGCGATGAATGTACATGCACATGAAGCCAATACCACTCGTAGTTTGAAAATAAGTGTTGGCGTTGATTTATAGTGTTTCCATAACTTAAGAGAATATGTGCTATTAGAGGTTGTCAAATATATATATATATATATATATATATATATATATATATATATATATATATATATATATATATATATATAGTTCGCCTAGTTTCAAAAGTGTATATCTTGGTCGTTTTAAGCTCGTTTTCTATGTTCTTTACATCCACGGATTCGTTTTAGTATATACTAATATATTTTTGATAACTCGGCTCCTCTAGGTTACGTTTAACGTCTCTATTTGCCCGTCGAAAACTGTCAAACAGCATGCAGTTTTTCAGAAAATAGTTTTCGTCGTTAAATTTACAAAAATCATATCTCCTTCGTTATAAACTCGTTTTAGTTCGTTCTTTCGCCAAAAGTTTCGTTTTTAAAAGTATTTTCTAAATCTTTGATCAAAAATTTCCCATCATCCACTGATTTTCCCACGTTTCAAAAATAGGGACAGTAGGTCAATATGTAGTTTCAAAAATCATTTTCCTAGTTTCAAACTTGTTTCATCTTCAACCAAACCACTTTCAATCACCACAAATCTAGTCTAATCTTACCATACACCTTCTTAGGTTGTCATGGGTTCCTAAACATCATAAATCAAGTGGATCTAACAAGGATCTAACTATAATCCATTTCTAGTGCTCAAAAGTTATATATATATATATATATATATATATATATATATATATATATATATATATATATATATATATATATATATATATATATATATATATATATATATATATATATATAAATGAGTGGTATAACTAACATATGCATGTAGATCTTGAATTGAAATCATATGATCATAAAAATAACATGAAGAAATTATGAACAAGAGTTTGACAACTTACATAGAAAGATTATAGAGCTTGGATGAGTAAAACCTAAGAAACCTTGAGTTTTTATTACAAAACTCAAACAAGAACAACTAAAGGAACAAGATAATAACTTGATCTTGGAAAAATGCTGGATTCTTCTTGTTGTTGTGTTCTTGGCCGATCATGATGAGAAGAGAGAAAAGAGATGAGTTTACTTGCTTTTGATTTGGTGAAATAAGATGAAAAAGTGAGTTTTTGTGTTATATATTATAAGAAAAATTGTATAAGTAACTAATTTGTCAAATAATGCATGGACAAGATCCACCATTTAAGGAAATCAAGGGGGGGGGGGCTGAATTTGGTGAAAAAAAAGAAGAAAACATGTGACTTTAGTAAGATAGTTGGTATAATGTGTAGATATTATTAGTTTTAGGTGATACCGGGTACCGAGTTAACTAAAAATAAATTGTAACGAGATAAAATAAAATATAATGAAGTTGTAAAAATTGTAAAATAATATTCGTGATGAGAATCAGAAGTTAAAATAATGATCGGGTTGAAATATCGCAAACCGACGGAGTCATAAGCTCCGACCGGAAAACGTAACAGTTGATTTGAAAACACCGGGTAAATTAATAATATAATTTTTATATCATTATTATGAGTATAAAAATATGTTAGGACCATAGTTGAGATTATCGGATAATTATTCAAAATAATAGCTCATAAGATAACGTTTATTAGGTTGATAATCGTACGTGTACAGAAATGACGCAACTCACATATAAATGACAAATTTTCTCCGGAGGTGAATAGTGTTTTATGAATAGTAAAATTTTAAAACGCTTCTCAGAATCACAAACCGACTCCGAAAAAGATGAATAGTGAAATGATGAATAGTGATCGATGAATAGTAACCGATGAATAGTAAATGTGAAAGTTCGGGAAAAGACCAGAATTTACGAGTTGTGACAGTCTCTACCCCTTAAGGGAACTTCGTCCCGAAGTTCAGTTAACGTAGGTCTCTGAAGTGTTATAAAGGTGAAGATTCATGAGATGAAATGACCAGTTGACGTGCTTCCAGGCGGCGGTTCACAAGGTGATGAAAAGTATAAGCATTCTGACAACGAGGGTATACACACACATAAATGAAGCATTTGGAAATTGAGTAGAGGATTCAATCCAGACAGAATTTTATTATAACCATTCTCAGTGTTGCGAAATTCATTTCTGAGTCGGATATAGGTAGTCAGCCTATGTCCCACTATCCCGGGTTGAATATAGGTGACTAGTCTATATTCCACCGAGGTTCCATGAATTTTGAAATACTCAGCTCAGTTATACTAATACTATGTCCTTCACAAATACCAAGACGTTCAGAAAGACTAAGGCAGGTGACCAAACTCGAGGTCAAATAATGAAACTATGCAGGGAAAAACATAACAGGGTGACATATATGATACGTGAACATGCTTATATGAAAGACAATGATAGAAATCAACTAGAATAAGTGAATATAATATACCAGATAATGAGACACAAATCTCATCACCTAAGTCAGCAACAAACCACAAGTGAGGCATCATCTTGGCAGGCAGGCACGTGACGGTCATAGGGTTAAGTTTTTCGTAAAAGTAGCTATAGTCTAGGTTTTAAAAACACGTAGTTCGCTATAGCCAAAGCTCTGATACCAATCTGTCACACCCCCAAAATCGGGTCCAGCGGAAGCATACGTGTAGCTGGGGTGTAACTCAATTGGTATTACAACACAAGTTCAAAAATGGTTTTCACTTTACTTATTTAAAATAAAATCGTTTAACCAAAAATATTGAATTTACATCGTTAAAAGTAGTGCGGAAGTAGGCCCTTAAAAGTAGTTTAAAACGGTCCCCAAATGAATAATCAGAGTCTTCTATGACCATGCCATGCCCTGCCAAAACCTCCTGTAGCGTGCCATAGGTTAAAACCTGAAAATACATGCTAAAGTGTCAACACGAGGTTGGTGAGTTCATAGAGTTTGTTTAACAAATAAAGTTTATAGAAAAATGATCACACAGCAAAGGCATCGTAAATCCACTCAGTTACAAGTCCCGCCATAAGAGACTTGTAACCTGTGTGTTTACAACCCACTGCCAAATAGTTGCATGTTTAGTAGTCAAGTACACGTGGTCAATATAGTTCACAATATGGGCACATAGTATATAATAAAGAATGTGGCAAGGCTCCTAAAATAAATAATATGCATTCCGTAGACAGAGGAACGAGACGTTGGCCGACCTCTAATAGCGCTATCCATACTACCTACTGCCCCACACAAGGAGGCCGCACGAACGGTACGTATAAATTGGAGTGCGAACGGCAAACCAGCAGGAGACTAACAATTGCTGATGCACGTACGGTACATCTTTCACAAACTATTATATAGTAATAAATCAAAGTTACTCCGTAGACAGGGGAGATTTTATGTTGCTCCGAACATGGGAGACTTGATAATGCTGCTCCGTCAACAGGGGAGACTTTGCACTACTCCGATCATGGGAGACTTTAGGTTATAACACGTACGGTGCATTAAGTTCAAAAGTTTAAGTCAATTTCAAAGGTCAAGTCAAGTTCAAAAGGTCAAGTAGTAATTCATGTAAAAACGAGCATGTATTCTCCCCCAAAAAGTTAACAAAACAATTTAAAAGAGTAGGGGCTATGACTCACCTGGTACTATAGTTACGAAGACAAAAGTGGTTATGATGGAAATGAGGCTCGGTCTCTAACCGCGACCTATAATGAACGAATGATACGATCTACTTAAATTATGAGGGGATGCGATGAATGTACATGCACATGAAGCCAATACCACTCGTAGTTTGAAAATAAGTGTTGGCGTTGATTTATAGTGTTTCCATAACTTAAGAGAATATGTGCTATTAGAGGTTGTCAAATATATATATATAGTTCGCCTAGTTTCAAAAGTGTATATCTTGGTCGTTTTAAGCTCGTTTTCTATGTTCTTTACATCCACGGATTCGTTTTAGTATATACTAATATATTTTTGATAACTCGGCTCCTCTAGGTTACGTTTAACGTCTCTATTTGCCCGTCAAAAACTGTCAAACAGCATGCAGTTTTTCAGAAAATAGTTTTCGTCGTTAAATTTACAAAAATCATATCTCCTTCGTTATAAACTCGTTTTAGTTCGTTCTTTCGCCAAAAGTTTCATTTTTAAAAGTATTTTCTAAATCTTTGATCAAAAATTTCCCATCATCCACTGATTTTCCCACGTTTCAAAAATAGGGACAGTAGGTCAATATGTAGTTTCAAAAATCATTTTCCTAGTTTCAAACTTGTTTCATCTTCAACCAAACCACTTTCAATCACCACAAATCTAGCCTAATCTTACCATACACCTTCTTAGGGTGTCATGGGTTCCTAAACATCATAAATCAAGTGGATCTAACAAGGATCTAACTATAATCCATTTCTAGTGCTCAAAAGTTATATATATATATATATATATATATATATATATATATATATATATATATATATATATATATATATATATATAAATGAGTGGTATAACTAACATATGCATGTAGATCTTGAATGGAAATCATATGATCATAAAAATAACATGAAGAAATTATGAACAAGAGTTTGACAACTTACATAGAAAGATTATAGAGCTTGGATGAGTAAAACCTAAGAAACCTTGAGTTTTTATTACAAAACTCAAACAAGAACAACTAAAGGAACAAGATAATAACTTGATCTTAGAAAAATGCTGGATTCTTCTTGTTGTTGTGTTCTTGGCCGATCATGATGAGAAGAGAGAAAAGAGATGAGTTTACTTGCTTTTGATTTGGTGAAATAAGATGAAAAAGTGAGTTTTTGTGTTATATATTATAAGAAAAATTGTATAAGTAACTAATTTGTCAAATAATGCATGGACAAGATCCACCATTTAAGGAAATCAAGGGGGGGGGGGGGCTGAATTTGGTGAAAAAAAAGAAGAAAACATGTGACTTTAGTAAGATAGTTGGTATAATGTGTAGATATTATTAGTTTTAGGTGATACCGGGTACCGAGTTAACTAAAAATAAATTGTAACGAGATAAAATAAAATATAATGAAGTTGTAAAAATTGTAAAATAATATTCGTGATGAGAATCGGAAGTTAAAATAATGATCGGGTTGAAATATCGCAAACCGACGGAGTTATAAGCTCCGACCGGAAAACGTAACAGTTGATTTGAAAACACCGGGTAAATTAATAATATAATTTTTATATCATTATTATGAGTATAAAAATATGTTAGGACCATAGCTGAGATTATCGGATAATTATTCAAAATAATTGCTCATAAGATAACGTTTATTAGGTTGATAATCGTACGTGTACAGAAATGACGCAACTCACATATAAATGACAAATTTTCTCCGGAGGTGAATAGTGTTTTATGAATAGTAAAATTTTAAAACGCTTCTCAGAATCACAAACCGACTCCGAAAAAGATGAATAGTGATCGATGAATAGTAACCGATGAATAGTAAATGTGAAAGTTCGGGAAAAGACCAGAATTTACGAGTTGTGACAGGTGGTGATGTGATTTTTCTTGGGGTGTGGAATTGGGAAGGGATAAGGGGTGGATGTGTGCAAGTGGTGCAAGAGGGGGGGGGGGCAAAACCAGGGGTGGTATTGGTTTATCAGTGAAGGAGGGAAAAGGGGTGGGTGATGGTGGTTTTGTCCGGGGTCAACGCCAGGGGTGGATTGGGTTTTATTTTGTGGGTTGGGGAAATGGATTGGGCCAAGGTGTGTTTGTTTATTATTTGGTTTTTTTGGCATTGGGCTTATATAATGATAATGATCCGTTTGGTTAAGTGTTGTAAAAATCACAAGGACCAAGATTGTAACTTCTGAAAATTGGGGGACCTGTAATGTAATTTTACCAAAGTATTCCTAGGATTATTTTTGCCATGTTAGAGTACCCCAAGGATCATAAATGTAATTTCCCAATTTTTGCATTCCCAGGGACTAAATCTGCCAATATTGAAACTTCAGGGACCAAATGTGTAAATTCTCCAAAACTTTCACCCAAGAACCATTCCTGCCATAAATGATAAGTATAAGGACAAAATTTGTTTTTCTCAAAGTTTTAATATCCCAGGGACTATTTTTGACAATTTTCAAAGTTCAGGGACTAAACTTGTAATTTTGTGAAACTTTGCACCAAAGGACTAATTATGTAACTTTTTGATTTAAAAGGACCTTTGGTGACTTTTTCAAGTTTTTAGAACAACTAGGGACTAGATTTGACAACTTTTGAAAGTTGAGGGACTGAAACTGCCAATTATGCAAACTTTATACGTTTTTCATCTGTTTTTGATTACTTTGCATTTAAAACATGTAAAACACATTCCTGGGATATTTTCACTATTTTGATACAATATTGAGTGTTTTTAGATGTTTTAGCAGCTCAAAAAAGGTAAAAATGATGAGTATTTACACACTCATCAGAATTCAAAGTGTATTTTCCGGGGTGACCTCCCTTAGGGGTAGATTGTTAGGTATATAAATATTCATCTGAAAGACTCGGTCACCCCGAGTATCATTTAGCATTAGTTAGCTCATAGTCGTAATCGTTTAGGATTAGTTTTAGTTTAGATATCGTAACATCGTGGAGTCGGGTCGAGTGTTTACCCACTGTCAGCCCGCTCCGCAGCCTGTTTTATGGGGCGTTAGTATGTAACTATAAATACCCTCTCCCACCAAGTGAGAGGTTGGACCTTTCATGATAATCTAATACTTCACTAGTTTCTCTCACTAGAAAAGGCTCCCACTTTCTCTCTCTAAAACTCTTCTTCTAATCGAATCAAACACCTAACCATACATGTTTATGATTATGAGTATTCTACAGAGAGAATATATGTTCAAAGTCATCAACCAAAGAGAAAACCATGGGCTGCTATTTATAGCCAACAAGCTCAGCAGACCCACGGATGGGACGAAATCAAAATAAGGGTTCCGTCCGTGTATCTCTTTGGTTCCGCCAGAACCTGACAAGCAATCTTCCAAGTATCTTTCCATATCTTGAATCTTACACAATCTAATTCTTTGCTTCAAGACCTTTCCAAGATATTACCTAAATCTACCAAAGTCAACTTAGAGATTCTAGAGATCTTCTAAAGATATGCATATAATATATGCCATGATGTCATGTATATATTTCTATTTTTAGATTAAGATATATGATTGGCCCTGAACAGTCAACCTAAATTGACCAAGTAAATGGTCAACAAAGTCAAACAACTTAGAGTCAATGCTTCCGGATAATATAGGGTATCACTGGGTCGTTATGTCCCGACGAGGTGTGAATTGTACTTAAGCGTGCTTGTGATCGGGTGATTTTCACAGGAAAGAGTTATGATGAGAAATATTGAAGAATTATGAAATGAAATAGTTTAGGAAAGCTATGTGATTGATTACGTGAATTTAGATGAGAAAGAAACGCGTAAAAACCTAACCACGTACGCTTAAATTACAAACGGATACTGATGTATGCGATAAAAAGTAAATCTGAAGAAATAAGAAGGCTACGGATATGAAATTGATATTTTTATAATCCTAATAAATAATTAAAATTTTTAGAAAAAGAAAAATAATTTTTACATAATTTAATTAATTATTATTTAAATTAACCTAAATTATAACTATTTATGAAATTAAACTAGAAAATTGAAAATAATATTTGGAAAAATCTAAAATAACTTAAAACTAATTTTAAAATTAAATTTGTATTTTTCTGACTTTTTAAATTTTTATTATTAATTAAAAACTAATTATTAATTAATATAAACTAAATTAAATTATGAAAACTACCAAATGATAAGAGAAAAATCTGAAAATTTACTAAAAATATTTTAGGCTATCAGGAACCTAAGAAAAATATTAAATTGAAAATTGCTTGTACAAAAAGCTAAGAATAAGCCAATTGGCTTAAATAGAAGCTATCACTTCTATTAATTTGGTCTTTTTTGGATTTTTCTTTTTCAAATATGTTTATACACTGATTATAAGTAACTTTAATAAAGGAAGTTTGGCTGGATGTGAAGAATAAGCAAGATGCAAGCTTATTTGATTGACAGAATAAGCCAAAAGCTTATTAGGAATCTGATAAGCTTGGATAAGGTTCAATACTGAGCCACAGATCCAAATAAACAAACAACAAACAGTAATATTAACAAATAAGCAAAACGTATTCAAATAAGTACTAACAATAAGCTAGAACAAGCCAATAAGCATTTGGCTTGATTGACAGGTCACAAAGGCCAAATTGGCCTAACTGCAGCCCTCTGTGGGGGCCACAAGGGGGGGGGGGTCAGGAGTCCAAACTTAGGGTTGAACCCTCAAGTTGGACTGGGGGCCTATACAATAAGCCAAAAAGCAAACCAATCAGCTCACTAATAAGCTCACAATGAGCTTATGAAATAAGCCAAATAACCTGAGGTCTCAGTATGCAGGGCAAAAATGGGCAACTAGCAGGCCTGTGTGGGGTCCACACAATGGATCAGGAATCCAATTTTAAACTTGAACTTGAAAGATAAGCAGTATGGCTTTCAAATAAGCCAAGAACCAAATCCTAACTCCCAAAAATAAGCCAGATAAGCACTTATGAAAATGAGCAAAAACCTGAAGTCTCAGACTTCCTTGGTGAAATGAACAAACTACAAGACCTGATTACTAGGTCTAAATAAGCTCACAACTACAAAATAAGCCCTGATTCAACAAGGTGGCTTATTAGGGTTTCCAAAAAGCCAAAAAGCTAATGATAGGGCCCACTCATGAATTAGATATGACCTGATGAAGTTGGGTGACTTATACCGATGACTCAGTATGAAAGGGTAAAATAAGCAACCTTCCAAGGCCAAATAAGCTATACTACTCAATATTGAGATCCAATTTTATTCCAAATCCTAAAAGCACTACTGAAGAGCTTGTTAAAAAACTAAAATCAAGACCTATCCTTTTGATTTGCATCCTGGAGGGGGGTTTGAACTTTGACCAAAAACACGAAGGTGCCCTGGTGCAAAATGAGATCTGACCTTGCAGGTCTTTTCACAAGCTTGAATAAGCACTTAGAAAAAATCTTAAAAATAAGACAACTATGAATTTTGAAAGTTCAAGTGGAGGACTTTAATATCTGAAAAGTTCAAGCTCTGAAAGTTACTACAAAATTCTTTGAACTTTTGGTTTTCTGCAAATACTATGAACTTTGACTTTTTGATTTTTGCTTTTAGTTGACTAAAGTGAACTTTAAACTTGATTTAGTGACTGATTTAAGTTAGATAAGCTATGTAAAGACCAAAATAAGCAAAATCCTCTCCTTGTGACTTGAAATGAGGCTTATGCCTCTCTAAATCCACCTCAGAAGTATTTTAAGCCAATTTCAAAGTGATTTTGACTTCTAGGCTTATTACTACCAAAGACTTAGTTGATTTGGTCTGTTTTGGTTATGAGTATAATGAATGAACAAATGACACTTACTGAGGCCAACTCAAACTCACCACACAGTCAAATCCAAACATCACTTTTAACATAGATTATTTATAAAACTTGTTTTAAATGTAACCAAAGCTTAACCTACTGATCACTATTACTTTAATAAGCAATAAACAAGCAGTAAGGACACAGAAAAGCAACAACAAATACTTTTATACTACAAGTGGCAAAAATCAGAAAGTCGAGCTTACAAAAGCCATCCAAGCTAGCATCCAAGTACCACAGACCAATGTACCAATCCTAATGGCTTCCACAAGCCTCTAGCCCACAGCCATCCACTATTTACTGTGCTCCAGCCTTCTTCAATCCTGCAAACATGCTTTTTATATTTTATTTTTATTTTTTATAATTTTTTTTATGATTTTTATGATTCTGAGCTTTTGATTGAAATAGAAGCCTATAAAGCTTCTAAAAATCCTCTGTTTGAGCTTATATGAGTGTACAAATAGCTTACGATCACTTAATAACTTTATAATAACAATTTAAATACTTAGTTGAAACTTGAAAATTGAAATAAGAGATAAACTCATATACAAACTTGCATTACTTGAAAAGCTGGTTAGAAAAGATAATTAAGTGCTAAAAATAAACTACGTTACAATATTACCTGCCACATGAGGCTTCTACAAGCTACTACTTATACTACGACATAAAAATAAGCCATCCAAGCCTCCACATGCTTCCCAGTTGCAAATTGAGAGATCTCATGGTCTTCTTGTTGACCCTTGACCAAATCCCCAACATCAATTTGAGCTTAAACCAATCCTAGCCCTTGATTAGATTTTGGCGTCAAAACAGAAATTACAAATTGGCAGTCTTAGTGGAACTGGTGAGGGCATTTATTGAGGAGGGGGGTTGGTTGAGGACAAATGAGAGTGTTGGTGGTGGGTTTGGTGAAAAAGGTGGGAGCAGGGGGAGGGAAAAAGGGAAGCAGGTTTTAGGGGGAAGGTGGTGAACAGTGGAAATGGTGGGAGTTTGACCCATTTGACCCTCGTTGACCGTTTGACCCTGGCTTATATTATTATAGGATTTGGCCGGGTGTTGGGTTTAGGGGGTGGAATGGGTTTTGGGAAATAATAAAAAAAGGGTCCGGTTTGGTTTTAAGGTTTCACAAGGACCTTTTTTGTAGTTTTTGGATTTTTGAGGGACTGAAGTTGTAAGTTTCCCAAATGAGTCACAAGGTCCTTTCCTGCCAAGCTTCCATAATCCAAGGACAATTATTGCAATTTTCCATTTTTAAAATTCACAGGGACTAAATCTGTCAACTTTGAAACTTGAGGGACCAAACATGTAAACTTTTGAAACTTTATGCCCAATAGATCATTTTTGATAATATTTGACTTGGGTTGACTTATCTTTCAAAATAAATGCTTAAGGACTAATTTTGACTAGTTTTGAAAGTTGGGGGACTGAAACTGCTAATTATGCAAACTTTATTCGTTTTTCATCTGTTTTTACTCATTTTGCATCTGAAACATGTAAAACACAATCCCTAGGATATTTTCAGTATTTTGATGCATTTATGAGTGTTTTTAAATGTTTTGCAGTTCAGATTTGACCAAAAATGATGAGTATTTACACACTTATCAATCCCCCACACTAAACTATTGCTAGTCCCTAGTAATCTTTTATGAAAACTTAATGGATTTGAAGTCTCTTTACCAAAAGCCATTACTTCTGGAGTAGCCAATTGTTTAAGTTCAAGTAAGAACTATGGTACACTTATAACCATATGATTTTTAGCAAACCATAAGCTGTCAACGGTTTTGATTTGTCTTTACCAAAAGCCGTTTGCTTCTGGACTAGCCAACTCTTTGATGGAATACAATCATCATCTTGGTGAGTTGATTACCAATTATGGCTTTCCACTGCCTTTACGACAAGCCATAACCTTGCGGGCTAGCCAACTCTTTTACTTTTCAGGATATGGTGAGTTGAATACCATACAATTTTCGGCAAATTGTCAGCCATAAACGGATTTGATATATCTTTACCAAGAGCCGTTTGCTCCTGTATTAGCCAGACCTTCTATTAGACATGGTGGAATGATAACCATTTATTGTGTTAGTGCCAAAAACTTTTACCAAGTAAAAAATAAAAAATTAATTTTGGGCAAAACGGGGGTATTAGGGCACTAACTGGTACAAAACATGTGACAAATATGATAGAATCCCCCCCCCCCCCCACACTTAGAATTGAATATTGCCCTCAATATTCAAAGTATCGGCTATCATGCCGACACTTAAAACGTAAAAAGGTAATACTAATAGCCAAGTGTAAAATGGAAATCTTAATTTTTTATTTTATTATTTTTTTTGCACTTATGTACAACAGCAGGGGCAACTCCCCCACACTTAGGTGTTAGAAAAGAGAAAGAAGTCAGAGATACGGGTGAAAACCCATGTTGAGCCAATGTTTTTATTCACCGAGTCACTAGCTTGACTCAATCCCCGAATTCATTTGTCCTTGGGGAAAGTTTGTAGATCCGGGACAACCATGGATGGTATGTCCTCTCCAAAGTAATGCTTTAAACGATGCCCATTCACTTTAAAATTTGGACCGTCATTTTGAGATAACTCGACAGTGCCATATGGATAAACTTTGGCAATAGTGAATGGTCCAGTCCAGTGGATTTTCAGTTTCACTGAGAATATCTTCAACCGTGAGTTGAAAAGAAGGACTCGATCACCAACGTTAAAAACGCGGTTCTTGATTTTTGAGTCATGAATCTTCTTTGTCTTCTCCTTATAGATCAAAGAGTTCTCATAAGCTTGATCACGAAGTTCATTTAATTCATTCAGCAGAACTTTGCGATGAGCACCCGCTGTTTGGAGGTCAACGTTTGCATGCTTGAGGGCCTAGTAGGCTTTGTGCTCAAGCTCAATCGGTAGATGGCACGCTTTTCCATACACAAGCTTGTAAGGCGTACACCCAATGGGTGTTTTGTATGTGATGAGGCGAAAAATGAACCACTTTTAGGGGGTCATTTAAGCCTGGAATTGAATTTATTTGATCAAATATTGCCCTAAATCGTTCATTTTGTGATTTTAGGTACTTTGGGAGAGAAATCTGGAAAAGGAAGCAATTCGGACGTTTTTGGAGCATAAAAGTGAAGAAAACGCCAAAGACTTAATTTTCCATGCTGGGAACAGTACCTGACGGCGTCAACAGCATTTTAGTGACGGCGTCAAGAGTAAAAGTGGTGACGGCCCAGAGAGAACGTGAAGGCGTCACCCAAGGCCGTCACGTGTTAACTTGTCAAAACTTGCGCGCGAAGTAGCTGATATTGTTTTGGTCATAACTTTTGCATACGAACTCGGATTTAGGTGATTCAAAAGCCCACGCGAAGAGGACGAAGAGATCTACAATTTGGTGAAAAAATGGTCGTGACGGCGTGTGACATTTCAAAAATTTCATGTCATTAATCTTAATAGTATTTAACTATTCTATTTTTTAAAATAATTAACTTCGTCGGAAGTTATCCGCGTTTCGTCAAAACACGTTCAATTAATTCAACCGCGACTAGACTACGTAACATTCACCACTTTTTATGCATCATTGTTTCCTTACAATCCTATTTTAAAAGTCACTTTTTAATTATTCCGTTTTTACGTAAACCTTGCACCTTTACGTTTTACCCGATTTAAATTTACGTTTTAAAGTTTTAACAAAGTGAACCAACCCTAGACAATGATAATTTACTTATTTTATGAATATTTAAACTATTTCATGTTTACAAATGAGTTTTATACTTCTCGTGTCATTTTTATAGCTTACGTCACTTTTATCAAGAACCGATGTCACCAAACGTATTTTCGACTCACGGTTTTATTTTTTAACGACGTTTAAACACTCCGATAAACCCATGACTCAACTAATATATTAAAAGTAGCTCTTTTAACATGTTTTAACATTTTAAAAAGTTTAGTATTTTTATGTTACCCGCTTTTATGTTTCGCGTCTTAAAAACTACACGTTTTAAATTACCGGGATCAAAAACTACACCTCATAACACAACAAATACTAAAAATACATCATAAAACCCACTCACCCTTTTTCCCTCCCCATGTGACCAGCCATAAGACCTTGTTGTGTGTCATCTAGGACACTTGTTCCATTGTTTCAAACTTGTCTTCCACTACATAGTTTATATCACCAACTAGTTTACTATTACATGCAAAACTCACCAAATTCTTCCTTCCTCCTCCTCTTGAACGACCAAGAACAGGTCCCAAAGACCTATTTCATCTAAATTTTCACTAAATTATTAATCATAGATTAAAGATCTTGAAGCCCTAGTCTTGTTCTTGATTTATTACACTCAAACAACACAAAAATCTCATCACATCTTGGGTTATATTAGAAGTTCTTGGCAAGAGTTTATTCAAGGGTTTTAAGGTGTTCAAGGTCTGATATTTTAAGGTATTATCAAGGTTAAATCAAGGTGAAAAAGTTGGGTAAAAGATTGAAAGAAAATGGTGCAAGGGTTATTGGTAAAATCATAGGTTTTGTGGTCCATTGTTCTTGATTTTCTTGATCATCACTTTTGTAAGGAAACTCAACACTCATTTTTCATTTTATTTTTATTTTCACTCCTGTAAATTTTATATATACTGATGTATTGGAATATTATATAAGTTATTATACTAAATTAGGCTTGGTACATAAGTTTACTCACTAGAAAACCTTAAAGGACTAGACATGCTTCTGTGATTTCTGAATCAGGGGCAAAGATGGAATAAACTGTACTAATCAGTAAACATTGAGACTAAACTAAAAATATGGGGTTGTAGGTCTATGTCTTTTGGTCATTTTGACGAGTATTTCGTTGAATAACTCCTTACGATGATTAAACTAGAATTATTTTCGTGAAACATGTCACATTCTGAGTAACAGATTTAAAACGTGTATAAGTCATTTTTTTGTGAATAACCCACTGTTACTCAAAACATAAAAGTTTTAGATAACATTTTGATTTAAACGTGGCCGAAAGCGGGGAATTAATTGGACTTGTAAAACTCTAGATATCGCATTTTTCGCGGGACTGTTGTAATTTTGAAAGCTGATGGACTGAATAGTATGGATAACTTGATAGTTTTATTAATATTATTTAACTTTTGGCTTAGTAAAACCCACAAGACTAGTTAGTACAGGTAAATAACTTTCCGGAAATATAAAGAACTTAAACTTTTGACTTACGGTTTAAGAGTAACGAATTTTCTAAATTGCGCAAATTATAAAAATGTTAACAGATTTTGACTTTAAAAGTATAAAGGATTCAAAAACTTATATGATTATATCTTTAAAACTTTATTTTGAACACTTCATATAGATAGGGATTATGTACCAAGCGTAGACAAGATAATAACTTATATATGTAGCTAAGTTGCATCAATGTTTATTTTCAAAAACCTAAGACAAGCCTATATATGTTTAGGTTCATCGTAGAAGCTTCGCGGCTACTTTTCATCACTTGCTCGTTTCATATTACCTCCTTTGTTCACGGTGAGTTAATAGCCTCGCCTTTACTCATTTAAATGTTTTATAAACCTCGCGAGGGGGATACATGCTAGTTTTACAAACTGAATTCAAGTAGCTTTTGGTATGCTAAACCCGATTATATGATTTATGGACATCTGACATTGAGTATTCTTGCTTAAGTCCCCATCATGAACCGTTAATTTTGTGTGAACGCTAGTATTATAAATATGCATATTTGGCTTGACAAGCCTGTCCGGGTGAGTAGCGCTCATTTGACAACTGTGGGTCAAACGGACATATAATATTGAGAATTTAGGGTAATTGGCAAGATTACCCTTGTGCGGGGCATCATTTAGACATAGTCAAGGTTCGGTTTTGTGAGCTCAATGCTGTAAATCTTATTTCCCGACTTGTATTTGTTACATGTCAACTTAATTATGGGCGTATAACAACGTAGCCCATCATATTTTAAACTGAATTATCTTGTATTCAACTGATTACTTATTTAAACTCTATGAATTCACTCAACTTTATGTTGACTTTTTAGCATGTATTTTCTCAGGTATTAGTTTGCTAGCGGAGCATTGGGGGCAATCGGAGTCGCGTGGATATCAAATATTGAAGGACTTGTTTTCTTCACATTCGATTATTATTATTATTATTTTTAAATATGCAAATGAGTCATGTTTGAACTCTTGTAACTTAAAGTTTTGAATAAAAATTGTTGGGACCTTTGTACTCTGATTTATCAAATCGAATGTGACATTTTATTAAACGTCTCTTTTGAGGTCGTTTTATGTAACTTGTTTTTATGAACTATGAAGTGACACCCAAATTGGTATTCCGCTGCGTTGTAAAATTTTGGGGGTGTCATAGAATGGCATCAGAGCATTAGTTATTGCGAATTAGGTCGTTTTCAAAACCTAAACTATAACTGATTTTCGAAATTTTTTTAAGTCTTTCACCATTGTTCGATATCCGCGCGCGCTTGCTCCCAGGTAACTTAAATGCTCTCTTTTGCATCCTTACTTCTATTATATGAATAATGAATATATCCCATAGTCATGATTTTGCTCTCTCATGCCTATCTTATGGTGTCATACTATTTACTTTATATCGGTCGGTTATTTATACACTGACCACTCCGATTATCGCATACTTCATGTTTTCTTATTTTCTCCCTTGAACGTCGATACTAGTATTGTATAAGGATACCCGTACATATATGTGTTACTCTCTTCTCAAATCATTACACATGTATGTAATATTATTATATGTATTAATGAGTTCGTTTACTTTAACCTTTTATGAACAATTCGGTGATCTCCGAAACATTTTCGCTACTTTACTTTATTTCCTTTTGATGATATTGACATTCGGTGTACTTTGTCAATTCCACTAGCTATTTTATTATTCAACTATGAGTGTGAACATTCTTCTTATGCTTTTGAATCACGTATGTTGTTTTCGTTATCTATTCTTTTGAAATCTTTCAATTGATGGGAGTACGACCTTAACTTGTCATCTTGGATCATGCCATCCTTTGGCACTTACCTTTGGGAACGCGATTGACTAATGTCATATTATTATTCTCGTTACTTCTTCTTACGATTTTGATGAATCATGTCGTTAAGTAGACATCCTTTTATTTATTGTAACACTTGATCTTGTTGTGTATTTTGTTTTCTGACGGACATACTTAAGTAGGATGATTTATAATCGTTTTATTGAAATGAATTGGGACGCTTCTTCATTTGAATAAAGAAATTATAAAATACCGAACCATAAATTCATAAATCTTCACTTACATGGATTGGGACGCCTCTTTATGTAAGTGACGAGTTATGAATGAGTGGGCTTATGTGTATCCGCCATAGCGTGCGTACTAACCATTCTTTGGGCTATGAACTCCTCTCGACTCATAATTTTTTATGTGGATTTTTTTTCTTTTTCCCAATTTTGTATCGACCGTCGCAAGCTTGATAAGCTAATAGTAATGTACTATTATTCGCTTCCACGAATTGACGACTTGATAAATTCCTGGTCTCTTATTGTCTTATCGCCAACACTTTTATTCTATCCTTTCCTTTAAGGACCCTCATGACATTCTATTCGTTCCCTCATACCATTGCTTACACATTAGGTAATTTCTATCACTTGTTCTATCTTAGTTGCTACCTTTTTACTTTGTCAAAATCCCGAGCACAAAATGCATTAAGCACCTCCATGGGCTTCTATAAAATTTTTATGCGTCTTTATGAAAATTTTACAAATACTTCACAAGTGTTTAAATTACCAAAATGACCTTAAGTTAAAGAGTCGGTTCTAACCACCCTCTTTTGTAAAAATCATAACCAATATTTATAATGACACCATGCCCTATATTTCAAATTACATTTTTTTACATCATATTTTAATCACGTCTTGAGGATATGACTGATTTAGACTTCGTTTCAACTAATGATTCTTAAAAATTTGAAAATAGACATTCTATAATCACAACCATAAACCCGAGTTTCAACATAGTTTTTATACATGCTTCCATCCCAAAAATCTTTAAAACGACCAAAAATGATTAAGAAGAATTGAGCGCTGGGATGTCGCTCTCTTAAGGGGTACGTGCTGTGACATTTCAAAAATTTCATGTCATTAATCTTAATAGTATTTAACTATTCTATTTTTTAAAATAATTAACTTCGTCGGAAGTTATCCGCGTTTCGTCAAAACACGTTCAATTAATTCAACCGCGACTAGACTACGTAACATTCACCACTTTTTATGCATCATTGTTTCCTTACAATCCTATTTTAAAAGTCACTTTTTAATTATTCCGTTTTTACGTAAACCTTGCACCTTTACGTTTTACCCGATTTAAATTTACGTTTTAAAGTTTTAACAAAGTGAACCAACCCTAGACAATGATAATTTACTTATTTTATGAATATTTAAACTATTTCATGTTTACAAATGAGTTTTATACTTCTCGTGTCATTTTTATAGCTTACGTCACTTTTATCAAGAACCGATGTCACCAAACGTATTTTCGACTCACGGTTTTATTTTTTAACGACGTTTAAACACTCCGATAAACCCATGACTCAACTAATATATTAAAAGTAGCTCTTTTAACATGTTTTAACATTTTAAAAAGTTTAGTATTTTTATGTTACCCGCTTTTATGTTTCGCGTCTTAAAAACTACACGTTTTAAATTACCGGGATCAAAAACTACACCTCATAACACAACAAATACTAAAAATACATCATAAAACCCACTCACCCTTTTTCCCTCCCCATGTGACCAGCCATAAGACCTTGTTGTGTGTCATCTAGGACACTTGTTCCATTGTTTCAAACTTGTCTTCCACTACATAGTTTATATCACCAACTAGTTTACTATTACATGCAAAACTCACCAAATTCTTCCTTCCTCCTCCTCTTGAACGACCAAGAACAGGTCCCAAAGACCTATTTCATCTAAATTTTCACTAAATTATTAATCATAGATTAAAGATCTTGAAGCCCTAGTCTTGTTCTTGATTTATTACACTCAAACAACACAAAAATCTCATCACATCTTGGGTTATATTAGAAGTTCTTGGCAAGAGTTTATTCAAGGGTTTTAAGGTGTTCAAGGTCTGATATTTTAAGGTATTATCAAGGTTAAATCAAGGTGAAAAAGTTGGGTAAAAGATTGAAAGAAAATGGTGCAAGGGTTATTGGTAAAATCATAGGTTTTGTGGTCCATTGTTCTTGATTTTCTTGATCATCACTTTTGTAAGGAAACTCAACACTCATTTTTCATTTTATTTTTATTTTCACTCCTGTAAATTTTATATATACTGATGTATTGGAATATTATATAAGTTATTATACTAAATTAGGCTTGGTACATAAGTTTACTCACTAGAAAACCTTAAAGGACTAGACATGCTTCTGTGATTTCTGAATCAGGGGCAAAGATGGAATAAACTGTACTAATCAGTAAACATTGAGACTAAACTAAAAATATGGGGTTGTAGGTCTATGTCTTTTGGTCATTTTGACGAGTATTTCGTTGAATAACTCCTTACGATGATTAAACTAGAATTATTTTCGTGAAACATGTCACATTCTGAGTAACAGATTTAAAACGTGTATAAGTCATTTTTTTGTGAATAACCCACTGTTACTCAAAACATAAAAGTTTTAGATAACATCTTGATTTAAACGTGGCCGAAAGCGGGGAATTAATTGGACTTGTAAAACTCTAGATATCGCATTTTTCGCGGGACTGTTGTAATTTTGAAAGCTGATGGACTGAATAGTATGGATAACTTGATAGTTTTATTAATATTATTTAACTTTTGGCTTAGTAAAACCCACAAGACTAGTTAGTACAGGTAAATAACTTTCCGGAAATATAAAGAACTTAAACTTTTGACTTACGGTTTAAGAGTAACGAATTTTCTAAATTGCGCAAATTATAAAAATGTTAACAGATTTTGACTTTAAAAGTATAAAGGATTCAAAAACTTATATGATTATATCTTTAAAACTTTATTTTGAACACTTCATATAGATAGGGATTATGTACCAAGCGTAGACAAGATAATAACTTATATATGTAGCTAAGTTGCATCAATGTTTATTTTCAAAAACCTAAGACAAGCCTATATATGTTTAGGTTCATCGTAGAAGCTTCGCGGCTACTTTTCATCACTTGCTCGTTTCATATTACCTCCTTTGTTCACGGTGAGTTAATAGCCTCGCCTTTACTCATTTAAATGTTTTATAAACCTCGTGAGGGGGATACATGCTAGTTTTACAAACTGAATACAAGTAGCTTTTGGTATGCTAAACCCGATTATATGATTTATGGACATCTGACATTGAGTATTCTTGCTTAAGTCCCCATCATGAACCGTTAATTTTGTGTGAACGCTAGTATTATAAATATGCATATTTGGCTTGACAAGCCTGTCCGGGTGAGTAGCGCTCATTTGACAACTGTGGGTCAAACGGACATATAATATTGAGAATTTAGGGTAATTGGCAAGATTACCCTTGTGCGGGGCATCATTTAGACATAGTCAAGGTTCGGTTTCGTGAGCTCAATGCTGTAAATCTTATTTCCCGACTTGTATTTGTTACATGTCAACTTAATTATGGGCGTATAACAACGTAGCCCATCATATTTTAAACTGAATTATCTTGTATTCAACTGATTACTTATTTAAACTCTATGAATTCACTCAACTTTATGTTGACTTTTTAGCATGTATTTTCTCAGGTATTAGTTTGCTAGCGGAGCATTGGGGGCAATCGGAGTCGCGTGGATATCAAATATTGAAGGACTTGTTTTCTTCACATTCGATTATTATTATTATTATTATTTTTAAATATGCAAATGAGTCATGTTTGAACTCTTGTAACTTAAAGTTTTGAATAAAAATTGTTGGGACCTTTGTACTCTGATTTATCAAATCGAATGTGACATTTTATTAAACGTCTCTTTTGAGGTCGTTTTATGTAACTTGTTTTTATGAACTATGAAGTGACACCCAAATTGGTATTCCGCTGCGTTGTAAAATTTTGGGGGTGTCATACGGCGTCAAGAGTAATGGGCTGTCGCCGTCAAGAAGGGCCGACAGAAAACATGCCTATAAATATAACATCATAACTTCACTTTTTTTAAGCCCTAAACCCTAAGGTCGATTCCTGGGTTTAGGTGGGTGTTTTTCCAGCAACTTAGAGGGTTTAAATCACTCCATAAACATCATTTATTGGTTTGATGATTTTATCTTAATTATGTTTTCCATTATCATTGTTGTTTGCTATTTTTTGATGATGATTTGCTAATTCACCTTGTGTCTACTTATGATTATGTGAAACTTGTATATAATTGATTAGATCTCATTGATTTCTTGTTGATGTTGAGTCTATCTCCATCAATGAGGGGCTTGTTGATGTGTGTGTCTATCTCCATCAATTAAGGCGTGACAACTTCAATAGATCTAGTTGGTTTAGTTTATAATTCTTCTTTCCTATTGATTCTTGTTTTGATTGAATGAATTCGATGTTAGGCTTAAGAAAACTGGCAGATCTCCAAATGGTAACATGCTTGAACGTCTTAAGAAACATGAACCGATGTGTACTAGGTTTCATTGGTTGTATTTAATGCATGAGTAAATTCTAATGATCCCATGTTAGGAGCTTCTTAGCCGGCTCGACATAGGAGTGAGGTAGGCACTCATAGGATTTGGGAGTTAAGTACGCCACCCCATGAATGGTATTAAGGAATACAACTCGTCAATTAAAACAAGGTTTTACAATTCAATAGGTAGAATTGGATAACTAGCAAGGAGTAACATATCATGGGTAGACATGCTTCACTTATCTTGTAGAACCTTAGTTTAGTTTTCTTGCACATTAGTCTAATTAGTAGCTTTTGGGTTAGTTGATTAGCAACTAATTCTGCCCCTTCTTCCAAAACCTGAGATTTTCACTTGCTTTTCATAAAATATAAAAAACACAAAAAGAATCATCCTTCACCTTTAGACCTAGTTAGATCAATTTCAATCCTAACAACATTATTCCTAGCTGAACGATCAATCCCCCGGTACTTGTCACTATATTATACTACAACGATCAGGTACACTGCCTGGTAGGGGTTGTAAGCTTCTCGAGATCCCTCGAGAGGTAAAGCCTGGTGCAATTCCCACGTATCAAGTTTTTGGCGCCGCAGCCCGGGGAATAGTTATTGTTTAGGTTGAATTTGATTTTTATTAGGTCTACTCATTAGATTCCTATCGAGTGAGATTTTTTCTTTTTACTTTGTAGCTTTCTCGTAGTCTATCTTTTCTTTGTGATTTTGTATGTAATTTGCTTCAAATGGACACTTCACGTAGACTTCTAAGATTGCCATATATGGTTGAGTGGCTAGAACACCAAGAAGTGCAAAATACCTCATTTAGAGACACCTATGAATCATATGAGCCTTCACCTAGGATAGATTCTTATGAACAACCTCCATGTTTAGGATCTCGTTTTATTGAGGCTAATAGAAAAAGCGACCTAGTTTGCCAAGGAATTATGGATAGAGCCGTATCAATAAACCATAAGTTGGATGAAGCACTAGGTTTGTTATTATCATTACCTAAGGATATAGGTGATCGTGACACATGGAATGATGAGGTAAGTAACATAAGCCCACAAAATACTCAACCATCATTTGAGGCACACACACCGCCCGTGACTTACTCGGAGGAAGTAGAAGAAACTTTAGGAATTCCGATGGAGGTAGAACCCTTGGACCAGGCACCACTTGAGGATATAGGTTTGAACACTTGTAGTGATAACCTTACTCCTAGTTCTATGGAATTTCCTAGTGTTGATGAACCGGAACCTCAATCTTTACACACCTTTCCATCCTTAGATATATTTCTAGGAGACAAAAGAGGAACTGACCCACCCAACAACCAATATTATCCGGTTAGTTTTAGGATGAAGGAAGCCATTCACTCACCCCCTTCACCTCACGTGGCATATTTACACCCTAAGGGTGTGTATCGCCACTTTCACCCACACTTGATCCTAAGTGTAGGTAAAACCTCCCCTATTTCCGTTAAATAAGGGTAGAGTCAGGCTCGTGACTCGAACAAAACAAGCGCTTCTTGGGAGGCAACCCATGTTTTGTGTGTTTTTATTTGTTTGTTTGTTTGTTTGATTTTATTTGTTTCCGTGTGCATGTTTTATTTTTATTGTTTGTGGCTCATGTTTCAAAGTAAATTGTGAAAATGCTTTATTTTGTTTTTAACTTCGTCTTAATTGCATATACAGGTATTTTGCAAAAAATAAGTGTAAGGGAGATCCAAATTTGTTTATAAGAACGAAATTGAGCATGAACCACAACAATAATAAATGGACATGTTTATTAGTACTTGTTAGAGTCAAATGCTTGTATCGAGTCATAATGATGTTTTGCAGGATTTTCCAGGAAATAGGACGAAGTTTTTCCAGAAATTTTCCGGAAACTTAACATAAAGATTTCTGCAGGTCACTTCTGACGGTGTCATGAGTTTACTCTTGACGGCGTCACGTGTAAAATTCTGGAAATTTTGCTAGTTTTGTTTATACCGGACTCTTAAAATTTTTGTTGATTCTTTAGTTTTATAAACTCTAGGAAATCTGCAAACATTCATTCCACAAGCATTATATCTTTAATTGTTTTGTTTTTATTCCTAAGTCTGGAATTACATCTAGTTATGAGTTATCTTTGTTCGGGTTGATGCTTTGGGTTTTTGTCTGTTTTCTCAGGATTTACAGGTTATGTTTGACAAGAAGATGATTTATATTCTGGAAGGGAAGCTTTGATTGTTCATTTTCTTGGAGGAAGATTTAACCTGACCACCTTATTATCCATACCGAGCGAATCAGGGGAGTATTTGATTTCATTCTTTTTACTTATTTCACTTTTACATTCTTTACTTCAACATTGGGGACAATGTTCATCTTAAGTGTAAGGGGAGGATAAAATGATGATACCTTACATATACACTTTCGCTTGAGTTTGTTTGTTTAATGGTAGATGTGTAATAAAACTATGAAAAATACTTGTTAGTGCAATTTAGCGCCAAATTTAAAATTTTTGACAACATTTAGGAGTGAAACTTTAGCCATAGCAAGCGTCTCATGGATAGGAGATTGTATGACTAGCACATAACCGTATATTCAGAAAAATTTTCCACCCAAATATGTGAGGTTCACCTTTAGATTTGATAGGAAAAGCATTTATTATTAGTGCGTATGAGTGTACCGGTAGCATTTAGATTCTAGAACTTGCGTTAGTGATGCATCCCGAGACCGCTAGTGAGACTACATTCGTGTGGTAGGATTTTCTACATGATAAGAGGCATTAGGATCACCCTTGTGTTAAACCCGTATCATAATTACTTGACCATTTATGTCATATTGTTTGGCTAGTTAAGTCAACTAATTTTTCCCACACCCTTAGCGTTGTACTCATTTTTAGTACACGAAACCCCTAGTACACCCCTCCGAGCCTATCTTTTCGTTTCTAACTTTAAGCATTTTACTTAAAGGAAGAATTTGTTACACCCCACTTAAATGTACACCCAAATCGCCCTAGCCTTCCGTGTATGCGCTCATTTTTAGTGCATTATTGTTATTTGTTAAACCCTAAGTTAACTTTCTAATTGATTACATGGTTGCTAAGTCGAGTCATATCCTTGTACATATTGTTTTGGGACAATTGGGACTCATGGGTAAAGTACTTATGGAGTAATGGGGAAGAACATCATTTATTACCCCCATACGTGCGTTAATCTTAAAAGTACTCCAAGTGTTTTGATTATCTTAATTCGAGTCATTAGATTAGTTTATTGTAAAGTATGTAAAGATTCAAGTGTAAGGGGAATGTTCATTCCCTATGATGTATTATTTTGGATGGTAGGGTAAGAGTGTATGCAAAAAAAAAAAAAAAAAAAAATATATATATATATATATATATATATATATATATATATATATATATATATATATATATATATATATATATATATATAGAAAAAGAAAAGAGAAAAAACATACGGACTACCATCCCTTTTTATTCTATGTTCATTTTATGTTTTTGTTATTTTTCATTTATTAGCTTAAGTCGAGTCTAGTCTTAGCTTAGCAACGCCACATTGTACATATAATTAACTAAGATTGTTAACTCGCCAACAGTAAAACTTCCTTTATCCAACAAAACCGTGTATTTCATATCCCTACACCTAACGTTACAACCCTTTAAAAGACCTCTTTGATAGTTTATCCTAGGTGCTTACGCCATGTGGTGGAGGTTTGATCCTTTCCCAAGCCTATGGTAATCTATTTTGCTATGACAATTAGTGAGAGATATCTTCCATTTCCATATTGTAATTTATACTTTATTACACCCGAGAGATGTGAGTATCTAAACACTATTTGTGAGGTGCTAGTGTATGACCTCCGTGCTTGTCTATTGGTCTTTAGTGGAACGATTATTTGTTGTAATTACTTTTATATTAGTGTTAAATGACCCCTAACTTGTATTTTGACTAGAATAAAAGCGCATTTGCTTGAGGACAAGCAAATCTCAAGTGTAAGGGTATATGATGAGGCGAAAAATGAACCACTTTTAGGGGGTCATTTAAGCCCGGAATTGAATTTATTTGATCAAATATTGCCCTAAATTGTTCCTTTTGTGATTTTAGGTACTTTGGGAGAGAAATCTGGAAAAGGAAGCAATTCGGACATTTTTGGAGCATAAAAGTGAAGAAAACGCCAAAGACTTAATTTTCCATGCTGGGAACAGTACCTGACGGCGTCAAGAGCATTTTGGTGACGGCGTCAAGAGTAAAAGTGGTGACGGCCCAGAGAGAACGTGAAGGCGTCACCCAAGGCCGTCACGTGTTAACTTGTCAAAACTTGCGCGCGAAGTAGCTGATATTGTTTTGGTCATAACTTTTGCATACGAACTCGGATTTAGGTGATTCAAAAGCCCACGCGAAAAGGACGAAGAGATCTACAATTTGGTGAAAAAATGGTTGTGACGGCGTCAAGAGTAATGGGCTGACGCCGTCAAGAAGGGCTGACAGAAAACATGCCTATAAATATAACATCATAACTTCACTTTTTGTAAGCCCTAAACCCTAAGGTTGATTCCTGGGTTTAGGTGGGTGTTTTTCCAGCAACTTAGAGGGTTTCAATCACTCCATAAACATCATGTATTGGTTTGATGATTCTATCTTAATTATGTTTTCCATTATCATTGTTTTTTGCTCTTCTTTGATGATGATTTGCTAATTCACCTTGTGTCTACTTATGATTATGTGAAACTTGTATATAATTGATTAGATCTCATTGATGTTGATGTTGTGTCTATCTCCATCAATGAGGGGCTTGTTGATGTGTGTGTCTATCTCCATCAATTAAGGCGTGACAACTTCAATAGATCTAGTTGGTTTAGTTTATAATTCTTGTTTCCTATTGATTCTTGTTTTGATTGAATGAATTCGATGTTAAGCTTAAGAAAACTGGCAGATCTCCAAATGGTAACATGCTTGAACGTCTTAGGAAACATGAACCGATGTGTACTAGGTTTCATTGGTTGTATTTAATGCATGAGTAAATTCTAATGATCCCATGTTAGGAGCTTCTTAGCCGGCTCGACATAGGAGTGAAGTAGGCACTCATAGGATTGGGGAGTTAAGTACGCCACCCCATGAATGGTATTAAGGAATACAACCTGTCAATTAAAACAAGGTTTTACAATTCAATAGGTAGAATTGGATAACTAGCAAGGAGTAACATATCATGGGTAGACATGCTTCACTTATCTTGTAGAACCTTAGTTTAGTTTTCTTGCACATTAGTCTAATTAGTAGCTTTTGGGTTAGTTGATTAGCAACTAATTCCGCCCCTTCTTTCAAAACCCGAGATTTTCACTTGCTTTTCATAAAATATAAAAACACAAAAAGAATCATCCTTCACCTTTAGACCTAGTTAGATCAATTTCAATCCTAACGACACTATTCCTAGCTGAACGATCAATCCCCCGGTACTTGTCACTATACTATACTACAACGATCAGGTACACTGCCTGGTGGGGGTTGTAAGCTTCTCGAGATCCCTCGAGAGGTAAAGCCTGGTGCAATTCCCATGTATCAGTATGCAGTACGAAAAGCCCAGAGTGCATCATCTAATTTGTCAGACCAAGATGCACAATTTTCACCTACGGTCCTTTCCAAGATTCTTTTAATTCCTCGATTGGAAACTTCTACTTGTCCACTTGTTTGAGGGTGGTACACAGTAGAAAGACGGTGAGTTACACCATATTTTTGCTTGACTTTATCAAATTTGTCATTGCAAAAATGTGTACTACGATCACTAATTATAGCACGTGGAGTTCCAAATCGAGCAAAAAGAGCTTTTAAAAATTTCACAACAACTCGGGCATCATTTCTGGGTAAAGCTTTCGCTTAAACCCATTTTGACAAATAGTCAACAGCCACGAGTATGTACTTATTTCCATGAGATGACGGAAATGGCCCCATAAAATAAATGCCCCATACGTCAAAGATTTCACAAACTTGAATTGCATTTTGTGGCATTGATGAGCCGAAAAATGATCCGTTTTTAGAGGGTCATTTAAGCCAGAATTTGAATTTATTTGATCAAATATTGCCTTAAATCGTTCCTTTTGTGATTTTAGGTACTTTTGGAGTGAATTCTGGAAAAGGAAGCATTTTGGACGTTTTTGGAGCATAAAAGTGAAGAAAACGGCAAAGTCTTAATTTTCCTTGCTGGAACAGTACCTGACGGCATCAAGAGCAATTTGATGATGGCGTCAAAAGCAAAAATGGTGACGGTCCAGTGGAAATGTGACGGCGTCAAAGCATGGCCGTCAAGAGTAAAAGTGGTGACGGCCAGAACAACATTACACATGACGGCGTCAGATCTGGATCTAGACAATCCGATTATATTTTTGGCGGCGGGTTGACGGCGTCAGAACTTTCTTCTTGATGCCGTCACCTTAGAAAATCTATATATAGTCTTTGTAACTTTCATTCATTGTAGAGAGGAGAATTTTAGGGTCGACTTGAATAAACCCTAGCACGTTTTTAACAGTATTTTCAAGGGTTTTCACCCCTTGAAACCCTTCATGTTCAATTGAGATAAGTATCCTTTTAATTCATTCAATATGTCTATGTGTTGTTTGAATATATCTTACGCTTGTCTTGAATTTAACATGCTAGGCTAGATCTCTTGTGTGTTTGCTTAGATGTAATGAAACCGAGATGTTAATTATGGGTTGATTGCTTGTGTATAGTTGTAATGGATGAATGATTTCGATGTTAGGCTTAAGAAAACTGGCAGACTTCCATAGTGTAACTTGCTTGAACGTCTTAAGAAACATGAACCAATGCGTACTAGGTTTTTATGGTTGTATTTAATGCATGAGTGAATTCTAGTGATCCCATGTTAGGAGCTTCTTGTAGGCTCGACATAGGAGTGAAGTAGGAGCTTATAGAGATGGTGAAGTACGTACGCCACCCCACGATTGGTATTAAGGAATATAACCCATCATCCACGCAACTGTAACAAACAATTAACCTGTAAAAGATATCTAGCGAGTAGTAAAATCTAAGTAAACACAATTCTCTCATTTATTGTTCACACCACTAGTTTAATTAGTTTATTTACATTTTTATTATTTTATTTTGATTGCATCTTAGTTATTGGGTTAGTTGATTAGCAACTAATTCCGCCCACTCTTCTAAAAACCCGAGTTTTTTTTTGCTTGTTTTTATTAAAATATAAAAATACAAAAAGAATCATCCCTCACCTCTAGACCTAGTTTTTAGGCTTTCAAATCCTAGCGACACTATTCCTGATTTGAACTATCAATCCCCCGGTACTTGTCACTATACTATACTACAACGATCAGGTACACTGCCTGGTGGGGGTTGCAAGCTTCTCGAGATCCCTTGAGAGGTAAAGCCTGGTGCAATTCCCACGCATCAAGTTTTTGGCGCCGCAGCCCGGGGAATAGTTATTGTCTAGGTTAGAATTTCTTTTTATTAGGTTTACTTGCTAGATTCCTTTCTAGTAAGATTTTATTTTTATTTTTAGGTTTTCTTTAGTCTATCTATTTCTTCGTGTCTTTGTTCGTAACTTTTACCATTCGACATCATAGAAGGTTGTAACATCTTTGAACCCATCAACCCACCACAACAAGACCACCCACAAAACCCACCACTAGCAAACCAACCTCTTAGGCCCCGAACCCTAGGAGAGTATTCCCGACCTAGCCACCAAGGCTATCGAAACACTATTGAGCTCACCCAAGGAGCCAATGTGTCTCCCTTGCGATCCGACACCATCCGGTTGGTGCAAAGCGGACGTGCATTCCATGGACTTCGTTCCGAAGATCCTAATCAACATCTCAAGGACTTCCTTAAAATCGTAGATTCTATAGACCTTGATGTTACAACTAGTGAGTCGACCCGATTACGCCTATTCCAATTCTCTCTACGTGATCAAGCTAGTCAATGGCTTGAACGTTTACCCGCGGGATCCATCACCTCATGGGATGATCTCACCACTTGTTTCCTTGCTCAATTTTTCTCACCGGGTAGAACTACCAAGCTTAGAAATGATATCTTGATGTTCCAACAACGTTAAGGTGAAACCTTTTGTGAAGCATGGACTCGATACAAAGACCTACTCCGAAAAGTCCCTCATCATGGCATTGAACCGTGGTTCCAGATTCAAATCTTTTACGATAAAGTTAATTATCAAACAAGAAGGGCTATAGATTACGCAGCCAATGGCAAGCTAAATAGACTTAGCGTTGATGAATGCTGGAAACTTCTTGAGGGATTAGCACAATACGAAGAAGAAGGATGGGAGGATCTGATGTTTTCAAGTAATGGGAGTCTTGATTACGTAAACGCTACCCAAGAACAATTATTGAGAAATATCGAGAAGCAGGTAAAGGAATTGATGAGAGCTGAAATGCCTGCAGTTGAAACCGCAAAGAATCCTGAGATATGTGTGAGTGCGATTGGCAAATACAATTTCCCTGAACACTCATGACAAGAGGAATTCGAAGGGATAATGATTACCTTCATGAATAACCAGGAGGAACAACTTCGACACTTAGAAGCTCGCATGGAAAGCACTCGTAATGCTTTTATGGACTTAGCAGACAAATTCATATCAAGAATTAAGGAAGAGATTAAGGAAAAATCCACACCAAGAAAAATCAAAAAAATCTTTGAAATCCCAATCCCTTTGGTGTGTGACCAAGAGGATAATGAGAAATCCTTTTCAAGTGCTTCACCATCAATCACTCCTTACTTCTGTGACCATCCTCAGGAGGAAAAGAGCTTGCAATTTCATAACATCTTCGTTGAAAGCTTACAAACCACGCTTCCCAACTTGTACAAGAAACGTTCCTTTGGTTTTAAATCTGGTGTGAAGAGGTTGTACCTCAAAAACACCACAGCTTGGGGACCCTCTATGGAACGACTCCTCTTTGTACCCACCATTGACCAATGCGAAGGTTACAACTTAACTGAAACCTTGCCCACCCCTTTTGATGACCACATCTCTTTCCGTGACAGTAACAAAATATTTGACCCTGGTGGACTTTACTAACGGGATGGCTACTCATAATTTTCACTTGTGATTAGCTATTTACATTAGTGCAGGGACTGAATTTGAAAATGTCACTTAGTGTTCACAATACGGGCATCTGACGGCGTCAGATTTTACTCTTGACGTCATCACCTCGCATTCTCAGCAATAATAACCCCATCTCCATCACTTTCAACTCATACCCACAAATCACACCCAAGTGCTACTCCACCTCCGAGTCTCCAACATCCAATCCGACATCTTCCGTGACAAATCTCCACGTGGTAAGTAGTTTTTCTTCATCCTTTTTCGTTTAATTATCCTTATAATCTACCAATTTTGAAAACCCCATCATCCAAAACCCTATCATTGACCCATCTTTGAGAATCAAATGCCCTTCATTAGGTGTTTTGTAATCATGAGTTTGCCATTAGGTGATAGTGGTTGATTCGAATCATGAGTTAACTGCGGAAAAATCTTTCACACCACGGATTCTTTCACCCCCCACCCATGTTTTCTGCATAAAGGAGTGTTTGGGTCATGGATTTAGAGTTTCAAAATTGATTTTTCCCTCGTAATTGCATGGATGAACTTTTGCTGGATCTGACGGCATCAGGCTTCATCTCCTGACGGCGTCAGATGTGTCTGACAGCATAAATTCGTAAAACTCTCATTCTAACCATTTTCATTCCACTCTATCTTTTTCCAGGAAAATGAGCAAACGATCACGACAACACCGAGGAAGCTTGTCTAGATCCCAACGTGTAAACTATGGGGATTTGGTCCATAGCTGGAGTGAGTTTGATAATGACGCCGCTACAACCAAGTACGCAGAACTTATTTATCACCATATCGATGCTGGAGCTGTGATCGATTGGGAGTTTCTGAGGTCCCAAGGTCTTGAGGGTGACTTCTTGGGGAGGATCCAAACTGATGGATTCACGGGTCCTCAATGGAGGAGATTGTTCAGGATGAGGGAGACAGTTTACAGTGAGTTGGTTAGGGAGTTCTTTGCGACTTTTCGCTTTGATTTGGCTGAAGCCAGGACAGATATGGGAGGGACCCCCATTTACTTTAGATTGGGGGGAGAGCTTCGATCATGCTCGGTTACTGAGTTTGGATGGAGGTTAGGTTTTTATACATAGGAGGAGGCTGTTCAGGGGGGTCTTATGCCGAGGTTGTTGCATGGGGAGATGATGAGGAACGGATTGAGGTGTGCCATGTTTTGGCCGAGTATTGGGAACGGGGTGTACACCTCGACTACTGGGGCGGCCTCAATCAGGGACCCCATGATCAGGTTAGCCCACAGGTGCATCACCTACAGCTTGTCGGGGCGTCATGGCACCACTCATCGTGTCACTGCTTCAGATCTGTTCTACCTATACACCATGTTTTCAGCGGATGTATACTGTAACATCCCATTTTGGGTAGCGAGCTATTTGAAGACTAGTGTGGGGGAGAGGGACATTGACAAGGTGTATGGGGGGATGTTCGTGACCCGTTTGGCTCGATCTTATGGGGTAATTGTTTCCTGAGATCATGGGGTACCTGAGCGAATGTGGGGCTTGTAGGGTGGTGAGGGCTAAATCCCTCAAGCAGATGAGGATTGTGATGGAGCTAGGGGATGGGTCCTATACCTGGTATATTGCGGGAGGACCTGCAGCTGTTGAGGATGATGATGATGATGATGAGGGAGTGCCCCAGCAGCCACATTACGGGGATTATAAGGTTGGGTCTGCAGATTATTACCGACACATGGGTCAGGGAGACTGGCAGGCACACCAGGGGGCTTGGATGGGTCAGGTGGACGCATGGCGGACCACCATTGACTAGCGCTTTGATTGGATGTATGATCACACCATTCGCCAGATGCAGCACCTCTCCACCCGTGATCAGATTGAGCCCCCGCTACAGATTGACCCATTCCCTGGTCGCGAGACGGACTACCCTCCCTACGGGTACACCGGGCACCTCCCTCCTGGTTATGACTACCGTTATGGTCCCCCTCCCCAATGATTTATCTTGATGTTTGTGATTTCTGAACAATTTATTCCTGGTTGTGTAATTTGAAACAATTTCGATTGTAATAGCTTAGGGTATGGCCTCTGTTGGCCCTAGATAATTTATATTTTTATTTTCATGTGGGATTTCAATATTATGGGTTGCTTATGGTTTCATTTTTCGATTTTTGTGATTTTTATTTTGTTTGATTGTTATTTGTTTCCGTATGCATGCTTTATTTTTATTGATGGTAGATCATGTTTCATACTAAAATGGTGAGAATACTTTATTTTGTCATTTGGCTTTGTCTTAACTTCGTCCAAAGGTATTTCGCAAAAGATAAGTGTAAGGGGAAACCCCAAATATGTTTTTAAGAAACAAAATTGATCATGATTCTCCACAATATTAAATGGACATGTATATTCGTATTTGTTAGAGTCAAATGCTTGTATCGAGTCATAATGATGTTTTGCAGGATTTTCTAGGAAGTAGGACAAAGTTTTTCCAGAAATTTTCCAGAAACTTAACGTAAAGATTTCTGCAGGTCACTTCTGACAGCGTCAAGAATTAATTCCTGACGGCGTCATGTGTAAAATTCTGGAAATTTTGTTAGTTTTGTTTTTCGAACGGAGTCTTAAAGTTTTTGTTGAATCTTTAGTTTTATAAACTCCAGGAAATCTGCAAACATTCATTCCACAAGCATTATATCTTACATTGTTTTCTAGGATTTATTAGTATATATAGATTGCCGCCGATTTTACGCGAGGTTGCCTTGTTTGTTTTCTCAGGTTTAACAGGTTATATATGACAAGAAGATGATTTATATTCTGGAAAGGAAGCGTTGATTGTTCATTTTTCTTGGAGGAAGATCTAACCTTGTTACCACACTATCCATACCGAGCGAATAAGGGGAGTATTTGATTTCATTCTTTTACCTGTTTTACTTTTACAATCTTTACATTGGGGACAATGTTCATCCTAAGTGTAAGGGGAGGGTAAAATGATGATACCTTATAGATACACTTTCACTGGAGTTTGTTTGTCTGATGGTAGGTGTGTAATAAAACTATGAGAAATACTTGTTAGTGTAATTTTGGCGCCAAATTTAAAATTTTTTACAACATTTAGGAGTGAAACTTTAGCCTTAGCAAGCGTCTCATGGATAGGAGATTGTATGACTAGCACAAAACCGTACTATTCAGCAAAATTTTCCACCCAAATATGTGAGGTTCGCCTTTAGATTTGATAGGAAAGGCATTTACTATTAGTGCTTATAAGTGTACCGGTAGCATTTAGAATCTAGAACTTGCGTTAGTGATGCATCCCGAGACCGCTAGTGAGACTACATTCGTGTAGTAGGATTTACTACATGATAAGAGGCATTAGGATCACCCTTGTGTTAAACCCGTATCATAATTACTTTTTAAGTCATATTACTTGGCTAGTTAAGTCAATTAATTTTTCCCGCACCCTTAGCGTTGTACTCATTTTTAGTACACGAAACCCCTAGTACACCCTTCCGAGCCTATCTTTTCGTTTTTAACTTTAAGCATCTTACTTATAGGAAGAATTTGTTACACCCCACTTAAATATACACCCAAATCGCCTTAGCCTTCCGTGTATGCACTCATCTTTAGTGCATTATTGTTATTTGTTTAAACCCTTAGTTAATTATCTAATTGATTACATGGTTGCTAAGTCGAGTCATATCCTTGTACATATTGTTTTGGGACAATTGGGACTCATGGGTAAAGTACTTATGTTATGGAGTAATGGGGAAGAACATCATATTATTACCCCCATATGTGCGTTAATCTTAAAAGTACTCCATGTGTTTTGATTATCTTAATTCGAGTCATTAGATTAGTTTATTGTAAAGTATGTAAAAATTCAAGTGTAAGGGGAATGTACATTCCCTATGATATATTATTTTGGATGGTAGGGTAAGAGTGTATGCACAAAAAAAAAAAAAAAAAAAAAAAAAAAAAAAAAAAAAAAGTGAAAAAAGTAAAAAAAAAAACATACGGACTACCATCCCGTTTCATTCTATGTTTGTTTTATGTTTTTGTTATTTTTCATTTATTAGCTTAAGTCGAGTCTAGTCTTGGCTTAGCAACGCTATATTGTACATGTAATTAACCAAGATGATTAACTCACCACCAATAAAGATTGCCTTTATTCAACAAAACCATGTATTCCATATCCCTACACCTAACGTTATAACCCTTTAAAAAGACCTCTTTGATAGTTTATCCTAGGTGCTTACGCCATGTGGTGGAGGTTTGATCCTTTCCCAAGCCTATGGTAATCTATTTTGCTATGACAGGTAGTGAGAGATGTTTCCCATTTCTGTATTGTGATATACACTTTATTACACCCGAGAGATGTGAGTATCTAAACACTATTTGTGAGGTGCTAGTATATGACCTCCGTGCTTATCTTTGGTTTTTAGTGGAACGATTATTTGTTGTAATTACTTTTATGTTAGTGTTAAATAACCCCTAACCTGTATTTTGACTAGATTAAAAGCGCATTTGCTTGAGGACAAGCAAATCTCAAGTGTAAGGATATATGATGGGGCGAAAAATGATTCATTTTTAGGGGGTCATTTAAGCTGGAATTTGAATTTATTTGATCAAATATTGCCCTAAATCGTTCCTTTTCTGATTTTAGGTACTTTTGGAGTGAATTCTGGAAAAGGAAGCATTTTGGACGTTTTTGGAGCATAAAAATGAAGAAAACAGCAAAGTCTTAATTTTCCTTGATGGAACAGTACCTGACGGCTTCAAGAGGAATTTGATGACGGCGTCAAGAGAAAAAATGGTGACGGTCCAGTGGAAATGTGACGGCGTCAAAGCATGGCTGTCAAGAGTAAAAGTGGTGACGGCCCAGATCAACATTACACATGACGGCGTCAGATCTGGATCTAGACAATCCGATTATATTTTTGGCGGCGGGTTGACGGCGTCAGAACTTTCTTCTTGACGCTGTCACCTTAGAAAATCTATATATAGTCTTTGTAACTTTCATTCATTGTAGAGAGGAGAATTTTAGGGTCGACTTGAATAAACCCTAGCTCGTTTTTAACAGTATTTTCAAGGGTTTTCACCCCTTGAAACCCTTCATGTTCAATTGAGATAAGTATCCTTTTAATTCATTCAATATGTCTATGTGTTGTTTGAATATATCTTACGCTTGTCTTGAATTTAACATGCTAGGCTAGATCTGTTTTGTGTTTGCTTAGATGTAATGAAACCTAGATGTTGATTATGGGTTGATTGCTTGTTTATAGTTGTAATGGATGAATGATTTCGATGTTAGGCTTAAGAAAACTTGCAAACTTCCATAGTGTAACTTGCTTCTACGTCTTAAGAAACATGAACCAATGCGTACTAGGTTTTTATGGTTGTTTTTAATGCATGAGCGAATTCTAGTGATCCCACGTTAGGAGCTTCTTGCAGGCTCGACATAGGAGTGAAGTAGGAGCTTATAGAGATGGGGAAGTACGTACGCCACCCCACGATTGGTATTAAGGAATATAACCCGTCATCCACGCAACTGTAACAAACAATTAACCTGTAAAAGATATCTAGGGAGTAGTGAAATCTAAGTAAGCACAATTCTGCCATTTATTGTTCACACCACTAATTTAATTAGTTTATTTACATTTTTGTTATTTTATTTTGATTGCATCTTAGTTATTGGGTTAGTTGATTAGCCAAAAAGACCCGAGATTTTTTTACTTGTTTTTATTAAAATATAAAAATACAAAAAGAATCATCCCTCACCTCTAGACCTAGTTTTTAGGCTTTCTAATCCTAGCGACACTATTCCTGAGTTGAACGATCAATCCTCCGGTACTTGTCACTATACTATACTACAACGATCTGGTACACTGCCTGGTGGGGGTTGTAAGCTTCTCGAGATCCCTCGAGAGGTAAAGCCTGGTGCAATTCCCATGCATCAGGCATTTCATTCTTTTGTGAAATATTCCCTTGACGTTGACAAGCGTCACAGGATTTGATCAATTCCTGGGCATCCTTATAAATTGTGAGCCAGTAGAAACCGGAATCAAACACCTTTTTGGCGGTGTAGTTTGGTTTGTGGTGGCCCCCCGTGGGACCAGCATGGCAAGCCTTGAGAATTTCAGTTGCTTCCTGACCATAAACACACCGCCGGATGACCTGATCCTCGCAGATTTTGAACAAGTAGGGGTCGTCCCAGAAATAATGTTTTACATCTTTAAAGAATTTATTTTTTTGTTGGGACGACATCCCTTTCACAACAAAGTTACATGCATGCTAATTTGCAATGTCGGCAAACCATGGGGTAGTCGAATCTCCACGAAAAGAAACCGCATTGAGGGTTTCGAGAGGAAATGTTTTGTTTATTTTCTTTTTCTCGAAAGCATCTTGGTGGGGGTTTTCAAGACGGGAGAGATGATCAGCAGCTAGGTTCTCAGCTCCTTTTTTATCACGAATTATGATATCAAATTCTTGCAAGAGGAGAACCCAACGGAGTAGTCTCGGCTTTGCATCTTGTTTTGCAAAGAGGTACTTCAAAGCCGAGTGGTCCGTATACACTATGCATTTGGTCAATATCAAGTACGGCTGAAACTTTTCAAAGGCATACACCACTGCTAATAGTTCTTTTTCAGTGGTGGTGTAATGACTTTGAGCCTCGGTCATTGTTTTGCTCGCTTAGTGTATCGGCTAAAAGTGTTTTGATTTGCGTTGCCCCAAGACCGCCCCTATTGCATAATCACTAGCATCACACATAAGTTCAAAGGGCAAGTCCCAATCGGGGGCAACAAGAATCGGTGCCTTAGTAAGCTTTTTCTTCAAAGTTTCAAAAGCTTCAATGCACTCGGGTGAGAAGATAAAAGGAGCATCCTTCTCGAGGAGATGGGTCATAGGCCGGGCAATTTTGGAGAAATCTTGAACAAACCTACGATAAAAACCGGCATGACCCAAAAAGCTCCTAACACCTTTGACGGTAGTGGGATGAGGTATTTTGCGATGACATCCACTTTGGCTTTGTCAACCTCAATCCCGTTTTTTGAAATTTTATGACCGCGGACAATGCCCTCTTTGACCGCGGACAACGTTTGAGCATGTTGTCTAAATGGGAGAGACATGATTGAAATGAATACCCAATGACCGAAAAGTCATCCATGAATACCTCCATTGTTTTCCCGATCATGTCAGAAAAGATTGACATCATGCACCTTTGGAACGTGCCAGGAGTGTTGCATAAGCCAAATGGCATGCGTTGGTAGGCAAAGGTTCCATAAGGGCATGTGAAGGTAGTTTTCTCTTGATCCTGTAGATCAATGGGGATCTGAAAGTAACCCGAGAAACCATCGAGGAAACAATAGCACTCATTCCCCGCTAGTCTCTCGAGCATTTGGTCCATGAAGGGTAGAGGAAAGTGGTCTTTGCGGGTGGCGTCATTTAACTTGCGATAGTCAATACATACACGCCAACCCGTAACCAATCGAGTTGGAATCAACTCGTTTTCTTCATTTGTGACAACAGTAATGCCACCCTTTTTTGGAATGCAATGGATGGGACTAACCCAAGGACTATCCGAGATAGGGTAAATCAAACTGGCATCAAGAAGTTTTAAAACTTCTTGTTTGATGACCTCGTGTATTTTTGGATTAACCCTTCTTTGTTGTTAGACTGCTGGTTTAAAGTCATCCTCCATTAAAATTTTGTGCATACAAAATTCCGGGCTGATACCCTTGATGTCGGAGAGTTTCCAAGCAATTGCTTGTTTATGTGACTTCAAAACCTTTATTAGAGCAATCTTTTCCTCATCACTCAAATCTTTAGCAATTATGACGGGTAATTTATCATCACCCTCCAAAAATGCGTATTCAAGATGAGGCGGTAAGTCCTTAAGCTCGACCTCAGGAAAATCATCAGTTTTTTCAACATTTTTGATATCCTCATTACGAATTGCTTGTGGTAGAACAGGAAGAGGAGAGGGATATTCGTTTAATAATTTCTCAAGTAGGAGAATATCCCTCTCAGGTTCAATCTCTTGGTTATCAATTCTATCGGGAATCGAATCACTCTTGAGAAAGGCCTCAATTTCTTCTAAGACGAAGTCACTTCCCTCAAACGGAGTGAGGGAAGGGGAAGAATTAGCAATGATGGGATGAGAAGATGGAGCAGAATTTCCACTCGGAGAATTATCGGTGAAACCTAAAACCTCTTGAGCGTACTCCTCAGCAGGGACATCAATGACATCTATTCGGTTTACCGATTCAGAGTCATAATTTGAGGAGTACCTCGAAGTTTGATCGAGGTTGTAGGTGATTGCCTCGGTACCAACACGCAATGTGATCTCTTGCTCAAATACATTGATGAGAGCATGCCCAGTTCTAAGGAATCCCCTTCCAAGAATTAGAGGGACCCTTGAATCGGCATCAAAGTCAACAATCACAAAATCGTCCGGAAAATGGAACTTTCCTACTTTCACAAATATGTCCTCAGCAATACCAAGAGGACGAGATATTGAACGATCGGCAAGCTCAAGAGTCGTGCACGTAGGAGTGAGTTCGGGAAGAGAGATTTTCTTCTACATAGAATATGGCATCAGGTTAAATGCTAGCACCAAGATCGGCCAAGGCGAAGCATTTAACCATACCCGGAAATACACATGGAATCAAAAATTTTCCGGGGTTTCCAAGCTTCTCGGGAAGCTTTTTCAAAAGAACCGCTAAGCAATTCTCGTTTAATGGAGTTCTAGCCATTTCGAAGAGTTTTTCCTTATTATTTAACAAATTTTTGATTGTTGATGGGAATTTGGGCATCAAGATGATAGCATCCGCGAAGCTTATGTCAAAATGTAGATCTTGAAAGATTTGGAAAAATTTATCCATTTGGTGACTAGCATTTTCGCGGAGATTTTGTTCATTGAGACGTGATGGGTAAGGAATAGAAGTATTGGATTTAGGGTTCTCAACTGGAGTTTTAGGTGGTTCAAAGACAACTCCAGGTTTTGACATGGTTTCTGGGATAACTTGAGGATAGACTTGTGCGGTACTTCGTGAGCTAGGAGATTGCACCTTGTCCTTTGTCACCTCAGGTTCACGTTCCACTACCTTTGGAGGAGAGGAAGAAGAGGTAGTAGGATTCGCGGGTTCATCATATGAAGCACCACTTCTAGTTGTGATCGCCTTAGCATCACCCCTCGGGTTAGCGATCGTGTTGCTCAGAAGTGTTCCTGAGCCTGAGGGTCGATCATTTAAAGACTTCTTGATTTCAGAAATCTGGCTGACCAACAACTTGTTCATTTCTTCTTGGGATTTCATGAATTGCTTTAACAACTCGTCAGATGAAGGCCCAGTTGGAACAATGGCTTGAGGTTGATTATTAAAATTTTGAGTACGATTGTTTTGGTTGGGACCTTGGTTGTGGAAATTTCCTTGATTCTGGTGTTGGAAATTTCCTTGATTTTGGTTGTTATTTCCATGGAAATACCCTTGGTTAAAGCCACCCTGACCTTGGTTTCGATTAAAGTTTCCTTGATGTTGGAATCCTTGATTTTAGAAACCTTGGTTTTGATTTTGAAAACCGTGACCCTGATTGAAATTTCCCTGGTTTTGGAAACCTTGGTTCATTCTATTTTGGTTTTGGTTACGGTTTTGGACATTTTGGTTTTGATTAAAACCAGGTGGTCCAGGGTAGTGGTCAGGACGATAGTTCGGGTCCATAGGAGGGCGGTATTGGTTGGCCCCTTGATTGGAAGACCCGGCTACAGCATGAGCTTCATACGGAGAACCATCAGTAGCTGTGCAATTGTAGTAGGCATGCGGCCTATCACAAGTCACACAGACTTACAATTTCTTAACCTCAGCAGGTGGAGGTGTGTGTGGAAAAGAGACTTTCTTTTTGTTGTGACAGAACCAAAGCTTGAATAGCTTCAGTGAGCTTGTCAATCTTAGCATCGGTGCTAGACTAACTCATAGAAGATGAAGTAGAAGGACCTGCACTAATTTGGGAAACAACCGGTTTGCTTCGTGTAGATCAGACCTTGGACTTGTTTTCGATGATTGCTAAAGCTTCCTTGGTGGTTTTACTCAAGAAGTTGCCTCCCGCAGAGGCATTAAGAGAATCCTGATCAACTTGGCTCACACCATTGTAGAAAGTATCGAGTTGCATCAACTCGGAGAAACCATGATGAGGACACTTGCGAAGTAATTCTTTGAAATGATCCCACGCTTCACCAAATGATTCATCATATTTTTGAGTGAACTTGGTGATTTCGTTTTTAAGACTCGTGGTCTTAGAAGGTGGGAAGAATTCATTCACAAATTTCTTGACAAGATCTTCCCATGTCTCAATAGATCGAGGGGGTTGTTTTTCAAGCCAAATCCTGGCTTGTCCCTCGAGGAAGAATGGGAAGAGAAGAAGTTTTATTGCTTCGGATGGGACATTCTTGTATTTGATAGTTGACGTGATTTTGATAAAACCATCGAATGTGAGCATGAGGATCGTCCCTCTCAAAACCGTAGAATTGACTTGAGGTTACGAGATTGAGTAACCCAGTTTTGAGCTCAAAATTATCAGCCACGATGGCTGGGACAACAATAGCATCTCCGTAACCCTCGATGGGTGCTTGGAGAAGCTCACACATGGGGCGATCTTCCGCCATGGTGACAGCAGATGTGGAAACAGTTCGGATCTCATATCCGACTGCTGGTGCTCAACGTCTACGATGTCTTCTAGGAATTCTTACAAGCTCACGTAATGGGCTAGTAGACCTAGAAGAACGAGTGCGCATGCACTAGGAGCAAAATCAATCAAAAAAAAAGTCGAGGCAAAACCACAGTGAAGTTAAACCAATAATCACAAATGAATGGCTTCTTTAAGAAAGGTACACCACTCACAAGGATACAATGGCAAGTTTTAATCTTTTGTTTGGTAACTTATTAATGTTCACACCCCAGTTGGTAGGTGTTCTGTCTTCGTTTGCGATAGTTTATTTTTATGTAATTATTATTCACAAGAAAAAGAAGAATGTTTTTGGGTTTTTGTGTGGGTGAAAACTTTGGGAATTATTTTTTGGTATCGTTTCATTATCCAAAATCGTATTTCTTTAAGAATCACCTTAAAAGAAACCCGATATAGAAAACGTTACGATCTGTTTTGTTTGTTTTTAATTTTTTTGGTGTTTTAACACTTTAGGAAAAGTGTTAATGATTTTTTTGTGTTTTGATTAAAATTTTAAAAAAGTGATGGGATTTTTATAGTGACGAGTGTGAAATAACACTAATCTCTAAGACGCTGCAGATACGGGCACACCTCCCCGGCAGCGGCGCCAAAAATTGATTGGCCCTGAACAGTCAACCTAAACTGACCAAGTAAATGATCAACAAAGTCAAACATCTTAGAGTCAATGCTTCCGGATAATATAGGGTATCACCGGGTCGTTATGTCCCGACGAGGTGTGAATTGTACTTAAGCGTGCTTGTGATCGGGTGATTTTCACAGGAAAGGGTTATGATGAGAAATATTGAAGAATTATGAAATGAAATAGCTTAGGAAAGCTATGTGATTGATTACGTGAATTTAGATTAGAAAGAAACGCGTAAAAACCTAATCACGTATGCTTTAATTACAAACGGATACTGACGTACGCGATAAAAAGTAAATCTGAAGAAATAAAAAGGCTACGGATATGAAATTGATATTTTTATAATCCTAATAAATAAAGAAAATTTTTAGAAGAAGAAAAATAATTTTTACACTATTTAATTAATTATTATTAATTAATTACTATTTTCTAATTACTTTTTAATTATTTAAATTAATCTAAATTATAACTATTTATGAAATTACACTAGAAAATTGAAAATAATATTTGGAAAAAATCTAAAATAACTTAAAACTATTTTTAAAATTAAATTTGTATTTTTCTAACTTTTTAAATTTTTATTATTAATTAAAAACTAATTATTAATTAATATAAACTAAATTAAATTATGAAAAGTACCAAATGATAAGAGAAAAATCTGAAAAATTTACTAAAAATATTTTAGGCTATCAAGAACCTAAGAAAAATATATAAAAATGAAAATTGCTTTTACAAAAAGCTGAGAATAAGCCAATTGGCTTAAATAGAAGCTATCACTTCTATTAAATTGGTCTTTTTTCGATTTTCCTTTTTCAAATATGTTTATACACTGATTATAAGTAACTTTAATAAAGGAAGTTTGGCTGGATGTGAAGAATAAGCAAGATGCAAGCTTATTTGATTGACAGAATAAGCAAAAAGCTTATTAGGAATCTGATAAGCTTGGATAAGCTTCAATACTGAGCCACAGATCCAAATAAACAAACAACTAACAGTAATATTAAGAAATAAGCAAAAAGTGTTCAGATAAGTACTAAAAATAAGCTAGAACAAGCCAATAAGAACTTGGCTTGATTGACAGGTCACAAAGGCCAAATTGGCCTAACTGCAGCCCTCTGTGGGGGCCACAAGGGGGGTCAGGAGTCCAAACTTAGGGTTGAACCCTCAAGTTGGACTGGGGGCCTACACAATAAGCCAAAAAGCAAACCAATTAGCTCACAATGACCTTATGAAATAAGCCAAATAACCTGAGGTCTCAGTATGCAGGGCAAAAATGGGCAACTAGCAGGCCTGTGTGGGGTCCACACAATGGATCAGGGATTCAATTTTAAACCTGAACTTGAAAGATAAGCAGTATGGCTTTCAAATAAGCCAAGAACCAAATCCTAACTCCCAACAATAAGCCAGATAAGCACTTATGAAAATGAGCAAAAACCTGAAATCTCAGACTTCCTTGGTGAAATGAACAAACTACAAGACCTGGTTACTAGGTCTAAATAAGCTCACAACTACAAAATAAGCCCTGATTCAACAAGGTGGCTTATTGGGGTTTCCAAAAAGCCAAAAAGCTAATGGTAGGGCTCACTCATGAATTAGATATGACCTGATGAAGTTGGGTGACTTATACTGATGACTTTGTATGAAAGGGTAAAATAAGCAAACTTCCAAGGCCAAATAAGCTATATTACTCAATACTGAGATCCAATTTTAATCCAAATCCTAAAAGAACTACTGAAGAGCTTTCTAAAAAACTAAAAATCAAGACCTATCCTTTTGATTTGCACCCTGGATGGGGGTTTGAACTTTTACCAAAAACACAAAGGTGCCCTGGTGCAAAATGAGATCTGACCCTGCATGTCTTTTCAAAAGCTTGAATAAGCACTTAGAAAAAACATTAAAAATAAGACAAATATGAATTTTGAAAGCTCAAGTGGAGGACTTTAATATCTGAAAAGCTCAAGCTCTGAAAGTTACTACAAAATTCTTGAAAATTCTTTGAACTTTTGGTTTTCTGCAAATACTATGAACTTTGACTTTTTGATTTTTGCTTTTAGTTCACTAAAGTGAACTTTAAACTTGATTTAGTGACTGATTTAAGTTAGATAAGCTATGTAAAGACCAAAATAAGCAAAATCCTCTCCTTGTGACTGGAAATGAGGCTTATGCCTCTCTAAATCCACCTCAGAAGTATTTTAAGCCAATTTAAAAGTGATTTTGACTTCTAGGCTTATTACTACCAAAGACTTAGTTGATTTGGTCTGTTTTGGTTCTGAGTATAATGAATGAACAAATGACACTTACTGAGGCCAACTCAAACTCACCACACAGTCAAATCCAAACACCACTTTTAACACAGATTATTTATGAAACTTGTTTTAAATGTAACCAAAGCTTAACCTACTAATCACTATTACTCTAATAAGCAATAAGGACACAGAAAAGCAACAACAAATACTTTTATACTACAAATGGCAAAAATCAGAAAGTCGAGCTAACAAAAGCCATCCAAGCTAGCATCCAAGTACCACAGACCAATGTACCAATCCTAATGGCTTCCACAAGCCTCTAGCGCACAGCCATCCACTATTTATTGTGCTCCAGCCTTCTTCAATCCTGCAAACATGCTTTTTATATTTTATTTTTATTTTTTATAATTTTTTTTATGATTTTTATAATTCTGAGCTTCTGATTGAAATAGAAGCTTATAAAGCTTCTAAAAATCTTCTTTTGAGCTTATAAGAGTGTACAAACAGCTTAGGATCACTTAATAACTTTATAATAACAATTTAAATACTTAGTTGAAACTTGAAACTTGAAAATTGAAATAAGAGATAAACTCAAAAACAAACTTGCATTACTTAAAAAGTTGATTACAAAAGATAATTAAGTGCTAAAATTAAACTAAGTTACAATATTACATGCCTCATGAGGCTTCTACAAGCTACTACTTATACTACGACATAAAAATAAGCCATCCAAGCCTCCACATGCTTCCCAGTTGCAAATTGAGAGTTCCCATGGTCGTCTTGTTGACCCTTGACCAAATCCCCAACATCAATTTGAGCTTAAACCAATCCTAGCCCTTGATTAGATTTTTGGCATCAAAACAGAAATTGCAAATTGGCAGTCTTAGTGGAACTGGTGAGGGCATTTATTGAGGAGGGGGTTGGTTGAGGACAAATGAGAGTGTTGGTGGTGGGTTTAGTGAAAAAGGTAGGAGCAGGGGGAGGGAAAAAGGGAAGCAGGTTTTAGGGGGGAAGGTGGTGAACAGTGCAAATGGTGGGAGTTTGACCCGTTTGACCCTCGTTGACCATTTGACCCTGGCTTATATTATTTTAGGATTGGGCTGGGTGTTGGGCTTAGGGGGTGGATTGGGTTTTGGGAAATAATAGAAAAAGGGTCTGGTTTGGTTTTAAGGTTTCACGAGGACCTTTTCTGCCAAGCTTCCATAATCCAAGGACAATTATTGCAATTTCCCATTTTTAAAATTCCCAGGGACCAAATCTGTCAACTATGAAACTTGAGGGACCAAACATGTAAACTTTTAAAACTTTATACCCAATAGATCATTTTTGATAATATTAGACTTTCAAAGGACTTGGGTTGACTTATCTTTCAAAATAAATGCTTAAGGACTACTTTTGACAAGTTTTGAAAGTTGGGGGACTGAAACTGCCAATTATGCAAACTTTGTTCGTTTTTCATCTGTTTTTACTCATTTTACATCAGAAACATATAAAACACAATCCCTGGGATATTTTCAGTATTTTGATGCATTTCTAAGTGTTTTTAAATGTTTTGCAGTTCAGATTTGACCAAAAATGATGAGTATTTACACACTCATCATTTTTGGTGAATGTATGTTGAGACAAAATATCATTACAAGTAACTTGTACATTTTACGTTATGTATCAAGTTATACGTTTGTCATCAATCAAAACAAACGAGACTGTATAGATTAAATATCGTAATATTTGTACTAACAAATACTAACTAAATAAATGAAATCCAAGAACAAATCGAGACTCAAGCCAATTGGCTAATAACAAAAAGCAACTAAACGACTTGCAAACTTCAACATAAATATACGAGGACGTATATAAGCTCCAATGAACAAAATAAACATAAAATAAACAAATATAGTTCCGAGTCAACTCAACTCGTGAGTTGACTCGGACGAGTCAAATGACTCAGTGGCTAGTCTTCCGAGTTTAGGTGTAAACTTGCTTAGTTTTAGTTTTATCGATTAGGGTTTTGAAATAAAAAGAAGATAGCAAAGAAAAGCAGCGCGTGGCCTTGCCCAAGGAGAGAGAGGTGGTGGGGAATACGGTGGTTCACAGCGATGAGTGGTGGTGAGCGGCGGTGATACACAAAATGGACCAAAACGTGCTCCTCTTGGTCTAATAAGCTCCAGAAATGCTCCCTGTTACTTGATCTACGCGTTGGTATCGAAAGGAAGGTGGCCGGAATTTGGCCGAACGTGGTGGTAGGAAATGGTAGCGGCGCCAGATTTATTTTGAGAAGATAATGAATAGTGAAACCCTAATTGGGCTTATATACCCAAGGGGAGGGTTAAATGTGTACAAACACAAGTCCAGGGGGCGGCAATGAAAAATAAATAAGGTGTAAATTTTGAAACTTTGGCTATTCTATATAATAAAACCTTGTGGGCCTCGTTTAAGGTAGTAAACTTCCATTTTAAAATACAGGACTTTCGCCATTGCGTTCTGAACTTGGAGGACTGGAAGTGCAAATTGCTGAAGACATAGATCAGCTTGGTCCTTGGGCAATATAATTGTTTTTTATCTTTTATTTTCTTATAACTTGTGTGTGAGAAAAAGGTGTTTAGTGTGTGTTAGGGTTTTCTATTAATAATCAGTTAAGGGTTTTGATTTTCTTTTGTATGCAATTATAAAAAATAAAGGGGATGATTTGTTGAATATATAATCATTTGTCTTTGTCGTTAAACTGTGTTGGTTATAGCTTTTAAGATTTTCAATTAAGGGTTTTTTTTTTTTTTTTTTTTTTTTTTTTTTTTTTTTTTTTTTTTTTTTATGATGCATTGTAAGCATAGTTAGAGCATTTGCTATCATAACTTGAGTTAAATTTTAACACAGTGATACGTTAGCGCCACATCAGCTCTACATGCACAAAAGTAGAGCAAAGTACCAACACAAAGTGTCGTAATAATACCCCAAAAGAAAATAACAAAATAGAACTCCAAAACAATTCATAAGTCCAAACATAGATGATAAACACCATCTAATGCAACTAAGGTCTCGTCTAATCACATCCTTCTATCTTATCCTTAGAAAGCTCACTTAAAAATGATGCTTAAAAACGTCAACATAATGTTGGTGAGATTCATCGGTTTAAGACACACAATATCACATAAGGCAACCAATTCACTGTGATTATAAAATATAGCTGGACAAATAAATATAGTTACCATATAAGCTAACATGTAATCACAAACCAACTAACACACATAAGGCAACCACTGGGACGGAACGTGCCCACCGATCCAATTACCATATCCATTACCAATTGGGACCAACGTGCCCACCGATCCAAGTTTCACATCACATATAAATTAGTTAGGATGGAACGTGTCCACCGATCCAAGTTCACCACACATTTATCATCAATTAGGTTGCATGTGCGAGCAACGGGATAAGCATCCCCCAATTGAATCCCACATTTATGATGCATTGTAAGCATAGTTAGAGCATTTGCTATCATAACTTGAGTTAAATTTTAACACAGTGATATGTTAGCGCCACATCAGCTCTACATGCACAAAAGTAGAGCAAAGTACCAACACAAAGTGTCGTAATAATACCCCAAAAGAAAATAACAAAATAGAACTCCAAAACAATTCATAAGTCCAAACATAGATGATAAACACCATCTAATGCAACTAAGGTCTCGTCTAATCACATCCTTCTATCTTATCCTTAGAAAGCTCACTTAAAAATGATGCTTAAAAACGTCAACATAATGTTGGTGAGATTCATCGGTTTAAGACACACAATATCACATAAGGCAACCAATTCACTGTGATTATAAAATATAGCTGGACAAATAAATATAGTTACCATATAAGTTAACATGTAATCACAAACCAACTAACACACATAAGGCAACCACTGGGACGGAACGTGCCCACCGATCCAATTACCATATCCATTACCAATTGGGACCAACGTGCCCACCGATCCAAGTTTCACATCACATATAAATTAGTTAGGATGGAACGTGTCCACCGATCCAAGTTCACCACACATTTATCATCAATTAGGTTGCATGTGCGAGCAACGGGATAAGCATCCCCCAATTGAATCCCACATTTTAATCACACTTCATTAACATCACATATAGCATTCACACGATAACATTTATAAGTCCATGCTATTAAACCATACATAATCACAGTAACTCAAAATATTTATCACAAGCATCATTCCCATCCCAAGTTTAAAAACAAAGTAAAAATGGGACTATGAACTCACCTCATTCTTTGCAGCTTCCACAAATATAAATCGCAAATCTATTTAACAAAATAAGATCACACTACACATGGCCAAGTTCAAAGCTATAAACCATGTAATACGCATATGATGGATGTCTGAGGTTCATATGACCCACCATGGATCTCCTAGACTCCATACTAACCATCACCAAACAATAATACTCACTAAATCTCTTGCACTTATAAAATTAGAAAACGCAGAATTTTGGGGTACATTCGCCCACATAAAATAATAACATTAAAAGCTCAACAAATCACTCCTAAAATTTACCATATTCTCTCATAAGCATACAAACTAATCCCAGAAGGCCATGGTCTAATAACACACACAAGTATCCTTTGAAAAATCAAACATAAAAACTATCTAGATTTGTATCTGAACGCACACCAAAAAGTTTTGACGAACTAAAATACTTCTACAACTCTTTATCGCAATTCCTTCACGTGAGAGTCTAAGTACATATGAAACTCAACTCCTCCAGAAGGGCTATCCTAAATCTCACTTTTTAATCCACATCTCACTATCAAACTTATGCCCTAATTCTGTCCCGGTTTAACAGCTTTGACACCTTAACTTGGAAAAATCAAAAGACTAACTTTGATACGTGGGAATTGCACCCTCGCAACAGGTTTTACCTCTCAAGGGATTTTGAGAAGCTTACAACCCCTACCCGGCAGTGTACCTGATCATTGTAGTATAGTATAGTGACAAGTGCCGGGGGATTGATCGTTCAACTCAGGAATAGTGTCGCTAGGATTAGAATGCCTACTAAACTAGGTCTAGAGGTGAGGGATGATTCTTTTTGTATTTTTATATTTTCATATTAGCAATTAAAAATCTCGGGTATTGAGGGAGTGGGCGGAATTAGTTGCTAGCCAACTAACCCAATTAATCTAAAAATGCAATCAAAATAAAATAAAAGAAATGAAAACAAAACTACTTATACCAATGTGGTGTAACAATAATGAGGAAAGTTGTGTTTACTTAGATTTCATTACTCCCTAGATATCTTTTACAGGTTAATTACTTGTTACAATTGCATGGATGACGGGTCATATTCCTTAATACTAGTCGTAGGGCAGTGTTCAATATTCTCTAACTCTATAGGATCCTACTTCACTCCTATGTCGAGCCATTAGAAGCTCCTAACATGGGATCATTAGAATTCTCATACGCATTAAATACAACCAAAAATCGTAGTACACCTCCGATCATGTTTCTTAAGACGTTCAAGCAAGTTACCAATGGAAGTCTTCCAGTTTTCTTAAGCCTAACATCGAATACAATCATCCATAACAATTATAAACAAGCAATCAACCCATAATCAATATCTAAGTTTCACTACATCTAAGCAAACACAAGAAAATCTAGCCTAGCATGTTAAATAAAAGACAAGCATAAGATATAATCAAACAACACATAGACATATTGAATGATTTGCAAGAGTACTTATCTTTTATTGAACATGAAAGATTCAAAGTGTTGAAACCCTTGAAAAAGCTGGAAAATTCGACCTAGGGTTTTTCCCTCAAAGTTGCACACTAATGAATGAAATTTGGAAAACTATATATAGATTTTACAGGGTGACGGCGTCATGTATTGGATCGTGACGCCGTCAACTCGCCGCCTTAATAAAAATCGTATTGCCTAGATATGATTTTGACGCCAACATGTGTAAAAATCTTCTGGGCCGTCACGTAAAAATCTTCGGGCTTAAATGACCCCTTAAAAGCGGTTCACTTTTCGCCTCATCAAGTACCCTTACACTTGAGATTTGCTTGTCCTCAAACAAATGCGCTTTTATTCTAATCAAAATACAAGTTAGCGGTCATTTAACTCTAATATAAAAGTAATTATAATAAATAATCGTTCCACTAAAAACCAAAGACAAGCACGGAGGTCATACACTAGCACCTCACAAATAGTGTTTAGATACTCACATCTCTCGGGTGTAATAAAGTATATATCACAATAAGGAAATGGAAAACATCTCTCACTACCTGTAATAGCAAAATAGATTACCATAGGCTTGGGAAAGGATCAAACCTCCACCACTTGGCGTAAGCACCAAGGATAAACTATCAAAGAGGTCTTTTAAAGGGTTATAACGTTAGGGGTAGGAATATGGAATACACGGTTTTATTGGATAAAGGCAATATTTACTGGTGGCGAGTTAATTATCTTGGTTAATTACATGTACAATATGGTGTTGCTAAGCCAAGACTAGACTCGACTTAAGCTAATGAATCAAAAATAACAAAAACATAAAATAAACATAGAATGAAACGGGATGGTAGTCCGTATGTTTTTTCTCTTTTCTTTTTCTATTTTTTTTTTCTTTTTCTAAATTTTTAGATTTTTATTTTTTATTTTTTATTTTTTTTGCATAAACTCTTACCCTACCATCCAAAATAATACATCATAGGGAATGTACATTCCCCTTACACTTGACTTTTTACATACTTTACAACGAACTAATCTAATGACTCGAATCAAGATAATCAAAACAATTGGAGTACTTTTTAAGATTAACACACATATGGGGGTAATAATTTGATGTTCTTCCCCATTACTTCATAACACAAGTACTTTACCCATGAGTCCTAATCGTCCCAAAACAATATGTACAAGATATGACTCAACTTAGCAACCATGTAATCAATTAGTTAATTAACTAAGGGTTTAAACATGTAACAATAACGCACTAAAGATGAGTTCATATACGGAAGGCTAAGGCGATTTGGTTGCACATTTTAGTGGGTTGTAACAAATTATTCCTTTAAGTAAAATGCTTAAAGTTAGAGACGAAAAGATAGGCTCGGAGGGGTGTACTAGGGGTTTCGTGTACTAAAAATAAGTACAACGCTAAGGTGTGGGAAAATTAGTTGACTTTACTAGCCAAGTAATATGACTTAAATGGTCAAGTAATTATGATACGGGTTTAACACAAGGGTGATCCTAATGCCTCTTATCATGTAGTAAATCCTACTACACGAATGTAGTTTCACTAGCGGTCTCGGGATGCATCGCTAACGCAAGTTCTAGAATCTAAATGCTACCGGTACACTCATAAGCACTAATAATAAATGCTTTTCCTATCAAATCTAAAGGCGAACCTCACATATTTGGGTGGAAGATTTTTCTGAATGGTACGGTTTTGTGCTAGTCATACAACTCCTATCCATGAGATGCTTGCTAAGGCTAAAGTTTCGCTCCTAAATGTTGTAAAAATTTTTAAATTTGGCGCTAAAATTACACTAACAAGTATTTCTCTTAGTTTTATTACACACCTACCATCAAACAAACAAACTCAAGTGCAATTGTATCCTATAAGGTATCATCATTTACCCTCCCCTTACACTTAGGATGAACATTGTCCCCAATGTTCAATTAAAGGATGTAAAAGTGAAATAGGTAAAAGAATGAAAGCAAATACTCCCCTGATTCGTTCGGTGTGGATAGTGTATCAACAAGGTTAGATCTTCCTCCAAGAAAATGAACATTCAAAGCTTCCCTTCCAGAAATATAAATCATCTTCTTGTCATATATAACCTGTTAAACCTGAGAAAACAAACAAGGCAACCTCGCGTAAAATCGGCGGCAATCTATATATACTAACAAATCCTAGAAAACAATGTAAGATATAATGCTTGTGGAATGAATGTTTGCAGATTTCCTGGAGTTTATAAAACTAAAGAATTAACAAAAACTTTAAGACTCCGTTAGAAAAACAAAACTCGCAAAATTTCCAGAATTTTACACATGACGCCGTCAGGTGTTAATTCCTGACGCCGTCAGAAGTGACCTGCAGAAATCTATACGTTATGTTTCTGGAAAATTTCTGGAAAAACTTATGTCCTACTTCCTGGAAAATCCTGCAAAACATCATTATGACTCGATACAAGCATTTGAATCTAACAAATACTAATATACATGTTCATTTAATATTGTGGCGAATCATGATCAATTGCGTTCTTATAAACAAATTTGGGGTTTCCCCTTACTCTTAGCTTTTGCAAAATACCTTTATATGAAGTTAATACGAAGTTAAACAACAAAATAAAGCATTTTCACAATTTTAGTTTGAAACATTATCTACCAACAATAAAAATAAAGCATGCACACGGAAACAAATAACAATCAAACAAATAAAAATCACACAAAACATGGGTTGCCTCCCAAGAAGCGCTTTTCTTTATTTACGAGTCTTGTAGCTAGACTCAAGGTCACGGGCAATTACGTGACCTCATCGTTGGTCTCATTCTCTAGGTCATCTCCAATCTTAGTTTTGTATTCCGGACCTAGTAGCAAGTATTCCCTGTAGAAACCAAGCATTCTACTCATGACATAATCCACTCCTCTACGTCTATCCTCATCATTCCTATAATAAACAGCTTGCTTGTGTTCCTTTTCTATGTTTGATAGAAGGCGGTATTGTTCAATCTGATAGGGCATTTGGTAAGCAATCTCATCATTCTCTTCCTTGAATCTAACTATCCCTAGGGACGGGTCATAACTCATCTTAGAGACCTCAATAAAGGGTTTTCCGAACACTACTTGACTTAGGCAACCATCTATTACCGGACGAATATCCTCTACGATCACAAAATCGGTAACATAAGTGAAGTTTCCTACAAAGACATGTAATCCATTCACTCTTCCTACAAAGTTGCTCATCCAATTCGTGTTGGGCATCATCCTATATCCAAGTTGCTTCTTCATTACCCAATTATAATAGGTCCTAGTCATGATGTTTATAGGAGACCTAGGATCGATATAAGCTTTCCACAGATGCATATGCCCAATGTTGCATGGTATGTTAATGTTAGAGGGATCACCTACTTTAATAAGGGGTGAACCAAGGATGTATGGTGTCTCGGGATCATCGAATAAATCCTTGTGATATTCCTGCTCTTCCTTGGTAGGTAACTTATCAAAGTATTCTTCTACGTTTTCTACTTCCTCTAAATTTTCTTCCTTAATATCCTCAACTTCCCTAATCTCATCCCGAGTCCCGGTTTCTATTCCAACTTCATCCTTGTCACTTTCTTCTATATTCTTATCTATTGGCTTAATGGTGACAACGTTGACAAAGTGGACTTGTTTGGATGATGAAGGGTCCTTAATATGGATTCCGTTATTAGTGTCCCTAGTGTCCTTCCTAGGTGTAGTTAGCACTTGGTTGTTGAGGGTTTTCAACAAGTTGTCAATCTTATTGGTCATCTCCGTTTGTTGTTGATTGAATTCGGTTTCAAACTTAGCTATGCGAGCTTCTTGAGATGCCATGAACTTGGACATCAACCCTTCAAGATTGTTGGTACTACCATAGTTATTGGAAGGATTGTTGTCGAAAATACAGTTAGAGGATGGACTGTTTGGTTGGTAACGATTAGGTGGATTGGAAGAATTTTTTTGGGGCATGTTTTGGTTTTGTTTCCACCTAAGGTTCGGGTGATTTTTCCAAGAAGGGTTGTAGGAATTACCGTAAGGGTTTGGCTCGGGTTTGAAAGTGTACCACTTATCTCCCACTTCGTCGGTACGCGAGGATGCGTAATCCGCAAAAGCTTGTCCGGGAGTTCCACGCAATCACGAGTGTCGTGGGGACCACTACATAATTCGCATGAAGAAGTGATCTTGTTCACTTGGCTTAAAGGCTTAGGAGCTTCATAAGATTTCATGAGAAACTTGACTTGGTCCTCAAGTTCCATGATCCTACGGTGGGGAGTGCTAGAATTTTTAGAAGGCAAAGATATTGCCTTGGCCGTTTTGTTCAAATCACGGGGATCATTCCAACTTTCGTTGTCATAGAGAGCAAGATCTTATATGAGTTCCCATGATTCTTCCGCACTTAGATCACGTAGCTTGCCACCGGCCGATTGGTCAATGGTTCGCCTTGTGGGTAGGTCGATATGGTCATAGAAGATTTGGACTTGGAGCCAAAGATCTATGCCATGATGAGGGACTTTTTGGAGTAAGTCCTTGAAACGAGTCCATGCTTCATAGAAGGTTTCACCTTGACATTGTTGGAACATCAAGATATCATTTCTAAGCTTCGTAGTTCTCCCCGGTGGGAAAAATTGAGCAAGGAAACGAGTGGTGAGATCATATCAAGAGGTGATGGATCCCGCGGGAAAACGTTCAAGCCATTGACTAGCTTGATCACGTAGAGAGAATTGGAATAGGCGTAATCGGGTTGTCTCTCTAGTTTCAACACCTAGGTCTATGGAATCTACGATTTTAAGGAAGTCCTTAAGATGTTGGTTTGGATCTTCGGAACGAAGTCCATGGAATGCACATCCGCTTTGCACCAACCGGATGGTGTCGGATCGCAAGGGGGACACATTGGCTCCTTGAGTGAGTTCAATAGTGTTTCGATAGCCTTGGTGGCTAGGACGGGAATACTCTCCTAAAGTTCGGGGCCTAGGAGGTTGGTTTGCTAATGGTGGGGTTGGTAGGTGGTTTTGTTGTGGTGGGTTGATGGGTTCAAAGATGTTACCACCTTCCATGAAGTCGGATGGTAAAGGTTACGAACAAAGACACGAAGAAATAAGATAGACTAAAGAAAACCTAAAAATAAAAATAAAATCTTACTAGAAAAGAATCTAGCAAGTAGACCTAATATAAAGAAATCCTAACCTAGACAATAACTATTCCCCGGCAGTGGCGCCAAAAACTTGATACGTGGGAATTGCACCCTCGCAACAGGTTTTACCTCTCAAGGGATCTTGAGAAGCTTACAACCCCCACCAGGAAGTGTACCTGATCGTTGTAGTATAGTATAGTTACAAGTACCGTGAGATTGATCGTTCAACTCAGGAATAGTGTCGCTAGGATTAGAATGCCAACTAAACTAGGTCTAGAGGTGAGGGATGATTCTTTTTGTATTTTTATATTTTTATAACAGCAATTAAAAATATCTTGTTTTGAAGGAGTGGGCGGAATTAGTTGCTAGCCAACTAACCCAATTAATCTAAAAATGCAATCAAAATAAAATAAAATAAATGAAAACAAAACTACTTATACTAATGTGGTGTAAGAATAATGAGGAAAGTTGTGTTTACTTAGATTTCATTACTCCCTAGATATCTTTTACAGGTTAATTACTTGTTACAATTGCATGGATGACGGGTCATATTCCTTAATACTAGTCGTAGGGCCGTGTACAATATTCCCTAACTCTATAGGATCCTACTACACTCCTATGTCGAGCCATTAGAAGCTCCTAACATGGGATCATTAGAATTCTCATACGCATTAAATACAACCAAAAATCGTAGTACACCTCCGATCATGTTTCTTAAGACGTTCAAGCAAGTTACCAATGGAATTTTACCAGTTTTCTTAAGCCTAACATCGAATACAATCATCCGTAACAATTATAAACAAGCAATCAACCCATAATCAACATCTAAGTTTCACTACATCTAAGCAAACACAAGAAAATCTAGCCTAGCATGTTAAATAAAAGACAAGTGTAAGATATAATCAAACAACACATAGACATATTGAATGATTTGCAAGAGTACTTATCTTTTATTGAACATGAAAGATTCAAAGGGTTGAAACCCTTGAAAAAGCTGGAAAATTCGACCTAGGGTTTTTCCGTCAAAGTTGCACACTAATGAATCAAATTTGAAAAACTATATATAGATTTTACAGGGTGGCGGCGTCATGTATTGTATCGTGATGCCGTCAACTCGCCGCCTTAATAAAAATCGTATTGCCTAGATCTGATTTTGACGCCGTCATGTGTAAAAATCTTCTGGGTCGTTACGTACAAATGGACCCTGACGGCTTTGGTGACGCCGTCAGGTCCTATGCTTGAAAACACTCTGGACCGTCACGTGTATTTTCCACTTCCACCTCTTTTGTAACTCTTGACGCCGTCATGTAGAAGATCTTGACACCGTCAGGTACTGTTCCTAGCAAGGAAAATTGAGACTTTGCCGTTTTCTTCACTTTTATGCTCCAAAAACGTCCAAAATGCTTCATTTTCTAGATTTCTCTCCAAAAGTACCTAAAATGACAAAAGGAACGATTTAGGGCAATATTTGGTCAAATAAACACGAATTCGGGGTTAAATGACCCCTTAAAAGCGGTTCACTTTTCGCCTCATCAAACTTCCGGACCTCCAAATCGATTGTAGCCGGACTTTTTGGAAAGCTCTTTCAGTGAACTACAATTTAGACTAAAAATTCGTGATCTAACTCATCCCCATCTATTAAATATCTTTGTATCTTTACAGTCTTACAAATCTGTCAAAACCCTAACTCAATAACTAGCTTGTTTTACGCTCAATTCTCTTGATGAGGCGAAAAATGAACCGTTTTTAGGGGGTCATTTAAGCCCGGAATTGAATTTATTTGATCAAATATTGCCCTAAATCGTTCCTTTTGTGATTTTAGGTACTTTGGGAGAGAAATCTGGAAAAGGAAGCAATTCGGACGTTTTTGGAGCATAAAAGTGAAGAAAACGCCAAAGTCTTAATTTTCCTTGCTGGGAACAGTAGGTGACGGCGTCAAGAGTAACATCCTGATAGCGTCAAGAGTAAATTGCATGACGGCCCAGTGCAAACATGAAGGCATCACAAGGAAGAGCGTCAAGAGTTAACACGTGATGGCCTGGAAGAACCTAATACATAACGGCGTCAGATGTAGATCAAGGCAGTCCGAGAATTATTTTGGCGGCGAGATGACGGCGTCACCTATTTGGTCTTGACGCCGTCAGCCTCAATTTCCTATATATAGTTTTCTAATTTTCATTCATTAAAAAAAAGAGAAGTTTTGGAGAAACCCTAAGGCCGAACCTATTACGAATTTTACAGGTTTTTCAAGGGTTTTCAGCCCTTGAACCCTTACATGTGTAATTGAGATAAGTGTTCTTCTAATTCAATCAATATGTCTATGTGTTGGTTGTCTATATCTTGTGCTTGTCTTAATTCCACCATGCTAGGCTAGATTTATCTTGTGTTTGCTTAGATCTAATGAAACCTAGATGTTGATTATGTGTTGATTACTTGTTTATGGTTGTATTGGATGAATGATTTCGATGTTAGGCTTAAGAAAACTGGCAGATCTCCAAATGGTAACATGCTTGAACGTCTTAGGAAACATGAACCGATGTGCACTAGGTTTTATTGGTTGTATTTAATGCATGAGTAAATTCTAATGATCCCATGTTAGGAGCTTCTTAGCCGGCTCGACATAGGAGTGAAGTAGGCACTCATAGGATTGGGGAGTTAAGTGCGCCACCCCATGAATGGTATTAAGGAATACAATCCGTCATCCACACAACTATAACAAGTAATTAACGTGTAAAAGATATCTAGGGAGTAGTGAAATCTAAGTAAACACAATTTCTCCACTTATTGCTCACAACCTTAGTTTAATATAGTTTTATTTTCATTTCTAGTATTTTATTTTGATTGCATCTTTAGTATTGGGTTAGTTGACTAGTAACTAATTTCGCCCAAATCCTTAAAACCCGAGATTTTTACTTGCTTTCTAAAAAATTATAAAAATACAAAAATAATCATCCCTCATCTTTAGAACTAGTATTTAGGTTTTCTAATCCTAGCGACACTATTCCTAGTTGAACGATCAATCCCCCGGTACTTGTCACTATACTATACTACAACGATCAGGTACACTGCCTGGTGGGGGTTGTAAGCTTCTCAAGATCCCTTGAGAGGTAAAGCCTGGTGCAATCCCTACGCTACCAAGTTTTTGGCGCCGCAGCCCGGGGAATAGTTATTGTCTAGGTTAGAATCTCTTTTTATTAGGTCTACTTGCTAGATTCCTTTCTAGTAAGATTTTATTTTTATTTTTTAGGTTTTCTTTAGTCTATCTTATTTCTTTGTGTGTTTGTTCGTAACTCTTCACCACCCGACATCATGGACGATGGGAACATCCTTGAACCCGTCATCCCACCACAACAAAACCCACCACTAGAACCTCTTAGGCCCCGAACCTTAGGAGAGTATTCCCGACCTAGCCACCAAGGCTACCGAAACACCATTGAGCTCACCGGAGCCAATGTGACCCCCTTGCGATCCGACACCATCCGGTTGGTGCAAAGCGGATGTGCATTCCATGGACTTCGTTCCGAAGATCCAAACCAACATCTTAAGGACTTCCTTAAAATCGTAGATTCCATAGACCTAGGTGTTGAAACTAGAGAGACAACCCGATTACGCCTATTCCAATTCTCTCTACGGGATCAAGCTAGTCAATGGCTTGAGCGTTTACCCGCGGGATCTATCACCACATGGGATGATCTCACCACTCATTTCCTTGCTCAATTTTTCCCACCGGGGAGAACTACTAAGCTTAGAAATGATATCTTGATGTTCCAACAACGTCAAAATGAATCTCTCTATGAAGCATGGACTCGTTTCAAGGACTTACTCCAAAAAGTCCCTCATCATGGCATAGACCTTTGGCTCCAAGTCCAAATCTTTTATGACCATATCGATCTCTCCACGAGGCGAGCCATTGACCAATCGGCCGGTGGTAAGCTACGTGATCTAAGTGCGGAACAATCATGGGAACTCATAGAAGATCTTGCTCTCTATGACAACGAAAGTTGGAATGATCCCCGTGATTTGAACAAAACGGTCAAGGCAATATCTTTGCCTTCGAATAACTCTAGCACTCCCGACCGTAGGATCATGGAACTTGAGGACCAAGTCAAGTTTCTCATGAAATCCTACGAAGCTCCTAAGCCTTCAAGCCAAGTGAACAAAATCACTTCTTCATGCGAATTATGTAGTGGTCCCCATGACACTCATGATTGTGTGGAACTCCCCGGAACAGCTTTTGCGGACTACGCATCCTCGCGTACCGACGAAGCGGGAGATAAGTGGTACACTTTCAAACCTGAACCAAACCCTTACGGTGATTCATACAACCCCTCTTAGAAAAATCACCCAAACCTTAGGTGGAAACAAAATCAACCCAATTCTTCCAATCCGCCTAATCGTTATCAACCAAACGGTCCACCCTCCAACCGTGCTTTCAACAACAATCCTTCTAACAACTATGGTAGTACCAACAATCTTGAAGGATTGATGTCAAAGTTCATGGCATCTCAAGAAGCTCGCATATCAAGGTTTGAAGCTGATTTCAAACAAAAGCAAAGCAAGATGACCACCAAAATTGACGCATTGTTGAAAGTTCTCAATGACCGAGAAATGGGAGCACTCCCAAGCGACACGGTCAAGAATCCGAAACTAAACATTAATTCCATATCTTCAGTTTCGTCACCCACTTTGTGTCCACAGTACTAGTCGGTTAAATCGACGAGCACATGTTTCAAACAAAACCAAATTCTTCAAAAGAACCAACCAAATAAGACACCCAACATAGAACCGGTCAAAAGTATAGTTGAAATACCTCCTACGCAAGACCTTGACGATGAATTCAAGGAACTTCACCTTGAACGCCCCGTCATTGATGTCTTAGCCCGTGCTCCCTACTATAGTGCCCTCCTAGAAAAATATGAAAGGTTTAAACTAGGTAAAAATGGGACCGCCTTCGTTCAAAACAAGTTGCCTAAGAAGCTTGATGATCCGGGTATATTTGTTTTGCCTTGTAAAATAGGAAGATCCGACGCTTTCGACACACTAGCCGATTTAGGGTCAAGCCTCAACTTGATTTCCTTATCCCTATTCACCACTCTTAAGCTAGGAAAGTTAGAGGAAACGGAGGTGTTGATAGGTCTAGCGGATGGAAGTATTGCCCACCCGGTTGGAATGATTAAGGATGTAGTTGTTCACGTAGGAAAGTTAACTATCTTAGCGGATTTTCACGTCCTAGACATGGTTAGTGACACTACATGCCCATTATTAGTAGGAAGAGGATTTTTAGCAACTGCTAGCGCCATGATAGATTGTAAGGAGTCTAAGATAGCGGTAGGTGAAGGCGATACTTGGTCGGTGTACGATGTTAAGAAGCATAGTTATGATTGTGATGATGAACCGACACCGCATTGGGTAGAGATGAATAGGAGACCATCTAGATATGGACCTTGGATAGAAAGGAACTTTATAGGACCTCAATGCCCATTCTATCTAGAAAAAGATTTCATTGAAAAGACACATTCGGTGGAACAACTCATAGCTAGAGATGAAGAACTAGATCCCTTTGAGGACCCCTTAGTCTTTAGGAAGATGATTGAGTTCTTGAGCGTAATGCCTATTAATATAGAGATGAATAAGTGGAAAAGAGACAAGTGTAAATGGAGGTGGGACAAGCCACCTAAAGAAGGTGACGGATCATGGCATAAGAGGATGACTTTGTATGATCCGGATGGAGAAAAGTTTGAAAGGTCATACTATACTAAGGAAACCGATAGGAAGTTGAAACCTAAGTTTGATCCCAAAGATGTCCTCAATGAGGAACTCACCCATATCACGTAGTAACCCATGACCTTGAGTCTAGCTACAAGACTCGTAAATAAAGAAAAGCGCTTCTTGGGAGGCAACCCATGCTTTGTGTGATTTTATTTTGTTTGTTTGTTATTTGCTTCCGTATGCATGCTTTATTTTTATTGTTGGTAAATCATGTTTCTAAACTAAAAAGTGGAAATACTTTACTTTGTTGTTTTGGCCTAGTCTTAACTCCACCTAAAGGTATTTTTGTAAAAGATAAGTGTAAGGGGAAACCCCAAATATGTTTTTAAGAAACAAACCGATCATGATTCTCCACAATATTAAGTGAACATGTATATTCGTATTTGTTAGAGTCAAATGCTTGTATTGAGTCATAATGAAGTTTTGCAGGATTTTCCAGGAAGTAGGACCAAGTTTTTCCAGAAATTTTCCGGAAACTTAACATAAGAATTTCTGCAGGTCACTTCTGACGGCGTCATGAGTTTACTCTTGATGGCGTCACGTGTAAAAATCTGGAATTTTACCGGTTTTGTTTTTCTAACGGAGTCTTAAGGTTTTTGTTGAATAATTAAGTTTTATAATCTCCAGGAAATCTGCAAACTTCATTCCACAAGCATTATATCTTACTTTGTTTTCTAGGATTTAGTAACTTATATAGATTGCCGCCGATTTTATGCGAGGTTGTCTTGTTTGTTTTCTCAGGATTTACAGGTTATGTATGACAAGAAGATGATTTATATTCTAGAAGGGAAGCTTTGATTGTTCATTTTCTTGGAGGAAGATCTAACCTGGCTACCTTATTATCCATACAGAGCGAATCAGGGGAGTATTTGATTTCATTTGTTTTACTTAATTCACTTTTACATTCTTTACTTGAACATTGGGGACAATGTTCATCTTAAGTGTAAGAGGAGGGTAAAATGATGATACCTTATATGTACACTTTCGCTTGAGTTTGTTGTTTGATAGTAGATGTGTAATAAAACTATGAGAAATACTTGTTAGTGCAATTTTAGCGCCAAATTTAAAATTTTTTACAACATTTAGGTGTTAAACTTTAGCCATAGCAAGCGTCTCATGGATAGGAGATTGTATGACTAGCACAAAACCGTATATTCAGAAAAATTTTCCACCCAAATATGTGAGGTTCGGCTTTAGATTTGATAGGAAAAGCATTTACTATTAGTGCTTATGAGTGTACCGGTAGCATTTAGATTCTAGAACTTGCATTAGTGATGCATCCCGAGACCGCTAGTGAGACTACATTCGTGTAGTAGGATTTACTACATGATAAGAGGCATTAGGATCACCCTTGTGTTAAACCCGTATTATAATTACTTGACCATTTAAGTCATGTTACTTGGCTAGTTAAGTCAATTAATTTTTCCCACACCTTAGCGTTGTACTCATTTTTAGTACACGAAACCCCTAGTACACCCCTCCGAGCCTATCTTTTCGTTTCTAACTTTAAGCATCTTACATAAAGGAAGAATTTGTTACACCCCACTTAAATGTACACCCAAATCGCCTTAGCCTTCCGTGTATGCACTCATCTTTAGTGCATTATTGCTATTTGTTAAACCCTAAGTTAACTATCTAATTGATTACATGGTTGCTAAGTCGAGTCATATCCTTGTACATATTGTTTTGGGACGATTGAGACTCATGGGTAAAGTAATTATTTTATGGAGTAATGGGGAAGAACATCATATATTACCCCCATATGTACGTTAATCTTAAAAGTGCTCCAAGTGTTTTGATTTTCTTAATTCGAGTCATTAGATTAGTTTATTGTAAAGTATGTAAAAATTCAAGTGTAAGGGGAATTTCCATTCCCTATGATGTATTATTTTGGATGGTAGGGTAAGAGTGTATGCAAAAAAAAAAAAAAAAAAAAAAAAAAAAATCGAAAAAAATCAGGAAAAAGAAAAAAAAAATAGAAAAAAGAAAAGAGAAAAAAACATACGGACTACCATTCCGTTTCATTCTATGTTTATTTTATGTTTTTGTCATTTTTGATTTATTAGCCTAAGTCGAGTCTAGTCTTGGCTTAGCAACGCCACATTGTACATGTAATTAACCAAGATTGTTAACTCGCCACCAGTAAAGACTGCCTATATCTAACAAAACTGTGTATTTCATATCCCTACACCTAACGTAACAACCATTTAAAAGACCTCTGTGATAGTTTATCCTAGGTGCTTACGCCATGTGGTGGAGGTTTGATCCCTTCCCAAGCCTATGGTAATCTATTTTGCTATGACAGGTAGTGAGAGATATCTTCCGTTTCCATATTGTAATTTATACTTTATTACACCCGAGAGATGTGGGTATCTAAACACTATTTGTGATGTGCTAGTATATGACCTCCATGCTTGTCTATTGGTCTTTAGTGGAATGATTATTTGTTGTAATTACTTTTATATTAGTGTTAAATGACCCCTAACTTGTATCTTGAGTGGAATAAAAGCGCATTTGCTTGAGGACAAGCAAATCTCAAGTGTAAGGGTATATGATGAGGCGAAAAATGAACCATTTTTAGGGGGTCATTTAAGCCCGGAATTGAATTTATTTGATCAAATATTGCCCTAAATCGTTCCTATTGTGATTTTAGGTACTTTGGGAGAGAAATCTGGAAAAGAAAGCAATTCGGACGTTTTTGGAGCATAAAAGTGAAGAAAACGCCAATGTCTTAATTTTCCTTGCTGGGAACAGTAGGTGACGGCGTCAAGAGTAACATCCTGACGGCGTCAAGAGTAAATTGCATGACGGCCCAGTGCAAACATGAAGGCGTCACAAGGAAGAGCGTCAAGAGTTAACACGTGACGGCCTGGAAGAACCTAATACATGACGGCGTCAGATGTAGATCAAGTTAGTCCGAGAATTATTTTGGCGGCGAGATGACGGCGTCACCTATTTGGTCTTGATGCCGTCAGCCTCAATTTCCTATATATAGTTTTCTAATTTTCATTCATTAAAAAAAAGAGAAGTTTTGGAGAAACCCTAAGGCCGAACCTATTTCGAATTTTACAGGTTTTTCAAGGGTTTTCAGCCCTTGAACCCTTACATGTGTAATTGAGATAAGTGTTCTTCTAATTCAATCAATATGTCTATGTGTTGGTTGTCTATATCTTGTGCTTGTCTTAATTCCACCATGCTAGGCTAGATTTATCTTGTGTTTGCTTAGATCTAATGAAACCTAGATATTGATTATGTGTTGATTACTTGTTTATGGTTGTATTGGATGAATGATTTCGATGTTAGGCTTAAGAAAACTGGCAGATCTCCAAATGGTAACATGCTTGAACGTATTAGGAAACATGAACCGATGTGCACTAGGTTTTATTGGTTGTATTTAATGCATGAGTAAATTCTAATGATCCCATGTTAGGAGCTTCTTAGCCGGCTCGACATAGGAGTGAAGTAGGCACTCATAGGATTGGGGAGTTAAGTGGGCCACCCCATGAATGGTGTTAAGGAATACAATCCGTCATCCACGCAACTATAACAAGTAATTAACGTGTAAAAGATATCTAGAGAGTAGTGAAATCTAAGTAAACACAATTTCTCCACTTATTGCTCACAACCTTAGTTTAATATAGTTTTATTTTCATTTCTAGTATTTTATTTTGATTGCATCTTTAGTATTAGGTTAGTTGACTAGTAACTAATTCCGCCCAAATCCTTAAAACCCGAGATTTTTACTTGCTTTCTAAAAAATATAAAAATACAAAAATAATCATCCCTCATCTTTAGAACTAGTATTTAGGTTTTCTAATCCTAGCGACACTATTCCTAGTTGAACGATCAATCCCCCGGTACTTGTCACTATACTATACTACAACGATCAGGTACACTGCCTGGTGGGGGTTGTAAGCTTCTCAAGATCCCTTGAGAGGTAAAGCCTGGTGCAATCCCTACGCTACCATCTCTTCTCCAATCATCATAATATAATCATTAATTGATTCCAACATGTTTTAATTAATTAATTTACAGAAGTTTACAAACTCTAGATCCATCATACTAAATATTACATGAATTAGCATAATAGTTAAACAATTGAATGAATACGGGTATCAAAATTATACCTTGATCTTGATTATTGCTCCAATAAATAAAACCCTAACTTTTTTTCTTCTTTTTTCTCTCTTGGATCGACCATAAACTAAAAAAAATGTTTTAGGGTTGTTTGGGATGTGGAAAACTAGAAGGGGGGTTGAATAGTTTTACGTCAATTTAGATTTTAAAAACTTTGTTTTATAAAACCTTCGATACAAGATTTATTGTAAAAATCTACTCAATCTAAATGATCAATTTCACTAGTATATATGTATGTATTTATTGTATCTATTTTGGTTATTTATAAAAATTTTATTTTGTGTATGAACCTTTTGTTTGAACTTTGTGTGAAATCAATTTTAGCACAATATCACAAGCTACAACTAGATGCAAATATATATGAGTATGTAAACAATAAAGATGTAAATAGGATAATGAACAAAAGATTGAAAGATCAAACCAAGACACGGCAGATTTATAGTGGTTTGGCTACAAGGTCTCCTTCATTGCCCTACTCCACTCCTCGAGTCTCCTACTCGAGAGTTTTCTTCACTAACACAACGAGCTCCTTTTTGGCGAAGAAACCTTACACAACTTTTGCTTACACCGATTAACGACACTAAGCTAAATGTCGAGTCCTAATAGTAGCTAGAACCAATCTCACACCACTACACACCTTCTTCACAACTTATACACACCACTACTACTACACTACTTCTCACACCTTCACAACTACTTCTTCGCAACACAACTATTTCTTCACTACTTCTATTCACGACTACTAACCCACCTAGATCTATCAATTACACACCTTTACAAATAATTTACACAACTCCTAACAATATACACAACTCTTCAATACTTCTTAACAAGATGTTGAAGAAGTATTCTTCTCTTGCACCTTTAATGAGGATGGATAGTATCATTTGAAAACAAGAAATAATATGTTTATGATCAAAGGTTTTAGAAAGATGATTTGAGAGAATTAGAACAGAAAGTTTTAGTGCAAAAGGTGAGGAAAAAATTCAGATTTGAACCAGTATTTATAGGCAAAGAAATCTGACACAGGAGCGTATGCCGGCCCCTTTAATTGTGTGCCGACCCCCTTAAAATTAAGGGGGCCGCCCACTGAAACGGCCAGATTTTTTGTCTTTTCTGGGGAAAGTTTATTTGGTGAAAATTTAACTGAATTCGGTTAAAAATTTGAATTCATATATTTATTATGAAATAAACATTTTCCTTTAATTACCAAAAGTGTTTTTCTTAAATATTTAAAATGTTTATACCATTTTATATAATTTGTAATTAGTAAATAAACCTTCCTTTGATCATAAAATGTCTTAGGCACTTGTTTATTCATACCTTAAGTGAATTAGTTGGATATAATGACATTTTTTCACTAAATACTTATTTATGTAATGATTTTACGTTTAATGATTTTATATTTTGTGATCGTCAAAACATAGGGATATCGAAAAATATTAATAACGTTTTTACGCATTATTTATATCAACATGGGATTTTATATATAGTAATTATAAATAATCCTTGGGCCTAAGAATCATATTTGGACTCAAATTGGTTTTCTTTTTCCCCCTTTTACCCCCATTCGGCCGCCCACCTTAACCCGTATATTATTTTTATATTTTTTTTATTAAATCTAATTATTACACTCAAAACCTTATATTTTTTATATTTTATGCGAAGACACAACGAAACCTAACGTCTTACGCGATAAACCTTAGTTTTTACGACGACTTGAAAAAATATTATTTTCAAAACAAAGTTTCCAAAAATAGAATCTCACGCAAAATATAAATATAACTCACAAATTCGAACTCCATGTAACATACTCACGCTCAAATGTTTGAACGAAGACTTGTTACGCAAAACCTCAAAAACACCAAAACTACACAAGTCATTTCCACACCACTATAGCGATCAAAATGAACTTATCACAAAATCAACATCACCCACTCACAAATATAATACCAATCCAAGGGATTTAGTGCCAACACACGTACTTATCACTCATATATCACCCACAGTTCACACATATATCACTTAGGACACACCAAACAAACATCAACCGGGTCAAGACTATCAGCTAAACTGACCTACTAAAACCACGGTTGTTATATCATCCCCCAATTAGGGAAATCGCGTCCCGAGATTTAACTACTCGAGTCACCAGTAATATCAGCAAAAGAAAGTGTATGGATATTTAAGCGGAATAATACCACACCATAAAACATAAATCGTCAACAATTCTTATGCCTATGTGGGATTCTACCACGATATAAAAAAATCACAGAGAAAGAACCACAAAATGTGAACCAACTAAATACCTGAATTCCCACGATAGAAAACATTCCGTCACTCCAACGATACACAAAAATAGATACACTACCCTGATCAATAATATCAATGATCCAAATGACTTCTCACAGATAGGTACGATACCCCCGAACCAAATGAAAATCAAAATGGTAACCACAAGAAGCACCACATATAATGGATACACATAAAACAAACATTAATTAAAACATTTACGAACACCCTGCGTCTTACTTCCACAATCTAAATTCAACCACAAACGATCTACTACACCAACCACATTAGCAAAACAAATTTGGGTACTTAAATTTCATCTGATCCTCACGTTCCCAAGTAAACTTAGGACGACGCTTAGAATCCCACCGTACCTTTACTAACGCTATCTCACCACACTTCAAACCCTTAACATCTCGATCCATATTCTCAACAAGCTTCTCGACAAAGCGAAGAGTTTGTCGACCTTACTATCATCTAATGGCACATGCAGACTAGCATCCGGCAATGTAACACCCCAACCAGATAAGGGGAGAAGTGCTACATCATGGTGACATATCAAAGCAAACACAAGCATACATCTTTAGTAATACAAAGGAATCTCAAAAGTTACAAAGGAAAAACTGAAGTACAAAGTTACAAATGAGAATAATAATAAATACTAAGTCTGGTAATGAGCATGTCTTCTAGTCATCTCTAAATCCGGAATAGCTATCACGGTATGGTCTTCTAAGTCCAAAGTAATCTCCACTCACAACCTAGCGTCCTACTAAAACCTGCCGCAGGAAAAGAAACGCGTCTGAGCTATCAGAGCTCAGTGAACAGATATAAAGGTAACAAAGCAGTAAAGGAAACAATGCAAGATATAATAAGAGTTAGTGAATAAGGAAAAGAGTATAAGGTAAAGGAAACACTAATCCACCATGAGCCCAAATCAAATCAAATCAAATGTCAAATTAGCCATGTATCCGGAGGGGTGACCTCGGGATACCAAATATAGTGTGAGGGGATGCCTCAAGAGTTGGAGTCGCGTACTCCCAAATATGTGAAAGACGTGTATCGCACACACCATCAGTCACCAAATACAAATATATAATCAATGGTAAATCCCTCGAAACAAATAACAAATCTAGGATGCATCCATGCGCCCCAAACGGCCAAATACTTCATCTCCGTAACAAAATCAAATAACGGGACGGGATAGGTCATCACTCTCCTACCCTAGAGTCATGCCACCGGTGCATCAATGACATGGACATGGAACCCCCATGACTAGTATAACAAATTGGCTCGTAGTATCAAACTGGTGGGTCAAAGGTAAGGTCAAATATCAAATGCCCAAATGCCCAAAATTCAAAAGTCCATATCAATGTATCAAATCAAATGTATCATATCAAATGTTATCTTGTCAAATATGTCATATCGAACGTATCATATCAAGTGTATCATATCAAAGGTTCAAATGAATCATAGCAAAGGGTTCATAGCAAATGTTCAATTTTAAAAGGGGTCATATCAAAGGTTCACAATTCAAATGATAAGATAGACAAGAGCGCATGAGAAACCTGTAAAGAGGTCAGAATATCTGTACCTTAACCGAGAGCAAACCAAAGAGAAGTTCACACGAATGAATACGAAACGAATTACTCCCGCTTCACGAAACCTATACGAATCAATTACCAAGTATTACTTTAAGTCCATTAGGTTATTCATTTTAGTATACTTTCCATTTTAGTAACTTTCTATTTTTTTGTAAGTTTCCCGTCTTAGATATTTAATACTTTCAAAAGTATAAATGACAATTAATAACATTTAAGGGTTAAAATGATGTTTATAATAGTTTAGAGTTAATTATGACAATTTAGTAAAATTTAGGGTAAAAAAAAATTATCAAAATTAAATATTAAAAGGTCAAAATTATTTTAAATTTTATACTTTAATTTTATATTGAGGTGATAATTTTAGACCCGTCGTTTCAATTTTATTAACGCACCCCCGACATTACTCTTTGACCGCGACGGCCAAAATATTTATTAACGAGACACAATTTAATCCGCAACCCACACACTTCATATATCACCCTATTGGTACACTTATATTCGCACCCTTGTCGAGACACCATAGCCACAAGAATAATTGCGTATATCGATCTATAGTTACGGTATATTCCACGTATGCTCAAAACTTACTGTTTTCAATTTCTCCCATCGTCAAACCTGTTTTAATTATAGTTCCTTATATATATAGTCTCCTTTTATCAAATAGTCAATTTCCTATAATATAATATATGCTTAACAAGTTTAACATATTATATACAAAATCATGCATGCTTTCCCTTTATATTTAGTTTGAAAACAGATTTGCAAAACAGAAATCTCATGTCGAATTAAAGCAGATCCAAAATAGAAACGTACGCGAGTCGAAACATTAAAAATACATATAGAATTTAGAGTAGGTTCCGATTCATCATTTCATGTATAGGTTCTATGATTTCATGCGACTCGTTTCCTAAATTTCATGTGACATCCCTTCGTAAAACATGCATGCTATATACCGATTTACACTAGTTTTCATGTGACCTTTATATGTTTATGTGAGATCGAAATGAAAGTAAACATATCAAGGATGATACCATACCCTTATAGCGTGTCACGAAAGAAAAGACGAGAACACGATCAAATACAAGTCACAAACCCAAGTCGAACACAACAAATACCAGCCGAACCAACCCTTTATTTGAATAGAATCAACACGACACCAATGTCTAGGCCTCCACAGAAACACAATCGAACCCCACTTGTGAACTTTCTTGAACCGGAAAAAAAAAGAAACTTGGTGCCGCCACTTGTGATTTAGGAGTTCAAGTTTTCTGCTTTTTTTTTTTTACATTTTTGTGTTAGAGTGTTTGATATGTTATTATATATATATATATATATATATATATATATATATATATATATATATATATATATATATATATACACGAATGAGGAAATAAATGGGTCCATGAGACCACACGGTTTTATCAGAATTTTTAGGATGGAATTGGACTAAATTTGGTATGATAATAAAGGTGTTATTAATTTTATTAAATGATAAATAATGTTTCAGTTTTAAGGTTAAATCAAGACCGAGTATCAAGGAATCACTTCAATGAAAATATGAAATTCCTCACTTCCCAAAAACGTGTGCTAGACAAATGTTTAGGATTCTTTATGTAGCATAGATATTCTATTTTTTTCCCTTTTTTTTATGACATAAACTAAAATATAGGGTCGAATTTGATTATTACAAAGTTGAAGCAAAATTCAAAACTATATGTATTTTTAGGTTTTACGAATTTTAGGGTTTTACAACTCTTCCCCTCTAAAAAGAAAAATTTCGTCCACGAAATTGCAAAGAAAATGAAGCAAAGACATAACAAATCATAACAAGCATGAAAACTTGGTTTCTCATGACCCTATCTTGTCGATCTAAAATGGTTTCTTTTTCACACAAAAGGGACTTATCAGGTGGTGTGAATTTCAAATGAATAGGGTGTCGCATGCAAAGGATGATAGGCATATCCCCTCGAAAGAGATACACGGACGATGTTATGAACAAGCGACAGCTGAGGAGGTAGAGTTAGACGATAGGAAACCTCCCTTGAAACGTACAAGAATCTCAAATGGTCCAACAATAGAGTACTAACTCACAAAACGTTATTCTTCTAAATTCTCAAACAATCATGCTTCCAATATAACCTTCCCAAGCATTCTCAATGACAGTCTAAATTCGGTTCCACATGATTCAGATCCTTGTTCAAACAATTCATAATGTAATGGTCCCACAGACGTGAAACGTATAATTAGCAGAACATATGTGTACCCCTCAATATGAACACTGGCATTCAAGCAAACAGAAAACAATTCAATCGATAACATCGGACGGTAGAAAGCTCTACAACGAACCCTAAGATCATTATCAAAATACAAAGATCGACAAACATATCTCGAGGATCCAAACATATCAAATCGTATGGCGATAAGGCATATCAAACGTATATTTCGAAAGAACCTAAAGTCTCACTAATCGCAGATAGTCACCAACGGAAACAGAAGTCTAAGGCTTCAATAAGGCACTCCTCAAGATATCCTATGAACACAATAAGTGCACTTATATGACGTTAGTATTATCACGTTGATCAGGCGTCATAATACTAGCCTCACATAACATGCCCTCATGGTGGTCATCCTCTATCTCAAGTCGTGAGCCAAAATCTACAAACCACCTAACAGTCCAACTACATTCTAGGGTTGACCCTAGTTAAAGATCAATAATGGAACGATGACAGAGAAACAAAATTTATAATAAACGTAACGAAACCTAATAAATATCATCAAAATGAAGCATGTTGTCCAAAGCATCAGGTCTTCCACAATTTGTCAAAACTCTCATAACAAAATAATCATCCGACATACGTAGAATAAACACAGAACGAAATTCTAATAAAGGACATAAGTAATTCGGAGGGTCTACTATAAGGTAACGAAAACTTAAGTAGGTTAAGCAGAAGTGAATTCCGTCATTAATAATTTCATCCTTCACAGAAAAACTCAACCAAAACTGAGTGTTTGCTTCAAAATCCGTTCATTCAAATACATGATTTCAAATTTTCTTCCAAGTCCGAGAAGTCTATCTACGTTTGTCCATCTGATCATAGGGTGAAAAGGAATTATAAAATTGAGTCTGGTCCCTCAAGCCTTCGTCATCTCTTCTTGGAGTTGTGGTGTAGTAACGTGAATCTCTTGACATGATCACTGTGCATCCTTCCATTCGCAAATCTACTTCTGCTATCAATTCATCTTAGTACAACTAAAGTGAAAAGAGAAGCAAGACTGCGTGTCTTTGACTGGTCCTCTAGCACAGCTCCAGGTTTTAAGGTAAACACCACCGTTGTCGACTCCAGGTTATGAGTTGAATAGCTCGTCTCTTCCGATCTAGTTGTCTTGATGCCTGAACTGTAATCTTCACGTGCTGAATGAGGTATAATCGAGTCCCATCTCAGTTTCTCTCTTCTTCTTATATGCTTCTTCCACGATAACGCTTGTTGCGAACATCTTCTACTACTCTTCTACAAAGTTTCAACTCTGATAATGGTCTTCAATTTTGGAACTTTCTGTGGAAATTCTGTCTTCACAGGAAACACGGTAGTGTTGCCCTACGATCTCTAAACGCCAATCAAATTTTTCTCTTCCATAATAAAGGGTCATTCTAACTTAATACGAACATGGTCTTCATGTTTCTCCTTCGTCTCTAAACACAACAGGATGTCATACTATGACAATTTGTCCAAACACTAGCGAAAACATAATTTCCATCAGATGCATAAGAATAGTTGACATATTAGCCAATACAATTGGCATCATCAAGGTTCATAATGATTATAACGAGTACAAAGGTAGCTTCAGAAATCATTTAGGGAAAACATTCACATCCACTTCTTTCTTCTTCACAAACAAAACTAAAATACTTCACGGAGGTTACTCTCGATTAGTTAACCCCCTTCTTAGAAGTTCTTGTGGTTGAGAGTTATCATAACAAAAGTAGAATTAAGTAAATAGCTGAAAGTTACGTACCGGATACGGTAGTCGATGGTAGCTTATGGGGAACTAGCCAATTCATAATCCAAAAGACCTCAAAATTAAGTATATCAAAAGCAACGAATTCATAGAACGAATATTGTCGTCACACCAGATAGATAGTTCATATATTAAAGTCAAGTACATGGTTCACACAAATGTTGAGATAGATAAGCGGATAGTTCAAGGTGTTGGAATCAAATAGAGTGTGTATCGTCAGTAATACGAACATCGTATGGTTGTCAAAAGTGAGATGTACGAAATATCAGTGGTCAGCATCATCATGCTCAGTTAACAATTCTAAATTGAGATATTATCAAAATTATAACCTTCCAAGGGAACTGATTGGCAGACAAAGCTCACCATTCAAAAGGGAGGGAACATAACTCCTACATCCGTGGTTAAAATTACCAGAGTACTCATAAGAGTAGTAATAGATTATGCGGAGTCAAGTAGTATCGGATGATACATTTTATATCCAGTATAAGTAATGAATTCACAGATTGTGTAAAACACATTATGGTTGAATAACCTTCGGAACGGTCGGAAAGTTATCAAACTGTCTATCAAACAAAACGAAAATGGAGATCAAAATCAGAGAGTTAAATCTAGATGGTGTAAGGTATCCATGTAGTTCTCGAGGCACTGTAAGTTTACTAGGATACCAAGCTTAGGTTGAGCATACCTTTCTAACTCCGAATAAAAAGTTCTTAACTTAGTGTAGAGGCACGAAACAGAGTGATGCGGAAACTATGCTACTTACATAGATGTCCTAGTCTACCCATTCCTCACTGGTGATAACTTAAGTTTCTATGGGGAGATCCTAAAGCAAATTCTCAAAGGTTGTCTTACGAGCGCCTACAGTGGTAACTTAATGGTCCAAACCTCACAGGTCACGGTTTGATGTACTACAAGTCGCAGCCTGGTCTCTAATACCATAATTGTAACACCCCAACCCGATAAGGGTAGAAGTGCTACATCATGGGGACATATCAAAGCAAACACAAGCATACATCTTTAGTAATACAAAGGAATCTCAAAAGTTACAAAGGAAAAACTAAAGTACAAAGTTACAAATGAGAATAATAATAAATACTAAGTCTGGTAATGAGCATGTCTTCTAGTCATCTCAAAATCCAGAATAGCTATCAAGGTATGGTCTTCTAAGTTCAAAGTACTCTCCACTCACAACCCAGCTTCCTACTAAAACCTGCCGCAGGAAAAGAAATGCGGCTGAGCTATCAGAGCTCAGTGAACAGATATAAAGGTAACAAAGCAGTAAAGGAAACAATGCAAGATATAATAAGAGTTAGTGAATAAGGAAAAAAGTATAAGGTAAAGGAAACAGTAATCCACCACGAGCCCAAATCAAATCAAATCAAATGTCAAAGTAGCCACGTATCTGGAGGGGTGACCTCGGGATACCAAATATAGTGTGAGGGGATGCCTCAAGGGTTGGAGTCGCGTACTCCCAAATATGTGAAAGACGTGTATCGCACACACCATCAGTCACCAAATACAAATATATAATCAATGGTAAATCCCTCGAAACAAATAACAAATCTAGGATGCATCCATGCACCCCAAATGGCCAAATACTTCATCTCCGTAACAAAATCAAATAATGGGACGGGATAGGTCATCACTCTCCTACCCTAGAGTCATGCCACCGGTGCATCAATGACATGGACATTGAACCCCCACATCGAACACAACAAATACCAGCCGAACCAACCCTTTTTTCGAACTGAATCAACACGACACCAATGCATCCTTTCGAACCAACAATCACCCATGTCTAGGCCTCCACAGAAACTCAATCGAACCCCACTTGTGAACTTTCTTGAACCGGAAAAAAAAAAGAAAAAAAAAAAAAGAAACTTGGTGCCGCCACTTGAGATTTAGGAGTTCAGGTTTTCTGCTTCTTTTACATTTTTGTGTTAGAGTGTTTGATATGTTATTATATATATATATATATATATATATATATATATATATATATATATATATATATATATATATATATACTAGCTTTCGAAGCCCGCCCGATGGGCGGGCATGACTTATAATTATCGTTTTGAAAAAATAAATTAACAAAAAATAAGATCTAAACGTACCAAATTTTTAATTGGATACATTAAAAACGAAAAGAAATAAACGGTTAACGAATGTGAGAGAATAAAAGTTTTAAAGTGGTACGTAAGAACAAAGTATCAAAGCATATCCTGCTCGATGTGTGAGCAAGCCTTATAAATATCGTTAAAAAACTTAAGTCACAAAAAATAATCTATAGGTATATCCAACACTCGAAATTAAACATGATAGAGCCACGATTCCTTGTATTATCTTTTGAAGATACTTCGCGAGTTATATGAAAAAGTTAGTTATTAGAGATATGCTAGTAATGTTTTTTCATGTCATTAACTCATTAACCGATAATACAAATAGAATGTAGTCACTAACTTTGGGGATACAAAACACATTTGTAGCACCATATTCACACATTTTTTAATTTTAAGATTGTTATAGTTAAGAAAATGAATTTATTGATGAAATCATGATTTACATGTCTTCTAAGAATTAAAATGAATGTTTCAACTCACTAAAAGGGTGTTTGGCATTACGTTGAAGAAGTTATTATCTCGTTATTACGTTTTCAAGTCACAAGTATTCACTTTCTAATGTTATATAGTTTAGCAAAACTTATACTAATTTACTTAGCCACTTAGTGCTCAAGTAGTTATTTTTAGTGTGATATATACCATGTTTGTTGTGCGAGATATTCTGTTTACATTAGATCAAAAAGGATAAAAAGTTTAAAAATTATAAAACGAACCCCGTGTAGCAACCCGTGTTTTCCGGTTTTTATCTTATCTAATATGCAATAAAAGTGTAATATTACTCATTCTTGCGAGGTTGTTGTGTAATAAAAATATGAGATATAAAATGCTTGTTTACTCATATCAACTAATAGATAATAATGTAACGTTTACAATTTCAAATGGACAATTGAATTTTTTTTTTCTTTATGACGATAACAATAATAGAGATACGTATCAAACATTAGGTCTTCAGTGGTCCTGCACCGTCATCTTTTAAAACCATTGAATCTTTGTTCTCATCTCTAACAAATCTATCACTGCCATTCGCTCTGTAATCATTTTCTTTACAGTAACCACATTCATATCTCATGCGGTTATGACCACCATGCCGAGACTTGTTCTTCTGAAAACAGACTTAAATATCACTCACTTATGTAACTTTACAAATCAAAGTAAGCATTATACTTGTATATTTAACAATCACATTAGTGTAACAGTTAATAAAAGGTGAAGCCTAAATTAAAAGAGCTTTTTATTTCCCCATGTGTGTAGGCGGTGTTGCCTAATTTAGACCTTAACCAAACATGGAGCGAAAAAAAAATGCGTACCTTTTTACCAGCAGGTTGTTGTAACGCATTGTGTAATATTGCTACTTGCAGCGTAAGAAAAAAAAGTTGAAATCTGAGAATAATAATGTACTTCAAGGCCCTAGTGCATATAACCTGGTGAGAATAACTTCATAAATTCTTGATGATTATCAGGTACTTACGTCATGATGTATAAATTCATTATGCAACATACCTTTAATTGTCTTGTGATTATCGTTCAATGCTTTTCTGAGTGTTATGCCAGTCGTATGTGAGACAACGACTTTGAATGTGTTTCCATTGTTAAGTGAGTAGTTGCTTAAGCAGTCCCAAATATGAACATTGACCAATGAATTGTGGTACCTGGTATCACTGAAATTTGCCTCAATTTAGATAGTCTCGCCTAATAAGTTAATCCTATGGCTTGCAACTTCGCAAAGTCAAATAAAAGGTCGTGTATTAATCCATTTAGGAGGTAATTTCAATCTTTCCTCAATACCCTCCCTATAAAATGAAACATATATTTTTTATTCATAGAACTTGAAGGACATATTTCCTGAACACTGATAACATAAAACAGTTTTAAACAATATCAACCAACTTATTATATAAAACAGTCAAAGGATATACTGGGTCCAAACTTTCAATTAAAAACTGACCTATGCACGTTGCTTCTAATAAAATCATTCCCTTTTCAATTGCAACCTAGAGCCTTTAGCACTCGCTTGCAAAACATTCATAAATAATTCATTTACAACCTACACTATCGAGCTCTAAGCATTCACACATAACAATTGCAACTTCATGAAATAAACATGCTAATTATGCTTTTGATTAGCGTGGCAAGTAGCATCCACAATATTACACAAATTAAATTATTGTATACCTCAACATCAGGCAAAACAAAGTCAGAAAGCCGTATTCTATTGCTCTTGATCAGCAAAGGTTGCATTTAATCACAACACACTCCATTTGAAAGAAAGTATATCTGTATAATATGATATATCTGCAGTAAAAAAGAAACAATGTGTTCATTTATACAGTAGAACTACATGTAATAGCATATTCTGATGCAATCCCATTAAGAGATTCTCTATATTGGTTTAAAATAAAACTTCGTAAGAACTTTTAAAATTTTCTTTTCGAGGAAGAGAAAAAAAGTATTTGTAGATCAGTTGCAAGATTATAAAATTTATAACAGGTTACTTTGTTCTTTGGCCTTTCCAGACGATGTAAAGATTAATTGAGTACCATAATACAGCCACCGGAAAAAAACACATTATAGCAAAAAATTCCTATTTGCTCATTCTGTGAGAGGTTGAACTATAATCTTTGTTAACGACTTACACAGTATCCCTACAACACGTGATCTGATATACCTACTGTGTTACCCATCGCATTTACGCACAATACTATTTTAACCATATTATTACAGCAGTTAGAGTCAAGAAAGAAAGCGATTTTTTATACCTTTTTCCAAACTGAAGTCAACCAAAAACCAAATGAGTTTGCTATTAGCGATTAGCACACTCACGATTCCCGGTGGATTTTTTTGATTAGCTACAAAAAACCCTTTGAAATTCAACTCTTTCCTGCTGCAACTTGTCATTCACAAACTTCCTATGTTTCCTGAAAATGAGAATAAATTAACTTGGCTTTCACGATACGTTATACAGAACATGAACAGAACAGTCAAATTCACAACAACAACATCCTAAGTTTCCTGAAAATGAGAAAGCATTACCTTGGCATTAACAACATTTGACATGATGCGGTTCTCTGACTTCCACTGAATATAATCAGTACGGTTGAACTTGGTGAATTCAATGACCAAAAAAATATATATATATAAATTAAGTAATCGGCTCATAACATGATAAAGCAACAGAAAATTAATACATTTGAGAAAAAATTACCTTGGCATTAACAACATTTGACATGATGCGGTTCTCAGACTTCCACTTAATATAATCAGTACGGCTGAACTTGGTGAATTCAATGACCAAAAAAATTACAAATTAAGTAATTGGCTCGTAACATGATAAAGAAACAGACAATTAATATATTTGTTGAAGCAAAATTTTACTATCATGAATCTCGACAATCATTGCATTATTTACATCATTGAAAGTATCAATGTTTAACCTTAAGCAATAACAAAAAGAAATATGCATGAGTTGGTAGGTAAATACCCATACCATTTCCTGTTGATAATGGTCATGTGCTTTTGTCAGTTAAGTGCAAGGATGGTAATAGTCAACATGCTTAGGAGGCTCTACTTGGGTAGAGAAAAAAATGGATATTGAGACAATGAGAGTAGAAGTGTCTCATATTAAGGTTAAAGGCAGAGATAATTATGTGAATTTAATTTACCATTTTGTGATGTCTGACACATCTTTGTTGCCTACCATCTGTGTTCACATTATGGGAAGCACTACATGATTTATATTCAAAATGCTACTATGAATAAGAAAAATTGACTCACCTCCATATCCTATCAAAAAGCTCCTGATGAGCATTGCCATTAGAATCTTGTTTAGGTAACTCAACTCTTTGTCAGTAAATTTCATTTATGATAATAACCAAGCATAATGACCCAATTCTACCCTAACTCATTTTAGGCCATTAACCAACATGCTCTAATCACCCATCACACCCCTTTTACTCGTGTAGCAAGATGACATAAAAAAGGTTACCTTGAAATGGTTCTTTTCCTCTTCTTTTTGTATTCTCGCAAACTGCCTCAAACCATGCTTAAAGACTATGTTTCATAGCGAATAGATAAGTAACACGGGGTAAATATCTGAAGGAAGTAATCCAGAAATATTAACATGATTTCTTTTTTACAATAAATAAATAAATAAATAACTCACCTCATCATAAATATTTTTTTCTTTTCTTCCAACGCAGTTGTATTCCATATTCGATTTTTTTAGAGTGACTGCAATTCAGTAAGTTGTTAATCCAAGGAATACCATACTCATAATATGGATAATGTGAGTAATAAATTGAAGAATATATGTAAATATGTCTAAGTAAGGAAATAGTTGAATCAACAATATGGCGGTCAATAAATGTTCAAGAAAGTTACTTATCGGATCACCTTGAGTGACTGAACATACACAACAGTCATTTTTATTAATGATTGACTGGGTGATAATTAATAAGCTCCGAAGATATTTATACGTTTTGTGGAATATTCTGGTAGAGACCCATGTCCATCCCACTGTATGCTATCGGAGCGTACATCCACTTATCATAAGAACTCAGGAACTGCAAGAATGCACTAAGATTAATAGACAAGGTAAGTGGTAATTACATGTTTTAACCTTTAAGTAAGTTTAAAAATAGGCTTTTTTCTTTTTCTTTTTAATGACACGATATTATATATATTATAATCTTAGTATCTACTAACCTTACCTTGATTTGAAGTTGCAAGAACTTCACATAATGAACTCTTCTTCAAGCATTGTGCTGGTCAACTTTTGTACCATTTGGCACAAGGGTCCGAAGAGTTTAAGACTTTCATTAATTCTTTTCGTCTATGTAAAAGTGAAACCGAAACCCATATTAGTTTATTAACTCAAATACTAAACACACGCATCAGTTTGTTGAAATATATAAAGCGGATAATGCACCCTAACTTATAAAAGCTTACCCTGGCATAGATGATATGGGGGTCGGTTGCGATGCCTCTTAGTTCTTGGTTTCGTAGCTTGGTTATGTGCTCCTCCTTTTAATTCTTGAGAAACATTTGAATCAATCTCAGAGCTGGGTTATATGGCCTATACTTAAATATTAAAAATAGAGAAACAATTCGATTATGGTTGCATTGCATGTAAGCTGGTTTACCTTGCTGTAATGCATGTTTTACTCGGCCAATCGTTACCTAAGCTTTCGTTCCAATTCCTTCAACATCCACACTGTATTTTAAAATAATGAATGTTGATCAATTAGTCTAAATAGATAAAGCACATTATACGAATCAACTACTCATATTATTTAAATGATTAAGAACAGGGGCATTCAGTTTACTTTGATACTGTTTGTCAACACAAATGCAAACAATCATATCTGATCATGATTACCTCTCCAATATGACTGCCATTACTAAAGCCATTAGTTCCATGTCTTGGTTGATTGTTCATCCACTTCTCCTCAAGCTTCTTAATTGAGCCTTACTGCCTAGATGTTTCAGTTCGTAAAGCTTTCGCAGAATGCTCCACTTCACATATTTAGGTTTTGATAAATAATCAACACACTTTCTTTGAGCTAATAGATGTGTGTCAAATTACATGCTGAACTCAATTGAAGGAGTAGATAAATAGAAACCAGTGTCAATAAAACCTAATGATTGGCTTACTAATCTCACAAAAACCTAAGAGACGGTGAGAGTGCCAACCCTGCATAGCTCGAGCTGCAACATCCCTCCGTGTCCTACCATATCCTGTTGGGGTCTGATGGTCGTTTGTCTGCAGAAGCCATACAGACAATCATATTATATAGTGAAGATAAAAATAAAAATAAAAATTAAATAATAATAAATTGTAGTCTCTTCATATACATAAACAAAAATTATTCATAATATAAATCTGTAAATCATTAAAAAAGATAAACAACAACAATAGAGATAGGAAGTTCTACAAAACCAAAAGTATTCATAATATAAATATGTGAATCATTAAAAAGAAAATACGGTTTGTAGCATAAATCAAATTAAATATGATACATGAAAATATTAGGGTTTTCAGGAAAATAGAGAGATTGTTCGACATAATGGATTATTAGGGTTTTGATAAAAAGGAGGAGTAAATTTTTTTGTTATGTGAATTAATCAAAACATATTATAAATCCGGAAATATATTTATCAATTTTGTCTTGCAAAATATATAACAAAAATTGGATTGCCCTAGTGGTAGAGATGTTGGTTTATGTTTGGAGAGCAACCAAGGTTCGAACCTTACTAACTACATTTTTAAATTCCAATTTTAATACATGTAATCTTTGCTTAGGTGGACACAAATAATGTACATAATTTCGAAAAAAAATAAAAAAATTTAAAGAATTTCGAAAAAAATTTAAAAAATACAAAAAAAATTATATAATTTGCTTACATGGATAGAATGTGATGACATGGAGGGTAAACACAATTACATGGTGATGAGGTGGCAATGAGGTGGCGTTTTGTTGATTTATCTACGTGTAACGCCTCCTGTTATATATAATATAGAGATATATATATATATATATATATATATATGAGGAAAATTCAAATGCATACCCATTTTTTTGTGCATACCAATGGACAAATCCTCACCCTCCATCATTTTTGATCTAATGGCCTATATTAATCTAAGATTTAATATGCTTAACCTTAATACTCCCAACTAAATAAAGCCTCTTCTTTTCTTTTCTTTTTTTATTCGCTTCATTTTTTACACACACTTCGTGTGTATGTTTCCTCTGCTCTCATTCCTTCCATTCATAAATCAGTTATATTACCCTTCCGATCATCATCACCATGACTATTCCGATCATCATCTCATCATCACCATCAATGTTCCGATCACCACTTCGATTACCATCACTGTTCCGATCGACAGTTACCGTGTCTTTCATCATCAACGTTCCGATCACCATCACCAGCACCACTCCGATCACTATCACCGTTTCGATCATTATCATCATTTTTTATGGCTTTTTTTTATCTGAAATAAGTGTTGTTTCAAAAGCAGATTTGATTGATATTGTTGCGGTTGATAATGTTGTTGAATCTGTTGATAATTATGTGAATCAAGTTGTTAACATTTCTTCTTATCAAGCTGCACACCAAGTGTTTGATGAAATGTGTAAGTAAAAAATATTTGATAATTTTGTTATCTGCTTTTGTAATTTTGCTTATTAATTAATTTGTTAGTTGAATTTATGTTTTTAACTGCATTTGAATGCTATTTTTGTGTCTAATTGTCATTTTGAATCTGCTTTGTAGCATACGTTTAGTATCACCAGTGATATTTGAAGTTGATGATTATAAGCTGGTTTAGTATCACCAGTGATATATGTTTAGTATCACCAGTGATAATTGTTAGTCTATTTATATATAAGTTGTTTATGTTAAGATGTTTAATTCTCTTATATAATATTTTTGACATTTTGATGAGGATGAAAGTATAAGTTTGTGGTGATAAGCTGTGAGTATAAGTTACTGATAAGTTATTAATTATAGTGTAATATTGCTTATTATTTATTAATTAAGGTGTAGCTTACAGTGTTTTGAAGTCTTTTCTGTGGTGCTCTATTTAAATGCTTGCACGACTACCAAAAAACCTTATGGAGTTCTTGGCATTTTTCGTGTTGTTTCTGAGTTTAATGCTGAGTATGTAATGAAGATCATTATTGGATTTTACACTAAGGTATTAATTACGTACTTTTTATGTACAAGATAGTTTTTGTGCCTTTCACTGTAATAGACAAACACAATAAATGTTTTTTGCTGATGGTATATGTGTAGTATCACTAGTGATATGTTTGATATATGTCTAGTATCACCAGTGATATGCTTGATATATGTGTAGTATCACAAGTGATATGCTTGATATATATGTAGTATCACCAGTGATATGTTTGATATATGTGTAGTATCACCAGTGATATATTTGATAATCTGTTTCTTATTGTTGTAATTACTGATAAGTTGTCTATGATACTGAACTACTTTTGCAGACAACCTGAGAGAGCTAAAGTCAAAAGTTGAGACTGATTTGCCAAGTCTTCCACCCCGAAAAGTTTGTGATATTATTCAAGATTTTATGGGTATAAAGAATCCTCCTAAAGGACATAAGAATGACCGTATTGAGGGTGGACGTGAGAAAGCTATTGAGAAAAGTAAGAACCAAAAGAATGGTTGTAATATTTGTAGTTTAATTGATCATAATAGACATACTTGTCCAAACAAGGGAAAAGTTTCAAATGTCAATAGGGCGGCGGCGTAGTTGAAAGTGGAGGCAGTTTCTCAGTCGCTGCAATTGAAGTATTAGTTTGTTGATTGATTGATTTTTTTTACTGAATTGTTAGGTTTATTTAATAGCATTGCTAATTTTATCCTGGACTTGTATATCATTTGTGATGCTATTATTATTATTATTATTTTTTTTTTCCTGAATTTTTAGGTTTACTCAATAGCACTAGTAAAATAAAGCTTAACAAGTAAACAAAAAAACCTATAAAATATACAAGATTTCACAAGTGATAATACAAATATCACTAGTGATAATACACATATACAGTTCAACTTCAAATATCAGTGGCGATACTACAGGTATGACACTTTTCACTTTTCATATTACCATATTAAACTAAATACCACTCAAAACTTTATCAAAAAAAATATTCACAAATCAAGATGGATTAAATAATTGCTCACTATGGCCCATTTCTGTGAGTTTGAATCTCTTATGACAAATAACATGATTCAGTCAAACTAAATACCTACTATTGACTTCCAACTTGCCAACTATACACATTTATTTATAACCGTATAGATTAAAACATAACAACGCAACTGTTTTCATCAATTTGTTTTATTTACTTTTGTTCTTTAACAATCGTCCTCTTCATTGGTTCATCAACAAACACCTTCATTTTATTCCCAGATGCTTTTGGGGGAACTTGTGATATCACATGTGATATCACAGGTGATACCACCTGTGATATCACAGGTGATACCACCTGTGATATCACTGGTGATATCACATGTGTGTCAGCTTTCTTTTATTTTGTTGAATCAATTGTGGTGATGGAGGAACTTGTGATATCGCAAGTGTTTGAGCTTCTTCAATTTGGTTGTGAGATGTTGTGCTTTCTTCAATGACAATTGCACTTGTTGTTGATTCTTTTCGTTTGATGAGGCTGTTTTTTGCACAGGTCTCATTCAAATCTGCATCAAAATATTTTGATAATTTTTGTTAGTGTACGAACAGTTCATTTGTTTTCAGTATCATATGTCAAACAAATAACTATTTGTTATCACAATAGATATTCTACCAATCAACAATAATTTAACTTTTATATCACATGTAATACATTACCAGTCAATATTATTTTCAAATACCGTGGTAAAACCTTTTGAAACATGCACAATCATTAAACATACAAATCTACCACAAATCAAACAGAAGCACCACAACATATCTTTTGTTATGGTAAACCTAACTTTTAATCTCTCATATTATCACATAAATCATCACAACATCACAAATTATCGAAAATTAACTAGTAAAACACACTAATAATGATTCTATAACAGTAAAAACTAAAGTATTCGTTGTTTTAGATGTCGATTGTTTCATTTTCTGTGTGCTTTATGTGATTTGCACGGTTAAGTCAAATACAAATATCACTAGTGATAATACACATATACTGTTCAACTTCAAATATCACTGGTGATACACACGTATACAGTTCAACTTCAAATATCACTGGTGATACTTTTCAGTCACACATTTCATCAAACACTTGGTGTGCATCCATGTATACAAAGTTTTTTACTCAGAAACTCAACCAAATGTAAACACTAAAAAACACAACCAATAAAACAACTAAATAATTAGTCAGAAGCATCATACCTTCATCCCGAGATTCAGTAGGTTCATTTTGAACCGGTTTTTTCGTGGATCTGCTTGTGCACTCGATGATTCTTCCATTTTTGTATTTTATTGATGATTTGAACGGTTAAAAAGTGGTTATTTTTGATTTGTTATGGTGGTTTTTGATGATGGTTAGAGAGAGAAAGTTGGTTTTTTATGATATCTGATGTGTGTAAAGTGAGAGGTAGGGGTGGGGTTGGTGGGGTAAGTTTGGTGAGTTGGCAAAAATGGTCCCTCCGTATTTTTTATGTTTTTTTAAAAGGAGACTTCTGATTGGTCCATTGGTATATGAGTGTTTTTGAGTTTGTAAAATAAAACGCCTCATATATATATATATATATATATATATATATATATATATATATATATATATATATATATATATATATATATATATATATATATATAATGTTTTATTAAATGATAAATAATGTTTCAGTTTTAAGGTGAAATCAAGACCGAGTATCAAGGAATCACTTCAATGAAAATATGAAATTCCTCACTTCCCAAAAACGTGTGCTAGACAAATGTTTAGGATTCTTTATGTAGCATAGATATTCTAACTTTTTTTTCCTTTTTTTTATGACATAAACTAAAATATAGGGTCGAATTTGATTATTACAAAGTTGAAGCAAAATTCAAAACTATATGTATTTTTAGGTTTTACGAATTTTAGGGTTTTACAGGCAAACACTTCTTTCAATTAGATACGTGAAACATATCATGCACACTACTTAACTCCTCAGGCAATTTCAATCAATATACCACAAGTCCAATCCATCCCGTAATCTTAAACGACCCTACATATCTAGGTGCTAACTTTCCTTTCTTATCGAAAAGCACAACACCTTTCCAAGGAGACACTTTTAACATCACAAAATCACTAGCATTAAACTCTAACGGTTTACGACGATTATCCGCATAACTCCTTTGGCGAATCTCTCGCTGCCTTAAATCTTTCCTTAATCTGGAAAACCGTATCCGTAGTTTCTTGCACCAGTTCAGGACCAATTAGTCGGCTTGTTCCAACCTCTGTCCACAGAATAGGTGATCTACATTTCCTTCCATACAACATTTCAAACAGCACACGCTTAATACTAGAATTGTAATTATTGTTATACGAGAACTCAGCTAAAGATAAATGCATACCCCAGCTCCCTCCAAACTCAAACACACCCATGCTCTTATCATACCATCCAACGCCTGATTTGTACGCTCAGTTAGTCCATTCATTTAAGAATGATAAGTCATACTCATCTTCATACGCTGTCTCAAGTTTCTATAAAACATTTACCACAATCGTGAAGTAAGTATTACATCTTGATATAAGCTGATTGATGCGACACCCCACGTCTCTCTACCAACTCATCAAATGTAACCTCTCGCTAACCCCTCCTTAACACAATCTTCAGGTATCTCTGACTGTTGCATCACCCTAATAATCGTTGACATTAACATTCACCTTCAAGCATATCAAACACTTGTTAAGGTATATGTATTCTCCTTCATACTTGCTCCTCAAGACATTTCTTGCTAAGGTAATAATACGTCTTATCCATTCTAGGATGTACCAAATACCTTGCATGATTGATGTCCGTATGCTTCCTTCCAATGAAACCAATAATTGGTCCGCGAAGTACAATCCTCTACCATCATTCCTTTCCATTAGCTGATCTAAACCATGTAATCATTCTCCTCACATGTTCTCTTCCTTGAACATCTCTCTTTGGGCTGCCAGTATCATCCTTTTAACTCCAGACTGAATTATCACAATCATTGCTCATAGACATCTAAGTTTCACTCGTTCACTCCTGCTCAGCGCTCTTACCACGATGTCCTCTCTTCCTTGACAGTAACGAATCAGATATTCGTAGTTACTAAGAGATTCCACAACCAACTTCTCTTCTACATATATTAACCTCTTATCAAATATATGCTAAAGATTCTTATGATCTATGTAGATAACACTCACTGCTTCATTCAAATATCGTCTCCAAGTTTTACTCCCCAACTCAAAGTCGTGCATCACATAGTTCCTCTTATGGATCTTCTACCTCCGCGATGCCTACGCAATCTATAAAAATTTCGAAATGAATCGTCAATAGTACCTGCCAATCCTAAGGACAATCGTCTCTTAGATGGTGTCTTAGGTACTTTCCACTCTTTACTACTTTTATCTTACTAGTGTCCATGAAAACTCGCTATCGTTGACCACATACCTGAAGGACGTACATCTTGAAGCTGAACCTCTCACTTGGACACTTGGTAAACATTCTCTTCTTCTTCAACAAACATAATGATAACTAAATCGACAATCTATCCTATGGAAACGACGCGAACCATGACCGGTCAAACTAAAACGTATATCAACGAACTCAAAAGGGTTACGAATCACCAACTAGCGTAGTAATCGAATATCAAAATCAAAGCTAGAAAACATAATGAGAAATTTTCCCCAATAAAAGTATACGCAAATCAAATGTTCATGAAACCCATACAAAGAAAAGATAAAATACAAGTACCCAAAGAAAATCCACCAGTGTACCACAATGAAAGAAACACTAGAGGAATCAAATACATATCAATTTGGTAAATGAGAACCATATATAGTTCTTATTCCGGTACCCATCCTTACCCAACAAAATGAATTTCGTTTTTCTTTACATGATATACCTTAAACTCATACATTTTCTATAAAAGATATGCAAACCATTTTATGTAAGAAAATCATCTTTGACTTAAATTCCATATTAGGCATTTTTTTTTATGACGCCAAGGTTGATTATATAAATATAGTATCTCGCCTTACTTGTTTAAGATATTTAAATCGTGCTTATTAACACAGTAAAATAAGTAGACTTTCATAGCAGAAATGAACCAGTATCTAACAGAAACGAATCCGAATGACCAACACCCATCACGACGTCGAATAGGAAGGATATGGCATTCGTACCAACATGGTACGAATAGGGATGCTAACCAGAGAACTAGGTATGCAGACGGAGAGTCTAGCAAACGAATCAACATAAATACCACAACATTAGTACCAACCGATAATCGAGGTATCAGCATATGATAGGTAGGATGGAATCTTACCACCTACACACCCCAACATATAACGACTGCACCAACGGTTAAGAGAATATTTCTCTAACCATACAGCCAACATCAACATGATATCACATACCATCTACCACAATATATAACAACAAACATCAATCTATGCAATAATGGTCACAAGTCCACGTGTGTGATACCCTTATAATTATGTTCGCGACCATAGTTATAAGCCTATTCCACACGCATACTTACTTTTAAAATCACACATCTCAATGATAACGCACATATACCACATAGCACCTAATAAACATCACAATCCATGCTATCATACATGCAAGTCCACTTTTTGCTGACGCATGTATAATTATGTTGGCCACCATAATTATCTATGCCCCCTTTCACAAGTTTACTCCCTCCTATGACAACACTTCACGCAAACAATCATCTCACATGGAACAATTACAACAATCACGTAAGCTCTATAATCAAAATTACTTGGATAAGACCGATCCAATATTCAGAAGTAATCGTACTCCAACATGGCTCCAGACGGCAAAAAGGCAATATAAGAATTTCAAAACATGACATAAAACAAAAGACGTCGCATAATGGCTCAAACTCCACTCTCACACTTGCCTCCCCACTCAGATCGATTTAACTTACTACTCGCTGCGGACACTAGATCCGAATCCACACCATTCCATCTTAACTCCCCTTCATCTTTATCAACCACCCATTCATGTTTCCTACATGTTGAGGTAGTCGACAACATGAAAAACCATCTCTATTTCTTTCTTCCAATTCCGTATGATTCACAAGTGCGTATAAATCATGAGGTTTAGACTAAACCACCTCTCCTTCCTATAAGAAGTGAGGACACTACCAAGGGTATTTGGTAACAGCTCCATATCCAGAAGTCACCGTGGTTACAAACCTTTCCACTTCTTCTCCACCAACGTTTTCCATAAACATCCTCTCCTAGTCTGTACACAGATACATGCTATCGGGAACTCGGATTCTGCGGTTAGTCCGCTTCATCCTACCACTTCTCTTGAAAGCAAAATAATAGCCCAATAAAACTTCTTACGCGAGGGAAGATGACGTACTAAAATCGACATATACAATACTACGTATAGGGTTTCAATGGCGTCTAAAACTCGATAAAACATCTCATAAACTTAGGAAAAATATACGTATAAAATACCATACTTATACATAGGCCCTAAGTGCAACTATATGAGGGACTCATAGTTTATGGTATAGGTTCAACCACCTACTTCTCTATAACCAAGGCTATGATACCAATCTGTCATGCCTCGCCAAGGCGAAAACGCGAGTGTAACTTCATGTATATCATCACAACACCTGGTGTCTAAATAGAGAATTTCTACATGTACAAAAGTAGAGCAAAGTACCAACAAAAAGTGTTGTAACAAAAACCCAAAAGAAAATAACAAAATAGAACTCCAAAACAATTCATAAGTCCAAACATAGATGATAAACCCCATCCAATGCAACTAAGGTCTCGTTTAATCACATCCTTCTATCTTAACCTTAGAAAGCTCACCTAAAAATGATGCTTAAAAACGTCAACATAATGTTGGTGAGTTTCATAGGTTTAAGACACACAATATCACACAAGGCAACCAGTTCACTGTGATTATAAAATATAGCTGGACAAATAAATATAGTTACCATATAAGCTAACATGTAATCACAAACCAACTAACGCACATAAGGCAACCATTAGGACGGAACGTGCCCACCGATCCAATTACCATATCCATTACCAATTGGGACGGAACGTGCTCACCAATCCAAGTTTCACATCACATATAAATTAGTTAGGACGGAACGTGTCCACCGATCCAAGTTCACCACACATTTATCATCAACTAGGTCGCATGTGCGAGCAACGGGATAAGCGTCCCCCAGTTGAATCCCACGTTTTAATCACACCGCATTAACATCACATATAGCATTCACACGATAACATTTATAAGTCCATGCTATTAAACCACACATAATCAAAGTAACTCAAAATATTTATAACAAGCACCATTCTCATCCCAAGTTTAAAAACAAAGTAAAAATGGGACTATGAACTCATCTCAGTCTTTGCAGCTTCCACAAATACAAATTACAAATCTTTATAACAAAATAAGATCACATTACACATGGCCAAGCTCAAAGCTATAAACCATGTAATACGCATATGATGAATGTCTAAGGTTCATATGACCCACCATGGATCTCCTAGACTCCATACTAACCATCACCAAACACTAATACTCACTAAATCCCTTGCACTTATAAAATCAGAAAACGAAGACTTTTGGGGTACATTCGCCCACATAAAATAATAACATTAAAAGATCAAAAACTCACACAAAAAATTTACCATAGTCTCTTATAAGCATACAAGCTAATCCCATAAGGCCAGGGTCTCATAACACACACAAGTATCCTTTGAAAAATCAAACATAAAAACTATCTAGATTTGGATCTGAACGTACACCAAAAAGTTTTGACGAACTAAAATACTTCTACAACTCTTTATCGCAATTCCTTCGCGTGAGAGCCTAAGTACATATGAAACTCAACTCCTCCAGAAGGGCTATCCTAAATCTCACTTTTTAATCCACATCTCACTATCAAACTTATGCCCTAATTCTGTCCCGATTTAACAGCTTTGACACCTTGACTTGGAAAAATCAAAATACTAACTTCCGGACCTTGAAATCGATCGTAGCCAGACTTTTTGGAAAGCTCTTTCAGTGAACTACAATTTAGACTAAAAATTCTTGATCTAACTCATCCCCAACTATTATATATTTTCGTATCTTTACAGTCTTACAAATCTGTCAAAACCCTAACTCAATAACTAGCATGTTTTACGCTCAATTCTCTTCACCAATCATCATAATATAAACATTAATTGATCCCAACATGTTTTAATTAATTAATTTACAGAAGTTTTCAAACCCTAGATCCATCATAATCAATATTACATGAATTAGCATAATAGTTAAACAATTGAATGAGTACGGGTATCATAATTATACCTTGATATTGATTATTGCTCTAATAAATAAAACCTTAACTTTTTTTCTTCTTGTTTCTCTCTTGGATCGACCATAAACTCAAAAAAAACGTTTTAGGGTTGTTTGGGTTTGTATATATATTAATTATGGATAATCCTTGGGCCTAAGAATCATATTTGAACTCAAATTGGGCTTCTTTTTCCCCCTTTTACCCCTAATCGGCCGCCCACCTTAACCCATATATTATTTTTATATTTTTTTTAATTAAATCTAATTATTACACTCAAAACCTTATACTTTTTATATTTTATGCGAACCCACAACGAAACCTAACGTCTTACGCGATAAACCTTAGTTTTTACGACGACTCGAAAAAATATTATTTTCAAAACAAAGTTTCCAAAAATAGAATCTCACACAAAATATAAATATAACTCACAAATTCGAACTCCACGTAACCTACTCACGATTAAATGTTTGAAAGAAGACTTGTTAGGCAAAACCTCAAAAACACCAAAACTACACAAGTCATTTCCACACCACTAAGGCAATCAAAATGAACTTATCACAAAATCAACATCACCCATTCACAAAGATAACACCACTCCAAGGGATTTAGTGCCAACACACGTACTTATCACTCATATATCACCCACATTTTACACATATATCACTTAGGACACACCAAACAAACGTCAACCGAGTCAAGACTATCAGATAAACTGACCTGCTAAAACAACGGTTGTTACATTTAACCTTTTCACCTTAACTAAAATTTAAACACCTGCTATCATCAGTCAACCTTAACTCAACTTTAACTCAACTATTTTCAAATTCAAACCCCAAACTAAAATTAACAAATCATTTAATAAACCACATAAAATTAAATCTTAACCATTACAATAAGAAATATAAAAAAAAAGTTAAAATAAAAATTACAACGATTAAAAAAAATTGAAACATAGGGAATTTAAACCATACGAATTACAAATACTTATTCATCGTCTTCGAAATCATCTTATTTTGGTTGTTGTTGAAGATGTTTATGCAACATGCTCCATAAGGTCTCGTTGGAGTTGAGTGTGCATTTCTTAGTCACGCATTTCCCTTGCCTTGCGACACTGGGTATCACATCTGTCGACCCACCTTTCTTGCCTCAAACTTGGTGACGGATCCACCCACGTTTTGCCATACTCACGTAGTATAAACTTTTGATCTTTTAAAATCATGTTATGAAAAATAATGCAAGTATACATGATTCTACTTATTTTGACAATTTCATGTTGACGTGCCGGTTGTTATAGTATACCCCAACGTCCTTGAAGCACACCAAAAGCACGTTCGACATCCTTTCGTGCACTTTCTTGTTTCCTTTCAAAATAACCATGTTGTGGAAAATTAGAAGGGGGGTTGAATAGTTTTACGTCTTTTTCGTTTTATAAAAGTTTGCTTCAAAAGAATAGTTTGAGTTTATAAAAACTTTGATTCAAAAATTTAGTTTTAAGTTTGTTCACTATAGTTGTTTAAACACCACTAAATTAAATTGTTGAGTAAAGGACTATAATGTTATTTATTACACACACACACACACACACACACACACACACACACACACACACATATATATATATATATATATATATATATATATATATATATATATATATATATATATATATATATATATATATATATATATATATATATATATATATCCTTTTGGTTTGTTTAAATGAGATTGGTGTTGTGAATGAAACTTAGTTTGATCTTTATGTGAAATCAATATATGCACAACACAAGCTATAATAACTATGTACGAAATGTAAATAAGTACGTAAGTAAGCAAAGAGTGAGAGATGGAAAGATCAAACCAAGAGACAAAGGATTTATAGTGGTTCGGCTACAAGGACACCTTCCTAGCCCTACTCCACTCCCCCGAGCACCGAACTCGAGAGTTTTCTTCACTAAGTCAATATGCTCCCTTATGGCGGAGAAAACCATACACACCTTAGCTTACACCAATTTAACAACACAAAGTTAAATGACGAGTTCTAATCAAAGCTATAACTAATCTCACAACTTTAAACATACCACAACTTCTTCACACCCTTTCACTCCTTCTACACTTCTTCACAACACTTGTGTCTTCACACCTTCACAACTTCTATCTTTTCACTACTTTAAATCTTATGCTACTTCACAAATTCTAGGCCTCTATGTCTTCACAACTTCAATGCTTCTAAGTCTTCACACCTTCTATTCTTCTATGTCTTCACAACTTTGAGGCTTCAACTTCTTAACTACTTCAAAGCTTCAATACCACTATATGGCTTCTATATCTTCACTACTAACTACTACTTCAATATACTACTACCTCTTATACTTCCTATCACTAATCCTATGAACCACTACTTCTTCACTTCTTGTACCTCTTCACACTTTCAACAAATCTAGATCCTATTTCTAAATCTAACTAACCAATTTACACACCTTATACGCCAAAGAATAAATGTTTTACAAGATGAAATGAACAAACAACTTAGATAGCAAGATGATACTAAATTGTAATACTTCTAGTCTTGATTGATAGAAGTATTCTTCTCTTTACACTTGAATGTTGAAGCTTGAATCACTTGGAAACAAATTCTTATGATTATATGATCAAAGAATTGATTTAGAGAGGTTTGGGCATAAAGTTTTTGTGCAAAAAGGCAAGAAAAATCTGTAGGAATGAACCAGTATTTATAGGCAAAGCTGGGGGGTCAGGAGCGTGGCCGGTCCCCTTAATAATTAAGGGGGCCGCCTAGTTAATTAAGGGGGCCGCCCCTTCTGAACGTTGCCCAGTTTTGTCTTTTTGTGGGGAAGGTTTTTCTGGAACATTTTTGCCATTTTTGGTTAAAATTTTGAATTTATATATTTATGGTTAATTAAACATTTTTATTTAATACCAAAAATGATTTTCTAAAATATAAAAAATATTTGTGACATTTTATAAAAAAATCTAGAGATTAAGAAAATGTTTCTTTGATCATATAATTCATTAGACACTTTATTTATTCATACCTTAAGTGATTAGAAGGTAAAAGTGAACATTTACTACTAAATACTTAATTTTGTGATCATCAAAACATTGAGATATCGAAATATATGAATAACGTTTTTAGGCATTTATTTATATCGAAATATATGATATCGAAAGTGAACATTTACTACTAAATATTTGTTTACGTCATGATCTTTGGTTTGAGGAGTTTTCATTTTGTGATCATCAAAACATAGAGATATCTAAACACATGTTTTTCGTCAGTCGTTGCCAAGAAGGATTTGACGAAAGTTGCCCACTGTGGGTAAATTTCGTCAGCTAATTAATACCCCTGTTCATACCTTCTTCCATTTACCATATAAGGTGCTCTTGGGGCTTCGTTAGCAAGAATGTCGTCGAATAAAGGAGAGTTATCTAAAACATTAATATCGTTATTTACCCCTGCCATCCTAAAAAATGCATGCCAAATCCATAATCTTGCGAGCTTCAAGCATTATTGTTGGGTATCTTTTATCACCCCTACCAAATTGCCCTTGCCAAGCCACCGGACAATTTTTTCATGCACAATGCATGCAATCAATGCTACCAAGCATTCCCCGAAAACATGTTTACGCTCATGTTTTTCGAAAATACTTTGAACGTCGAACCAAGTTGGTTTTCTTAAAAACTCTGGCATAAACAAATCCATAACGCACATGTTAAAATTATCAAGACAATCACGTGAAGTACACTCACCCATTTGCAAATACTCATCAAACGCATCGGGTGAGCTGCCGTATGTCAATTGGCGCATGGCATATGTACATTTCATAAGAACACTTATACTCATTCGACCCGTAGCGTCGGGTCCTACACTAAAGAATTTAAAATGATCTGGAAAAGGATCGAAAGTATAAGATTCAATACCTTTGACTATTTCTATAAATAGTTTCCGGCTCATACGAAACCTTCTACGAAAATAACGGTACGTATACTTACAACCTTGAATGAAATAGTCATTAAGCAAATGTTCTTCGGCAAGCTCACGTTCACGAAATATGTAGGTATGAGACATGTGAGGATGAGCTGCTTCTTGTTCTAAGTGTTGCTGATACTCGTACACGGCAATCATAAAATCAAAATCAGTTTCGTCATCTATGTCTCACCAGTGCTGAGATAATTCGTCACTTTGATTAAGATCCATTGTGAATGAACAAGGTTTTTTTTGTTATAGCGGAAGTATATAAACTTGAGAATTAGTAGTGGATGTGTGAAAAGAAAATTATGTGTTTAGTTGGTATTTATAGTGGTGCGAACATGGTTTTGATTTTTTGATTATTTATTTATTTATTGTTATTTTTTTAATATTTAGGTAATATAGCCGTTATTTAAACGTCAAGGACTGCATAGGTAAACATTTTTTTTTCTCACACAAATGGCCCTTAGCTTAGCATTAATTGGCTAACGCCTCACGTTAATGCGATCATAACTTGGACTAACGGTGTGGTTAACACCATGTTAACGCGCAAAAAAAAACCCCTTAACGCAGGTTAGACGTTATGATAGCGAATGCTCTTAAGATATATGTAAAGTTAAGTAAACGAATTTAATACAGATAAAGTCACAAATTGGACCGGTCATGAACAAATTTTAAATAACAGATATATAGATTGCACAGTATGATTTCTTCTATTTTATGTGCAATTTCTTAAAACCATTTATCTAAAGCTACTTTTGATATTTGTTTTTCGACTTTATGAGCAAAAGATGTGCAAATGACGTACTGATCGACAAAGTAAAACATATTTTTAACTTAAATCTCGAATTGGTTCTTTATCACTTGGCCCAAGCCCATTCTAAACTCCAGTGGACAAACAATAATGCACTGACCTGCATTAATCTTCAGAAAGTTTTAAGCTGATTTCATTTTAGTGTTTTACCTTATCTATAACCAATAAGCCTTTACTGAACCAATCTCGTAAACTTATTAACTTGATAGTAGTATATTTCAATATTAATAAGGGATGGGTTATTAGTAACCCCCTAAAATACCACCAATACCCCCCTTGTTTTTTTATTTGTTAAAATTTTTTCAATAGTGTTTTCGTTATAAAAGTGTGAAATTGAAACTACGAAACAGAAAATATAAAGTTTAACAAGTCAAAAGTATTAAACTGTTAAAAACACGGAACACAAAATGATAAAAAAGTCAAAAGTACTAAACTGTTAAAAACACGGAACACAAACTGATAAAAAAGTCGGGTAAGGTGTCCTAATAACCCACAACCCAGTAAGAGATGCAACAATCCATCTTATTAAAAGCTTATAACGAAGAAGTAACCAGTGAAGTGACATTTGGTCCAAAAAAAAAAAAAAAAAAAAAAAAAAAAAAAAAAAAGCGAAATGACATGTCTTGAAAGTTCATCTGGTAAACCAACTCTTCAACGTTTATTTGAACTTCGTTCTAATTTTTTTTTTTTTTTTTTTTTTTTTTTTTTTTTTTTTTTTTTTTTTTTATGGAAATGCTTCAATAATCGACTGAAGTGCAGGAATCTTTACAATATTGTAACGCGAAAAGCCTCCCTCAATAAGCAACTTCTTCCATTCCGGTTCGGTTCGTTCTCTTCCGTTGGAAAAGTGTGAAAACATAACTAGATCATATGTAAGGCGCATGTCATCGAAAAAATCTTCTCCTTTTGGATCTCGAACAATCTCTACAATAATAAGCTTTCCAGTTTCCTTGGAGATTGCTTTACGACAGTTTTTAAGTATCTTAATACAATCATCATCACTCCAATCATGCAAAATCCACTGAAATACAAATTAACAAGAGTATTAAACTATGGTTACTTCACGGTTAGCATAAAGAAGAAACAAATCATACAACCAATATGTGGTTTAGTCGAGATCAATGTGTTAATTAACCTACCCCAGTCGAGTTCGTTTATTATGTACACGCTTAATTCAAAATGCACATTAATGAAACTCTAACAACAAATATCTGTAACTCTTATATAAACAATAATTTTTACCTTCAAGAAGATCGTTTCTGCATGAGGAATGGCCTTAAACATGTCTCCGGATACATGTGTAACCCCATCATACATTGGTGCAGTCGAAATGACATGTGGCAAATCAAAGTTGATCCCTTTAATATGCGGATATGCCTTCACAATCTCCGATATAGCCACCCCAGTACCACCTCCGACATCAACTACGCTTACTTCTGACACAAGACATCCGTTTTTGTAACTTGAAATGATCGCATCCATAGTGATCTTAGCCGTGCTAGCCATACCCTTGTTGAAAATCATATTGAAGTCGGCGTTAAGCAAGCAAAAATCAAACAACTCTTCTCCGTGTGTCTTCTTAAACGTCGTCCCACCTTCTTTAATCGATTGACTAAGAACATGTAGAGGCGAAACCACAACAGGGTTCGTCCGCATCATAACCATTGGTGCCAATGTCACATCAGCGTCACACAACAACCATTTAGAACAATGGTTTATAGAGTAAGTCATTTTACTTTCACCCTCTCCCTCCTTATCTTCTCGTAGTGGCATCTCATCAAACACTTTTTTTTGAACCAAGAACTTCATGAGCCGTCCGAGGCCATCTACATTTATCGATTTAGAATCGATAGAAGTCATGATTTCTGGCAGTGTTGTAGGGCGGCCATAATTGTTTATTATGTCAGCAATGCGAAGCTCGACACAACATCGTATAGCCATGCCGTCGAGAACACCGTATATATATTGCAATATTTGTGCTTGGCCTCTCAACAATGCCTCATACTCAATTCCATTTTGGGTGTTCATGGATGCTAAAACTTGACTCTCTTTGATTGAATTATTATTGTGGAAAGAAAACTTTTAGGGCATATACTTGTAAGCCAAAAAAAACAATCACTTTCTTAATATGATTATTATATGTTAGTTGTGTCAGAAATAATAGCCAATTAACGTGGCTTAACACCTGTCATGATCCTTTCGGGATATCAGAGCGGTGGCAACCCTTCGGCAAAATGGGTTCGGCAACACTTGCCGATCGGCAATGCCCATTGCCTTCCATTCGGCAAGCAAAATTCGGCAGCCCTTGCGGTACATTTCACCGATTCGGCACAAGCCATTTCCAAGAAGAATTTGAACATTGCATTGATTGATCCGGATGTTGGGGATGTTTTCCAAAAAAAAAAAAAAAAAAAATTCCCCTTTAAAATCTCACAATTTACAATTTAAATTACACATAATATTTCAAATATATTCCAAACATTCAAATCAATCTTTTTCAAAAAACAACTATGGATCATCAATCCAAACATGGTTCAAGCTCACACAAAGGTCGAGGACGTGGGTCTCGATCACAACCCGGTCCATCCCAATTCACGCGTCCGCAACATTCTAATCAACCTTACTATCCCCAACCTCCAAATCGCACCCAAATTCCAACTCAACCTTACTATCCCCAACCTCCAAATCAAAACCTTTATCCTCTTCAACCTCAACCACAACCGCAATATTTTCAAAATCCTCCTCCAATGAATCCGGCCAATTATAATATTTTAATGACTAATGAATTTAATCCATTCAACGACTACCACGATGGTAGAGCAAGACGTGAACCGAGTGTAGAACGTCAATTACCAATTTACGATAATGAAGATGAGGAAATTGAATTTGTCCCCGAAACTCAATTTACGAATACAACGGGTAAGGTTTACTAATTTTTTAGTCGTATATGTATATATATAAATTTTTATTAAATCGTATTTTATTTTTTTTTATAAATCTTATGCATTTAATTTTTTTGATTGTATTTTATTAAATCGAATACTTTTTTTAAATCGTATTTTAATTTTTGTTAAATCGTATATATATATATATATATATATATATATATATATATATATATATATATATATATATATATATATATATATATATATATATATATATATATATTTAAATCGTATTAATTTTTATTAAATCGTATACATTTTATTAAATTATATACATTCTTGTTTTGTGATTAATTAGGTGAAGGAGAAAATGATGATGAAGAAATTGTAGAAATACCAAAACCAAGTAAATCGAGCAACGACAATGTTGAGACAATTATTCCGGATTTGAATGAAGACACTACTCCTACCCGAAAAAGACGGGGCAAAAAAAGTGTTTCTGAGTCGTCCACAAGTAATAGTGTTGCTGCGACTTTAGAAATTTATGCTTCAAAGAAATCACAACTATTAGCGGAGTCGCTAGAGAAAAAATGTGCAAAGGATGAGTTGGCCGAAAAATTGATGGCGGCACAAGTACAAGGTGCACAAGAAAAGGCCTTTATCCGAGCTTTTAAGTTTTTCAACGAACCGCACAATAACATAGAAGATCCGGCAATGCGGGAAATTGCAATACAAAAAAAACGTGAATTCGCAGCAAAGTATGGATGGCCTTGCAATTTTTAGTTTTATTTATGTTTTTTTTTTTAAGTATTATGTAATAATTATTGAATTATTATTAATAAAATGGTTGTTTTTTATTTATGTTTTTTTAATTTAAATTTTGTTATTGATAAACATTTAATGCTTGATTAGGCAAAAACTTAGGCAAAATTGCCACTAAAAAAGAAGGTTTAAGCAAGATTAGGCAAAATATGAGTTGGACAACCATGATTGGTTGTTTTCTTTAAAAGATGAGGCAAAGTGAGGTAAGGTTGCCACCCCCCTCACTATCATTATTAGAGTAGGTGTTATGGCCACTAAAACTACCACGTCCACATTAGCGTTATATCATCATTCAGTAAATCACTAAATACATCATTAAACATGTGTAAGTATCACTACTAAACACACCATTAAATTCATTTTTTTTATATAATAAATCTGAATTTTTAGAATTTTGTATTTTACACCAAACTTTTATTAAAATAAAACTATATAAATGAACATTTTATTAAAAAAAAAGAAAAAAAAATCACATTCACTCACAAAAACCACCTACCTCCGTATATTCACCACCTTCTTCGTTCACATTCACACACATATGCATAATTTTTTATTTTTTGTTCTACAAAACCAAAAATGAACCGTTAGAGGGTATTATTTGCCATTGGAAATGAAAAAAAAGGGTGCAAAGTGTTTGATGGTGGTCATCACCGAACCCCGGCCAAAACAACCCAACCGTGCGCAATAGGTGTCTTGGTGTTACGAGGATCACGCGTGGTAGTTATAACAACCATCAGCAGGTGCTTGACCACCACCAAAACACCCGGCCTTAGTGTATACTAGTATATTAACATAGTTATTAAAGTAACATTTTCTTGTTATTGAACGGCTGATTTTAGCAAGTTATTATTTTATACACATGCATGTGAACATATCTCCCTGTTGATTTCTGACACACTTTCTGAGTTTCTGTGGATAAAATATAGTGATGCTTATAATATTAACTAAAATATGAAGGCCTAATAGAATGGGCATGATATTTTGTACCAGATGAGACAAGTAAATGTAAAGGATATATGAAAATAAAATTCAGAGAAGCTTATGAAGAGACAAAGTGTCAAGTTGATATCCATTACATTAGCCACTAGATAGAATATCAGTCATCCTTCAACGGCTTTGCACTAGTAGAGAATGGTCATTAGCCACTCGACCAGAGGGAGAGGAATGAGTATTCTCTCTCCTCATTCAAAGAAGATAGAGGAATTCCCCAGTACTGCTATAACTATAGGGGGAGAAGTGAGAACTAGCTAGACCATATTTACTTTTATATAGGCTCGACCTTAAAAGAGGGAGTAAAAACTTACTTATAGGGGTTGCCAGTCATAGCTATAGGAAGAGGGAATCAACCGTACTATTTAGTTCAGAAACGATTATGTATTACGGTAAATAAAAAAAACATAATATAAAATTATATTTAATTTCATCTTATTTTTTATGTATTACGGTAAATAAAAAAAACGTAATATAAAATTATATTTAATTTCATCTTATTTTTTAAAGCGGTCATATATAAATGTTTTAAAAAGAATCTAATATTTTATAATTTAATCTTATTATTTACAACAGTTATTTATAACAGTTCTAAAAGAATGGGTATTTTATAATATAGTTTTATACTTTTATTATTTACAACGGTGATTTCATATGTGTTTTTTACTTTTACAATTTAATTTGATTATTTATAGCGGTTCTAAATAACCGTTCTAAAAGAAAGAGTATTTTACAATTTCATTTTCATTTTCATTTTAATGTTATGAAAAATACTTCTAAATTTTCAAGTCACGAGTTAGCAATGTGCGGGAAATTTCCCTCATTTCATTTTTCAAGTGATTTTCACCTCTAATTAGCGGGAAATTTCCCCCGATTCTTTTTTCACCCTTATTTCTCTATATTTGGTAAACTCACCAGTTTTATTTCACCACTTTTTATTCCTTTTTGTTACATTAACAAGTGTATCTTTTCTCTCTCACTCTCTCTATTTATTTTCATACATTTAATTTTTACAGATCATCAAACAACAAATCTTTCATTTAGTAAGTACAATACTCAAGAATTTACAAGTGTAATGTATTGTTGCAGATTCTTGTTTCATTTAACTTTTATGGATTTCTTTATTGTTTTTCATATGTTGCAGATTTTATTTTTCTTTTTTAGTTATATTGATTAAAATCATCCTTTGACTTTTCTCTAATACATGTTGTATGTTTGATACACAATTTAGATTTGTGGTGATATATCTTCTTGTAGTGCCATCCAAGTTGACCACATAAGTAAGGTATTGTTCAAGGTTTTTGTTTCATTTTACTTTTGTAGGTTTCTTTATTGTGTTTCACATGTAGATTTACTTTTTTCTTTCAGTTATATTAATAAAAAAATCATCTTTTAACTTTCTCTGATGCAGGATGCGTATTTGATACACAAATTAGATTTGAGGTAATAAATCTACTCATAATGCTCATTAATGTCAACCACATAAATATGACCGTCAACAAGAAAAGAAGAAGTTTTGCTAAAAAGAACAAGAGAATAAGAAACCATTGATAATATACTCTTGGATGCCCAGATTATCAAAATGCATATGGATTACTTGATTATTGACAAAGACCAATGACATCGATAAAAACTTGTATTGCCAACACCTTAAAATAAAATTAATATATTTTAAATAGTATTATTACTTTTTTTATGTTAAAAACTTTCATAGAACGGTTATCTATAAATGTAGTAAAATGTGTACTTTTTCATTTACTACCTATAAAAGATTATACTCATTTAGAACGGTTTAAAACCGTTTAAAAAAAAACAACCCTATTATTTACTATGCTCTATAGGTCCAAAACCGCTTTAAAAAACCTTGTTTAACCGTTTTAATAAATACTTTTTGTAATAGTGTTGCACTCTCGTACCTATCCTGCTAACTACGCTATCACCCCGATACATTGGCTTATTTAACCTCAATTATTTTAGGCACGTCTAGTCATAAACGTTTTCTTGTTCCACATGAAATTGCTCCATTTGTATTTCATCGACTACAGTAGAATATAGGATCAGCACTTTCCTATTTTTAAACTTCACTCCATCGCTCTGCGGAGTAACATTCAAATGAAATTTATTTTTGATGGTATTTTCTCGGTCAGAAAATTGATTTGTTGAACGATAATCATCACTAACATGATCATGATATACCCAAGTTCTGCATACATTCCTATGCAATGTTCAATAAACTTGTTTAATATATCACCACAGCTCATAATCCTAATTAAATCAACTGCAACTTCTCAAGAAACGGTAAGTTTGAGTGTTTGACCAACTTTTTGCAAATATTTAACTTGCCATTACCGACACACAAAATCAACTGGTTCTTTATTGCTCACTTTGGAACACCATGGCTGTAAGCCTATAGATTTAACACAAACATGTTGCATTTCATTCATGAAGTAAAAAGAAATTAAAATTAAAAAAATTAAAAAAGTAAATAAATAAATAAAAAAGGACCCGTTTCAGTTTAATTCGTTCACTGTACCTACAATAAGGAAGCCGGGACTTATTGTCAATCTTCAGCCCATGGTAAAAGTTAAGCCAACATTACCTTTTCTCAAACCAACATAATAGGAAGCAAAGGTTAAACTCTAAATAGAATAACTCAAAATACATTATTTTTGTTCATGATACCGGAAATGATTAAAAAAAGAAAGAAAGAAACAAAAAACGAGGGAGTTTGCCCCGCGCGTTGAGGTGGAGCTTTTTGGCTTTGATATATGTGCTTTTGAGAGACGATATGTATTTATTTGTTTTGTATTTATGGGGTTATTTATTTTGAATGATTAGGTGTTTTTTTTTTTTTTTTTTTTTTTTTTTTTAATTATGTACTGCTAATATACACGGTAATTTACAATGTTTTATTTTCGTTTTTTGTTTAACTTTTTTTTAATGTATTTTTTGTTGTTTATTTAAATAAAAATCAGTTATTTACAACAGAAAGAGATATATGATGGTGCCAAAAGTCAATATCTCCAAGCTTTGTTGACATTTAACGAAGAAATCGGATTAGATGAAAGGAGCACGTAACTATAACCACTACTAAAGCACTAAGCAAAACAGGAACCGATAGCCCTTAGCAGACCTACACATTAAAAACCTGCTGATTGCCGTCAGGTTTGCTAATCGATCGAACTTTTACCTGCAATCTAAGATCGCCCATGTTACATTTGTCTCTCTTAAAAACATGATCTAGACATATATGCATTTGAAAGTATGAGTACATAAAAACACATAAAAGTTAAAAGAAATGAGATGATCTAGACCTCTTGAGGAGATTCTTTGATAGAAGAAAGAAAATTATCAATCATCATTGGAGACGTTCCCATCACTGTCGTGATCAAATATATGATATCCTCCATCGCTGTTTTCAGCATTTCTTGGCTGCCTCTATTGTAAGGAAAACTACCAAACAGTTCTTGCAAGTAGTTCTTTGACATATTCTCTTGGTTTACAACAACAGCAACAACAACAACAACAACAACAACAACAACAACCAATCCCGCAAGAGCGAGGTATGTGGGAAGTAGAAATGTAGACAGATCCTATCCCTACTCCATGGAAAACCTGAGAGTAGAGAGACTGCTTCCAGGGAGACCTCCGACAAATGCAAATGTGCGAGTGAAAGAGAAATGAAATAAATGCAAGGGACAAAAGGGCAACAAAGTAAAAGCATAAAGGGGACAGCCAAGCAAACCAAATACGAACGCAGTGTAACAACCCACTAACTTCCCTTTAGGTTAGAAATGCCTTACTAACTTAACTCAGACCCTCACTAAAGCACACTAGGATTTGAAATGCCTTACTAACTTAACTTAGGCCCTCACTAAGCACACTAGGATTAGAAATGCCTATAGGATTTTCCCGAGCTAAATTTTTGCTTTATTATATCCTTATAACCTAACTAACCTCTAGACAAACTCACGTATCCACCTATGCCAACCACTACTATGTTTACTTGATGTAAACATCCCGGTATGTCAAGTCAAGGTTATAAACATATTTTCACTAAGAAAACTATCACTATAATATACCATACTTGTTAGAGCACCCTAAATGCACCTATGTGTTCTCGGTTAGCTTTAAAACCCTAATTGCTTATTTGAACTAACATGATAGTATTTAAGACTTAGATATAAGTTACATTAGTTACTCTAGGATATAATAGACTCCCTAGATCATAGTACAACCCTATAGAACTTAGGTACAAGTCATATAAGCACAAAACCCTAATTAGGTCATAACTTCTCAAAACTAGGTCTAAAATATCCCAAATCTTTACCATAAGTTGTCACCACTTAGTATAAGCTACTTAAGACATTATATTAGTTACTAAACATCATTAGGACCCTAAATGAAACACTAACTAGGCAAAACCTTAAACACTCACTAAACAAAACTAGGTTAAAACTTGACCTAAACACCTAAACTAAACTACTTAAACACCTTAAAACCACCAAGCAACCACCCTAGCACCTCCCTAATAGTAAGCTAGGACCCTAGCACCTCTAACCACCCAAGAAAGTAGGTGGATCACCTACTTGTCACCACCTTGTCCCTAACTGCCTCCCTCGGCTCACTACCACCACAACCGGCCTATGGCGCCCCCTAGCTACCACCATAGCTGCTCCTCATCACCATCTAGACCTACCACACCACCTCATAGCTTTGCTTACTCCACCCTACCCCTCCACGACACCTAGCAGCCATGCCTTTGATTGAGGCAAAAGCAGTCAACTAAAGTCAACCACAGGTGTGGTCAATAAAGTCAAACAACCTAGAGTCAATCTCCGGGTAATATAGGGTATCACCAGGTCGTTAAGTCCCAACGAGGTGTGAATTGTGCTTCTGCGTGCTTGTGATCGGGTGATTTTTCACAGGAAAAGGTTGTGATGAGAATTATTTGAGGATTATGCAATAAAATAGCTTAGAAAAGCTATATGATTGATTACTTGAATTTAGATTGAGAAGAATTGAGCTAAAACCTAAAAACGTACGTCTTGCTGAAAACGGGAACAAACGTACGTGATAAAAAGTGAGTTTGATTAACTAAAAAGGCTACGGGGATAAAAATGGTATTTTTACAAACCTAATGATTAAAGAAAATTTTTGGAAAATTAAAATTAATTTTTACACTATTTATATAATTATTATTAATTAAATACTAATTTCCTATTTACTTTTAATTAATTAACTTAACCTAAAATACAAATAATTATGAAATTGAACTAGAAAAATAAAATTTAAACTTAGAAAAATCTAAAATACTATAAAACTAATTTTAAAACTAAAAATACATTTTTAAGACTTTTTAATTAATTATTATTAATTATTAACTATTTATTCATTACTTTTTAATTATTTAAATTACCCTAAATTCTAATTAATTATGAAATTACACTAGAAAATTGAAAATAAAATTTGGAAAATTTTAAAATAACTAAAAACTAATTTTAAAACTAAATTTGTATTTTTCTGATTTTCTAATTAATTAATATTAATTATTAACTATTTATTATTTATTAAAAACTAATTTAAATTATAAAAACTACCAAATGATGAAAGAAAAATCTGAGAAAATTACTAAAATTATTTTTAACTATCTGAAGCCTAGGAAAAATATAAAAATGAGATTTGCTTATAAATAAGCTGAGTAAATAAGCCAATTGGCTTGAATAGAAGTTATCACTTCTCTTAAATTGAGCTTTTTTGGATTTTTCTCTTTCACAACTGCTTATGGACTGTTTTTGAACAACTTTTGTGAAGGTGAATTGTTTGGAACACAGAAATAAGCAAAATGTGAGCTTATTGGCTTGAAAGTTAAGCTATTTAGCTTATTAGGACTTTGATGGAATTAGAAAAGCTACCAAATTAGATCTCAAACAAAAATAAGCTATAAACAGATAAAGAACTACTTGAAACAAGCCAGATGACACAGATAAATACAAGAAATAAGCAAAAAATAAGCAATAAGCAATCCAAACACCAAACAGTCCACAACAGGTCATAGAGGTCACTTTTGAAGGCCTGTGGGGTCCACTAGGGACTTTGGAAGGCCAAAATGAAAGCCGAGCCAATAAGATGAGCTTATTGGCTATCTAAAAAGCTAAGGTATGCTCCCTGGGTCCCATAATTGAGGTCAGGAGGGGGGTTGGAACTTGTGTGCAAAAGCTGAGCTCTCAGCTTTGGTCAGGAAATGGTCAACCTTTAAGGCACTTGCAGCCCTAGCTAAAAAGCTCTAATTCACAAAATAAGCTCAAACCCTAAAATCCTGGCTTATGGGCTTATTAATAAGCCAAGAGTCAGGGTGTGGGGTCCACTGTGGTAGCCAGGGCATGCATTTGAAAATAGGTGTTTAGGCTGGGTCTGTGGTGCAGGGGAGGTGCTTCCCCTGCAGGTGTGTTTGGGCTAATGTGGGGCCCACAGAAAATTTTGCAAAAATAAGCTAAAGGTAGGATTCTAAAGTTCAGCTGGGATATTATATCATGTGAAAAGCTAAGGGCTTGAAACCTTACACACAAATCACAATAAATCTTGCCATTTTTGGTTTTCGGCACAAATGGATATTTTGACTTTTTGAGAAAATGATGCAAGTTGACTTATTTGAGATTCTAATGATCACTATTGATTTCTTATGTTATATTAAGCTAAAAAGACATGATATTAAGCAAACCTAACAACTTGTGAACTAATTTGAATGATTACTAATCCTAAAAACCTAACAGTGAACCTGTGTATGCAAGCTAAGATGGATGTTGACTATTTGATGAATAACCTGTGTATTTTATAACCTACTAGACCTAAATAAACCTGATGCAATCTACTAAAAGCACAACAGCCAAACAACAACAAGACCACAGGGATCAGTTCTTAACCCAAACACCCCTATATAAACACAGATGGCAATGAAACTTGATTCAAATAAGACCAAACTACAAACTATTGATCACAATTAATCTAATAGGTGAAAAATAAGTAATTTAAACAATAATAAGCAGCAAATACCACTAATACACCTAAGAGGGTAAAAATAAAAAATAGAATCTTACATGAGCCTTCTAACTGAGAACCAAGAACAAGGACCAAGAACCATACCTATTTACCTCCCATGACGTCTCTAACCCACAGACATCCCTAATGTACTGTGCTCCATGCTTTCTTCACCCTGCAACATGCTCTTTATAATTTATTTTTATTTTTCTTGTATTTTTTTAATAATTTTCTGGAACTTAGTTCTTGATTGATACAGAGGCTCACTAAGCTTCTATAAGCTTCTGTGTGAGCTTATGAGAGTTTACGAACAACTATTGATCTTCAACAAACCTTGAATTAACACTTGGAACTTTTATAGGAAACTTGAAATTTGAAAATAAGAGATAAACTTAAAATAGAACTTGTATTGATTGAAAACAGATTACAAATATAAAATTAACACTAAAAACAACTAAGTTACAATTTCTACATGCCTCTTGAGGCTTACATAGCTTCTACTTATAATACGATTAAAAAATAAGCCATCATCTCTCCCACATGTGTTCCTGTAGATAATTTGTAGTCCCAATGGCTTCTCTTTTGACTCTTGACTAAATCCCCACTGTCCAATTAAACTTTGATGCACCTGAGCTGTTGATTGAAATTTGGCGCCAAAAAAGTGGAACGGGGCAATATAAGTGGAGTTGGTGGAGGTATTAATGGTGGATGGTGGAGGTTGGTGTGGTAGTTTAGGAGCATTAATTGTGGGTGGTTTATTTGGTGAAAAGGTGGAGGGGGGAGAGAGAAGGAGGGAAACCAGGGAAGAGGATGGGGGAGATGGTCGTTTGACCATGGTTTGACCCTGGTGGACTGTTTGACCGGGGGTAATATCAAAAGGGAGTGGGCCGTGGGGTGGTGATGGGCCAAAGGGTTTGGTGGGCTTGGGAATTTGGTTTGGTTGTTGGATTTAAGATATAACAAAGGGTCCGGTTTGATGGTATCATTTTACAAGGACCAATTGTGTAATTTGACCAAACTTTGAGGGCTGATGTTGCATATTCCACAAAGCTATCCAAAGGACCAATATTGCCAGATACTAACAATCCAAGAACCACATTTGCATTTTTTTCATTTTTTCAAAATTCTTAGGGACCTTTTCTGCCAAACTTTGAATTTGAAGGACCAAACATGTCAACTTTTGAAACTTTTGACCCAAGTATTCTATTTTGTGATTATTGACTTTCAAAAGACTTGGGTTGACTTTTCTTTCAAAATAAATGCATAGGGACTATTTTTGACAAGTTTGAAAACTTAAAGGACTTAAACTGCCAATATTGCAAACTTTGATCATTTTTCATTTGTTTTTGCTTATTTTGCATTTAAAACATATAAAACACAATCCCTGGGATAATTTAAGTATTTTGATAACTTTTTGATTGTTTTTGTATGTTTTGCAGTTCAGATTTGATAAAAAATGATGAGTGTTTGAGCACTCATCAATCCCCCACACTAAACTATTGCTAGTCCGTAGCAATCTTTTTAGAAAACATAAATGATTTGAGTCTCTTTACCAAAAGCCATTACTTCTGGAGTAGCCAAATATTTCAGTTCAAGTAAGAACCATGGTACACCGATAACCATGTGATTTTGAGCAAACCACCAGCTTTCAACGGTTTTGATTTATCTTTACCAGAAGCCGTTTGCTTCTGGACTAGCCAACTCTTGATGGACACAGTCAACATCTTGGTGAGTTGATTACCAATTATGGTTTTCCACTGCCTTTACCACAAGCCATAACCTTGCGAGCTAGCCAACTCTTTCACTTTTTAGGATTTGGCGAGTTGAGATACCATACAATTTTGGGCCAATTGCAAGCCGTCAACGGATTTGAGTTATCTTTACCAAGAGCCGTTTGCTCCTGGATTAGCCAATCCCTTTGTCGGTTAGACATGGCGGACTGATAACCACAAAAATTTTGAAATAAAGTGAAAAAAAATTTTGAAAATTTTGGCCAAAAATGGGGGTACTAGAAGATATAATGTGATAAAATTCGCTAGAATTCCCCCCCCCCCCCCCCACACACTTAGAATTGAATATTGTCCTCAATATTCAAAGTCCCGGCTATTATGCCGACTCTTTGAACGGAAAAAAGCAATATTCGAAGCTAACTGTGGAAACACCATTTTTCACTTTATTTCTATACATAAACATTTTTTTTTGAAACTTATGTACATATATACATTTCAAACAGCAGGGGATGTGATGGATCTAAACACCTTGATCTGTGTTAGATTGATACTTTAAGTTATATCACTAAGTATGCGAAATCTACTTAGTAATACTTAGAAGTTTGATTGTGAATGAAACAGTTGTTTATGAATGAGAACAATGTATGTAACAAACTGTAAGCTCCAATATTATTAATGATAATAATACGAGTGATCTTTGTATCACTAGGGTTACACCTTGAAGCTCTAGAAAAACGTATATCTAACCTTTAACCTAGGACCTCCTTTTATAGCACAAGGAGTCCTCTTCTACAAGATAAGTATAACTCTAATAGAATAAGATATATACAAGATCTATTCTATATTTATCTCTACACGTTTCCTAACAATTATCTAAACAGCAGTGGTAATATATGTACTTGCAGTGGTAATGTGTTTCCACTGCAAGTGCATTCTTCAGCAGTTGTAATATCTTCACTAGCCGTGGTAACTGTTAGTATAATCCCCAACAATCCTCCCCTAAACTTATGATTAATATATAAATCAATAAGTTTCTTTAAGTAATCAGTAAACATGAGGATATGGGAATTCTTCCAAACACTTATCTTCTTCTTCTTAACTCCTTATCAGCTCTCACATTTTGATCATAGATCCTTTGCAGCAAATCTTCTATGACTTCACTTCTTTTCCAACATCTAAGCTTTACTGACATCATCACAGTTAAGACTCCAGCTCTCAATGGATATTCTTTCTCAGCAAGCTTAAACACATCAACTCCATCTTGAGTAGAAAGATGATGTACATCACTTGAGTCATAAAATTTCCACAAGGTATTCATGTTGTGAGCTTCAAATCTCCAATGTCTGTCACTTGGGTTAGGTTCATATAATCTTCTAAAGTGAACCCATAACTCCTTAGCCTTGACATCAACAAGTTCATCCTTCTTGAACTGATCTTGAACAATCCTCCATAAAGTATCCAAGTCTTCTCTATCACAAGATCTAACAATATCTTCAAAGTCTTTGCAAATACTTGTGACACTTCCAGTTCTGATAATCTTCCAAGCAAATCCAAAATCATCAGAATAGATCTCCCAACCAACTACTGGATATTTTGTTTGTAAAGGTTCAATATTAAGCACATCAGTCTCTATGAACATCATATTGGTAACTTGTTCTTCTGTCAACTTGCTAGCACCTTCTTCTGCTTGAGATAACTCCTGAGTCTTCAATTTCTTTGCATCTTTGGATCCAAGACTCACTCTTGACCTTTTTGACTTTATCACTATAGGTTCTTTATCCATAGGAATGAAATTTCTATCTTGTCTTTTAATCCTGTAGTAAATACCTTCAATTTGATCATGTGACATTCCTTTGAACTGTGCCATCTTCATATTGCCAACATGACAGCAAAAAGTCTTCATCTCAGCAATGATATGTGCCTTTGTAGGTTGTCTTGGCTTCTTTTGACCTTTTCTTACACCTCCAATGATATCATCAAGAGCCTGTTGATTCTTCATTTGAATAAAATCCTTCAGCTGAGCAAACCTTTGATCTTCATTAAGAGTTGTATTTGCAATGAGTTCAATAGCCTTCTTCCTAATCACTGGATCATGATTAATCATGAACTCAATTTCTTCCTCTGTAGGCACATAAGTGAACATAGGAGGTTTCTCATGTAATACAGTTGGTGGAACAACTGAAAGTGGTTCTGCCATTACTGCTTCCAATTTGTCCAACCTCTTTGCTTCCTTAAAACTAGCAATTTCATCTTCCTCTTGCTTTTTCTTCTTTTCAATCTCAGCTTCTGCTAATTGCTCTGCCATTCTTGCATCAAAATCAATCTGAGCTTGATCTTTCTTAGAAATCTTTCTTGATTGCTCTTGTTCTGTACCAGTTACAACTGCTTTACCTTTGACTGTTCTTATTCTGGCAGCTTCTTCCTCTGCAGTGGTAAAATCTTGACTAGCAGTGGGAACATTTTCAGTTGCAGTGGGAATATTTTGACTTGCAGTGGAACTTGTTCTGCAGCAGTGGAAATTGGTTGAGTAGTTCCAACTGTATCATCAAAATTAAAATCAACATCAGCATCCAAATCATAATCTTCTCCAAAATCTATCTTCCTCCCCTTAGTCTCAGCATCTATTTTCCTCCCCTGTTTGGAAGAATCTCCCAAATCTTTACTAGAACCTGCAGAGAACTCATCCTGAGGTGAAGATGAAGAAGAAAACACAACTTTGGCAGATCTTTTCTTCTTGAGATTCTCAACTTCATTCTGTAACCTTTGAATCTCTGCCTTCATCTGATTCAGCTCTGTGACATGTTGTAGTTTAGCCTGTGCCAGATCTTTCTCCAGAGCTTGAACCTGCTTGACTAATTTTGTACATAATTCCATCAATTCAGTTAGTTGCACACTGCCCTCAACACTTCCAACTGTGTTACCTGTTGGGAGAGGTGAATCATGGGGCATTGATTCAGGCTCTTCTCTAGTTGGACTAGGAGGAAGCCTTGAACTACCACTGCTTGTTCCTAAACCAAAAGGTTCAGCAACATGCAATGTTGATATGAGAGAAGCTGGCTGTTTATGCCTCCTCTCATAAGTGTGAGTTACTGTAGGGGTATGGTGAATTGGTGGAACAACAATAGTAGGTGTGGGATGGGATACAACTGGGATAGTTGCATCTTCACCCTGTACCTGTGAAATCTTAGCAAGCATTTGAGGAAAAAGTGGATGAACCTCCCCATTCCAAAGTTCTGAAGCCTTACTCATGTTTTGAAAAACTTTTGGCTTAAGACAGGAGGTTTCATAAATTCTGTTGTGAGGTTGCAGTTGAAATTCATTTAACACTGCTTGCACAAACCTTGGATACATCAAAAATTTATATGAACTCTTTACATTGCCTTTCATATTATTGAAAATAAACTTTGAGAAATTGAAAGTCCTATCAGTAGCCAAACAAACCAAAGGATAAGCCATGATTGATGCAAAATTGTTCATAAGATGTTTTCTTAGGACTTAGGCAATGTAAAAGAGTGAATTAAAAATCTCCAATGGGGACAAAAACATCCTTTTCTGAAAGTTATTTTTTTGTTCAGATGTATCATACCCCATGGAAGCAATATTAGTGAAAATATCTGAATTGGGTAATGTAATGATACCATTGAGATCATCCAATTGGAGAACTCTCCTCAAGGATGACTCAGTAACATCAATGGTTACCCCATCCACTATAGCTCTAAGAACTTCCACAGTTTCATGTGTGTCTCCCTGTTCAAGAGTTATGGACTCCACAGTGTTCCAGAACTGTTTGATATGAGAGACATAGATTGTGGGATTAACAGTTAAAGTATACCTTATATGGGTTATATTAAGAAAATCCACAATCTGATGAAAAACAGGGCCACTCTTCTCGTTTGACTTTTGTAGGTAGGCCACTTGGTTGTGCTCCTCGAAAAATTTTAGAATCGCCATGATATTTGTGAAAAGAAGATAAAAGTGTTAGTAATCAAGATAAAAAGCAAGCCGTATGATGACGAATTTATACTAATAGGGTTTGAGGAGATCGTGTAATGGGAATTATCTTTAGAAAGATTTATCTTTGGAAAAGAATAAATTAAAGTAGGTAAGTAGATAATTCACAAAAATTTACCCTATTAATAAGGAAAGACGGTTATATTTACAACGGCTCGTAAAAAATAGATTACTGACACAACAGTTGTAACGGCTAGTTCACCAGTGGAAAAATTACTCTTGCAGTGGTAACTAGTGAACTAGCAGTGGTAAAAGTCTCACAAAATATCAAAGAGCAGTGGTAAGTAAAACATGTAAATTTGCTGCTCTTATCATAGTTTTTAGCAAGCTATCAGCTATAAACGGATTTGATATGTCTTTTACCATGAGCCGTTTGCTATGGACTAGCCAACTCTTCATCACTTGGAGTATGGTGAGTTGATAACCATATAGTTTTTAGTAAACTATCAACCATGAACGGATTTGTTAAGTCTTTACCAGGAGCCGTTTGCTCTGGACTAGTTGATTCTTATGTGGATTAGACATGGTGAATCAATAACCATTTGTTGTGTGTCTTTGATACACACCTTATAACTCCAATGTCTCCAACAATATGGGTTTATTTGCTGCAGAATTAAGTAACACCTAACTTAACTCATAAAAATTAACCCAAAGTAACTTTTTAACCAAGTTACTATTCACAAAAATATCTCCCCAAAGTCAACCCGAAAATATCCAAATTTACTCCTCCAACCTACCAAAACAGGTAAGAGTAAATATCCTTCATTAATTAGAATTCGACCTTGACTTTGCTTATAAAAGGGGGCTCAATAACCTTTAGTTTTCATCAACCCTTATCTTCAACAACACAAACCCTACATCAACACAATAAGCTGGTTTCCAATTGTCTACTTATCATCAGATGATTCATTTAATGAGGAGATTAGCTATTGCTCAAATTTAGAGGAACCTTCTACAGGGTGGAGTGATTACTTTCCTCCAAGTGCTGCTACATCTACATCATCCAACATGAAATCCAAAAAGACTGCAGCTTCTTCTGTTCCATCCCTGGAGTTCTATTCCAGTTCTTCCTCTGATGACGATGATCCAACCTTCAATCTATCCAAAGAACTTCCAAGAGCCCTCACTAAAGCATTGGAGACTGCCATAAGCAACATGAAGTGGCCTGCTGTTGAGAAGCCTGCACAAGCACCAAAGCCTCCCAAGCAAGTTCTGGGCCTTGCTTATCCTAGAAAGCAGCTTTCTTTTGATGACAAGAGAAAGAGAGCTTCCAAGGGCAAGCATGATTATGACGGTAAAGGGAAGAAACCCATGGAGTAGTTGTGCTGAAGGATTAGATGTTAGGTTGTTGGTTTATGTTTTGTGATGTAATCTTTTCTGGTGACTATGTTCTCTGAATGGTTGTAATGTACTTTCTTTGGCATCAATAAAAGCACTTTTTCCTTTTTCTGTTATCACCAATCTTTCCACTGTTGTATAATTATTTCCACTGTGCTTAAATTTCTCTGCATACAAGTTAGTAGAAAACCATACACACATATACAAACAATATTAGTACCTAAAAACTATCCTGCAACACTAAAAAGTATTAGACACCAAAGATTTATGGATTTAGCATTCCAATACCTGTTACCAAGTACTGAAACCTACCTACATCAAGCCCTTTTGTTAATAAATCAGCATAGTTGTCATCAGTATGGATTTTGACAACATTAATAAGCTTTTTCTCAAAACAATCTCTGATAAAGTGATGTCTAATTTCAATATGTTTAGTTTTTGTGTGCTGCACAGGATTTTTAATAATGCATATGGTACTACTATTGTCTATATAGATAATGGTGTTCATGAAATTGTACCCATAATCCAATAATTGATTCTGAAGCCATAAGATCTGAGCACAACAACTAGCAGCAGCTACATATTCTGCTTCAGTGGTTGAAGTAGCTACCATAGTTTGCTTCTTGCACTGCCATGACACCAATCTACATCCAAGAAATTGACATCCCCCTGTAGTTGACCTTCTATCCAAACTTGCACCAGTATAGTCACTATCTGAGTATGTGATCAATTCCATAGGGGATTCTCTTGGATACCATAATCCTAGATTAGGATATGTCTTCAAATACCTAAAAATCTTCTCTACTGCTGTCATATGTGATGTCTTTAGAGTCACTTGAAATCTTGCACAAGCACATACAGTAAACATAATGTCTGGTCTTGATGAAGTAAGATACATTAGAGAACCAATCATAGATCTGTAAGTATGCACATCAACATCAGCACCACTAGCATTCTTCAACAATAGATGAGTAGTCTTATCAGCAGGGGTATTTGAATGTTTTGCATCAGTGAATTTGAACTGCCTAATAATCTCAGTCACATATTTGTCTTGACTGATAAAGATGCCTTCTTTACTCTGTTGTACTTGCAACCCCAAAAAGAATGTAAGTTCTCCCATAGAACTCATTTGAAATTCATCTTTCATCAACTTTTCAAACTCTTTGCACATCTCTTGTCTAGTAGACCCCAAGATAATATCATCAACATATACTTGAACAAGTAGAATATCACCCTTGTCTTTCTTGATGAACAAAGTTTGATCAATCTTGCCTCTATGAAACCCATTATTCAACAAATAAGTAGCTAAAGTTTCATACCACTTCCTTGGAGCCTGATGTAAGCCATAAAGAGCCTTGACCACTTTATACACTTTATTTGGGTGTTGAGGATCTTCAAAGCCTGGAGGTTGAGAGACGTAGACCTCCTCATCAATTGTTCCATACAAGAAGGCACTCTTAACATCCATTTGATAGACAGTAAAGCCCATAAAGGATGCATAGGCTAGAAACAATCTAATAGCCTCAATCCTTGCAACAGGAGCAAAAACTTCCTCATAGTCAATACCCTCCTCTTGAGTGTATCCTTGAGCAACCAATCTAGCTTTGTTCCTGATTACTATACCTCTTTCATCTTTCTTGTTTCTGAAAACCCATTTAGTACCAATGACCTTCATACCATCAGGCAAATCACAAAGAACCCAAACCTTTTGAAGTTTGAACTGCAACAACTCCTCTTGCATTGCTTCAACCCAGCTAGATTCTTCTAAAGCCTTATACACATTTTTAGGCTCCACTTGTGATAGAAAACAGAAAAACAAACATTCATTCTTGTTCTTATGTTTCTTGGACTCATAAACTTCACTAATGAACCCATGAACATCATCTTTCTTTGTCTGTCTTCTAGTCTTCACACCTGATTGTAGCTCACCAATAACATTATCAAGTGGATGCACTTTGTGAATTGAAGTCTGTGATGTGCTAGGAATATCATATGTTGTAGGCATGTTTGAGATCTCTACATCATCATTGGGTGATTCCTGAGATGAACTTTCCACATTTGGACTATCAGTGGAAACTTCTGGTGTAGAAGTGGGAATTGAGTTATCACTACTAGCAGGAATTTCTTTATTCAGAACATCAAAATTCACACCATCTGCATCACTTTTCTTTTCAGAATTATCAACAAAGTCCCAAAGTGGCATAACAATTTGATCTTTATCATCTTCATCATCTTTGCAAGATTCATCTTCATCAATGAATTCTTCTGAATCTTCAAGATCTTTGTCTCCTATTCTTGAAGTAAGGGGTACATAATTCATTGTATTTGATAATGTTTCAAGATCAAATAGCCATTCTGGTCCTGAACCAGCCATGTTAGCTTTATTTTCAAGAAACTCAACATGCAAATTCTCTTCAATCTTCTTTGTTCTTAAGTTATAGACTCTAAAAGCCTTGCTAACCATAGAATATCCAACAAAGAAGCCTTCATCAGACTTTTCTTCAAATTTACCCAGATGATCAATGGTATTGAGAATAGTAACATGACATCCAAATGGCCTCATAAATTCCAAAGTTGGGGGTCTTCCTCTGAATAGCTCATAAGGTGTCTTGTTATTTGTCTTAACCACTAAAACCCTGTTCTGAATGTAACAAGCAGTGTTAACTGCTTTAGCCCAAAAAGTCACTGGAAGCTTTGAATCAGCTAACATGGTTCTAGCAGCCTCAATTAGTGTTCTGTTTCTTCATTCAGCAACTCCATTTTGTTGAGGAGTTCTTGCAACACAAAATTCTCTCTTAATACCTTTCTCTCTGCAGAAATCATCCATAACTTTGTTCTTGAACTCTGTCCCATTGTCACACCTGATGATCTTGATCTTCTTTTCAACTTGGTTTTCAACTTCAGTAATGAATGTCTTAAGGATGCCAGTGGTCTCATCCTTTGTTCTTAAAAAGAAAACCCATGTGAATAACTAAAGTCATCAGTCACAACAAGACAATACTTCTTCAAATTGATGCTGCTCACAGATGTAGGACCAAACAAGTCCATATGCAGCATGAAAAGTGGATGATCAATAGAATTGTATGCCTTGGTCTTGCATGAAGCTCTGTGTTGCTTTCCTTTGAGACAGGCAACACATGTTTGGTCATTTTCAAATATTTTCTCTGGAAAACCTCTGACTAGACCATCTTTCACAATCTTGTTAATGGTCTTGAAATTAACATGACCAAGTCTTCTGTGCCAAAGCATGGATTCATCCAAAGTGGCTTTTGCAAGCAAGCAAGTAACATCATTATTAGCCACTATGTTCTTCATGTCAATGCTATATAGATTGCCTTTTCTAGGGATTGTAAGCAAAATTTCACTTTCATCAGGAAGCTTATAATCCTTAGATAAGATATAGCATTCATCTTCTGTGAATAAAACTCTATGCTTCTTGTCACACATCTGTGACACACTGAAAAGGTTGTACTTGAGTTCTTTCACATAGTGCACATTCTCAAAGTCCAAGTTTCCAGCCTTGATTGTTCCTTTGCCAGAAACTTTGCCACCAATTCCTCCTCCAAAGCTGACAAATTGTCCATCATAAGGTTTGAAATCTGAAAGATAGGACTTATTGCCAGTCATGTGCCTGGAACATCCACTGTCTGAGTATCCTTGATCATTTGTTGTCTTTGAATGTTCCTGCACACAAAATAAAGGAATTAGTTCCCTTTGGGGACCCAAGCCACAAATGACTTGGATCTGCCTCATGTATCAATGTAATTGTATCTGTCAAAGGTCATTGATACACCATTGGGATTGTTTGAGGTGATGGTTCCTTTTGGTTTCCATTCCCAACGTGCTGAGGCCTTAACAGCATTTCCCATATTTACCCTCTTATTGTTCACAGACCCACCAGTGGAAACCTTTAGCCTTGCAGTGGTAACTGCTGGCTTAGCAGTGGAAACTGCTGGTTTTGAAATTTTGGGTACCCACTTGTGATTATTGTAAACTTTCTTTTCAAAATTGGTCTTTTTCCCTGTTTGAGTAGATTTAACAAAAGTAGTAACAGGGGACTTAGGGTAAACTTTGTTTTTATTTCTAGCAGTGGCAACTGCTGGTCTAGCAGTGGAAATAGGTTTTATGTCAGTGTTAAGCAAAACAGACCTGGGAATCATCCTTCTAAGTGGATTTGGGTGAGTTAAGTTATTAGCATTATATCCATTCACCCTAGTATTCCCAAACACTTCCCTTCTACCCATGTGATAGTTACAATTATAAGAAAGATGGTCAAAGCTACCACATATATGACAGGATTTGTTGTTAAACACAAAGTCACTACCAAATTGCTTAGATTTAACATGATTCCAACTCCTCATATTCCCCCTAGGAGTTGTTGACCTACTTCTGTACATTTCTACATATCTAGTAGTGGGCCTAGTGAAATTAGGTTGTGTCCTAGGCATCCTTTTGACAACATCAGGAATACTCTTTTTAACATCCACATTTACATTCTCAGGAACACTAGGTTTAGACTCAACATTCAAACTCTCATCTTTAAGAGATGAGTCACTAGCACTATCAAATGTATCAACCTCAACCTAAACCTTTTCAATAACAGCTTCCTTAACAAATTTTGGTCCATAGGTCATGGTTGGTTCCTGGAATTCTTCTAATCCTGTTTGAGCTAAGTCAATGCCAGGAGGTGATGGAACACCTCTTAGAGGTGGTGGAACAGATTTGTATCCAACTCCTGATTTGGCTTTGTTCACAACTTGGGCTTCCCAAATTTTGTCAATACACTTGGATTGGTGATCAAGTGTATTACAAGTTATCTGTATATTCTCATTAGCCCTTTTAACCTTTTCTAGTTCTTCACTAAGAACCTTGTTTACAGCAACCTGATAATCTAAGTCTCTTTTTAGAACAGCAATATCATCATTGAACTTAGATTCATTTGCCCAATAATGCTCTAATTGAGTTTATAAAACACCAAGACCTCTTTTATGATTTGCTAAGTTATAATTAGTATGATTTAACTCTAGCAATTGTTCATCATATTGTGCTTTAATTTTCTCATACTCTTTTAAGGCCTTACAAGTTTTAGAACAAGCATTATTAATTTGTACCTCAGAGTCAGAAAAAGCCATTAGTGCAAGCTCAGTAGCAAGCATTGCAGACTCTGAATCATCTTCTTCATCCTCAGCCATAAAGCTCCAATCATAGCTCGCTCTATCAATAGCCAATAGCACCTTTGGCTCTTCAGTTGTAGGTTCTTTCTTCTTGTCTTGCTTATACCAAGTTGACCTGTTGTCAGGTTTCCTTGGTTTCCTGCATTCCCTTGCAAAGTGCCCCTTCTTATGACAATTATAGCACTCCACCTTCTTTTTGTCAAAACCTACTGTCTCATTGCCATTAATGGTAATCTTCCTTCCAGTCTTCTTCCAAAACTTCTTTGCCTTTAAGCTTAGTAATGCAACCTGCTATTTAATGTCTATCTCCTCCATATCATCCTTATCAATTTGATCCAAATCCTCATGATTGAGAATTGAACCACCCATCTGACTTGATATAAAGGCATAAAAGGTAGAATCACTAAGACCTGCAATCTGTCTTTTTGAACTAGCAGTGAAAACACCTCCACTACCGGTGGAAACAACAATGTTAGCATCATCATCATCACTATCACTTTCTCCATCTGAACTTTCATCAACAGATGATGATATGAGTGTAACACTTCCTGAACCTATGCTTAGTTTGCCAGCTTTCTTCAGTCTTTGTTTAATAACCTTGAAGTTATTGTACAAATCATTAAGCTTCATAGTCTCTAAATCTGGCTTGTCTTCCCACACTGCAACATTTGTTCCAAACTCAGAAGGTAAACTTCTTAAGAACTTTAGATTGAGGTCTTCCCTTTCCACCTCAATTCCAAAAATAGTGAGTTGAGTAACAATCTTTTGTAGCCTTGTGAAGATGCTATCAATAGATTCATTACTTGTTGAACCAAAGTTTTCATAAGTCTATTTCAGCAGGGTCTTTTGAGTCTTCTTGGTGGAATCATTACCACCAAAAACATTACAGATCTCCTCAAACAGAGTCTGTGCAGTTTTGTACTTGCTGAATGCTAGAACTTGATCTCTGGGAAGGGTCATTAGCAGCAAACCTCTGGCCTTCAAATCATTCTTCATTTGAAGTCTTTCATCATTTGTGACAGGTCTATTGTTAACCTTTACTACTTCCTTGCCACCAACCATCTCTGAGGTAGTACCAGGTTTGAAGGAATTTCCAAACATAATGATCTCCCATAGAGTATAGTCTTGCACCATAAAGAATTGTTCGATCATTAGCCTCCACATCTCATAGTCATTCAACTTAAGCTTGGGAAGCTTAGCAGCAATGTTTGATTGACTAGTTTCTGTCTCCATTGATTCTTCTGAGTGAACTTGGGGTCTTCTAAATCAAAGTATCAAAGCCTGGCTCTGATACCACTTGATGGATCTAAACACCTTGATCTGTGTTAGATTGATACTTTGAGTTATATCACTAAGTATGCAGAATCTACTTAGTAATACTTAGAAGTTTGATTGTGAATGAAACAGTTGTTTATAAATGAGAACAATGTATGTAACAAACTGTAAGCTCTAATATTATTAATGATAATAATACGAGTAATCTTTGTATCACTAGGGTTACACCTGGAAGCTCTAGAAAAACGTATATCTAACCTTTAACCTAGGACCTCCTTTTATAGCACAAGGAGTCCTCTTCTACAAGATAAGTATAACTCTAATAGAATAAGATATACACAATATCTATTCTATATTTATCTCTACACGTTTCCTAACAATTATCTAAATAGCTGTGGTAATATATGTACTTGCAGTGGTAATGTGTTTCCACTGCAAGTGCATTCTTCAGCCGTTGTAATATCTTCACTAGCCATGGTAAATGTTAGTATAAGCCCCAACAGGATGGCTACTCCCCTACACTTAGTTGGTAGAAAGTAGAAAGAAATCAGAGATGCGGGTGACAACCCATATTGAGCTATTGTTTTTTTTTTCATCGAGTTGCTAGCTTGACTCGATCCCCGAATTCAATTGTCCTTGGGGAAAGTTTGGAGATCCGGGACAACCATGGATGGTATGTCCTCTCCAAAGTAATGTTTCAACCGATGTCCATTCCCTTTGAAATTCGGACCATCATTTTGAGATAATTCGACGGTGCCATAAGGATAAACCTTTGCGATAGTGAATGGACCAGTCCAATGGATTTTTAGCTTTCCCGAGAAGATCTTGAGTCTAGAGTTGAAAAGAAGGACTCGATCACCAACGTTAAAAAGGCGGTTCTTGATTTCGGAGTCATGAATCTTCTTTGTCTTTTCTTTATAGATCAAAGAGTTCTCATAAGCTTGATCACGAAGTTCATTTAATTCATTCAGTTGAACTTTCCTATGATCACCCACAATTTTGAGGTCAAAATTTGCATGCTTGAGAGCCCAATAGGCTTTGTGCTCAACCTCAATCGGTAGATGGCATGCTTTCCCATACACAAGCTTGTAAGGCGTACACCCGATGGGTGTTTTGTAAGCCGTACGGAAAGCCTAGAGTGCATCATCTAATTTGTCCGACCACGATGCACGATTTTCACCTACAGTTCTTTCCAAAATTCTTTTAATGCCCCGATTGGAAACTTCTACTTGTCCACTTGTTTGAGGGTGGTACGCAGTAGAAAGACGGTGAGTTACACCATACTTTTGCACGACTTTATCAAATTTTTCATTACAGAAATGCGTACCACGATCACTAATAATAGCACGTTGAGTTCCAAATCGGGCAAAAAGAGCTTTCAAAAATTTCACAACTACTCGGGCATCATTAATGGGTAAAGCTTTCGCTTCAACCCATTTTGACAAATAGTCAACCGCCACGAGTATATACTTGTTACCATGAGAAGACGGAAATGGCCCCATAAAGTCTATGCCCCATACGTCAAAGATTTCACAAACTTGAATTGTGTTTTGAGGCATTTCATTCTTTTGTGAAATATTCCCGTGACGTTGACAAGCGTCACAGGATTTGACTAATTCTTGGGCATCCTTATAGATTGTGGGCAAATAAAAGCCGGAATTAAACACCTTTTTGGCAGTGTAGTTTGGATTGTGGTGGCCTCCCGTGGGACCAGCATGGCAAGCCTTTAAATTTTCAGTGGCTTCCTGACCATACACACACCGCCGGATGACTTGATCCGCGCAGATTTTGAAAAGATAGGGGTCGTCCCAGAAATAGTGTTTTACATCTTTGAAAATTTTATTTTTTTGTTGGGATGACATCCCTTTCACAACAAAGTTACCCGCATGGTAATTTTCAAAATCGGCAAACCATGGGGTAATCGAGTCTCCATGAAAAGAAACCGCATTGAGGGTTTCGAGAGGAAATGTTTCGTTTATTTCCTTTTTCTCGAAAGCATCTTGGTGAGGGTTTTCAAGACGGGAGAGATGATCAGCAGCCAGGTTCCCAGCTCTTTTTTTATCACGAATAATGATATCAAATTCTTGCAAGAGGAGAACCCAACGGAGTAGTCTCGGCTTTGCATCTTGTTTTGCAAAGAGATACTTCAAAGCCGAGTGATCCGTATACACTATGCTCTTGGTCAATATCAAGTATGGCCGGAATTTTTCAAAGGTACACACCACTGCTAATAGTTCTTTTTCAGTGGTGGTGTAATGACTTTGAGCCTCGGTCATTGTTTTGCTCGCATAGTGTATAGGCTGAAAGTGTTTTGTTTTTCGTTGCCCCAAGACTGCCCCAATTGCATAATCACTAGCATCACACATGAGTTCGAAGGGCAAGTCCCAATCAGGGGCAACAAGAATCGGTGCCTCAGTAAGCTTTTTCTTTAATGTTTCAAAAGCTTCGATGCACTCGGGGGAGAAGATAAAAGGAGCATCCTTTTCGAGGAGATGGGTCATAGGCCTGGCGATTTTAGAAAAATCTTGAATAAACCTACGATAGAAACCGGCATGACCCAAAAAGCTCCTAATACCTTTGACGGTAGTGGGATGAGGTAATTTTGCAATAACATCAATTTTGGCTTTGTCAACCTCAATCCCATTTTTTTGAAATTTTATGGCCGATGACAATGCCCTCTTTGACCATAAAGTGACTCTTCTCCCAATTTAGACATAACTTTGTGTCTTCACAACGTTTGAGCATGTTGTCTAAATGGGAGAGACATGATTGAAATGATTCCCCAATGACCGAAAAATCGTCCATAAAGACCTCCATAGTTTTCCCGATCATGTCAGAAAATATGGCCATCATACATCTTTGAAACGTGCCCGGAGCATTACATAAACCAAATGGCATACGTTTATAAGCAATTTCCAAAGGGGCACATGAAAGTGGTCTTTTCCTGATCCTGCAGATCAATAGGAATTTGAAAGTAACCCGAGAAACCATCGAGGAAGCAATAGTACTCATTCCCCGCTAATCTCTCGAGCATCTAATCCATAAAGGGCAGAGGAAAATGGTCTTTGCGGGTGGTATCATTTACCTTGCGATAGTCAATGCAGACACGCCAACCCGTAACCAATCGAGTTGGAATCAACTCGTTCTCTTCGTTAGCACCCTTTTTTGGAACACAATGTATTAGGCTCACCCAAGGACTGTCCGAGATAGGGTAAATCAATTCGGCATCAAGAAGTTTTAAAACTTCTTGTTTGATGACCTCATGAATTTTTGGATTCACCCTTCTTTGTTGTTGGACTGCTGGTTTGAAGTCATCCTTCATTAAAATCTTGTGGGTACAAAATTCAGGGTCAATGCCCTTGATGTCGGAGAGTCTCCAAGCAATTGCTTGTTTATGTGACTTCAAAACCATTATTAGAGCAGCCTTTTCCTCAACACTTAAATCTTTAGCAATTATAACGGGTAATTTATCATCACCCTCCAGAAATGCATATTCAAGATGAGGCGGCAAGTCCTTAAGTTCGACCACAGGAAAGTCATCAGTTTTTTCAACATTTTTGACTTCCTCTTTATGAAGTAATTTTGGAGGAAGAGGGGGAGATGGATCTTCATTTAACAATTTTTTTCTAGCAAAAGAATATCCCCCTCAGGATCAAGATAGTTTTCATCAAATTTATCCGAAATTGAGCTATCTTGGGCAAGAAAAGCCTCGACTTCTTCTAGAAGGAAGTCACTTCCCTCAAAAGGATTGAGAGAAGGGCAAGAGTCGGCTATGATGGGATGAGAAGATTGAGTGGAATTTTCACTCGGAGACTCATCAATGAAACTTAAAACCTCTTGAGCATATTCCTCTGTAGTAACATCGATGACATCCATTCGGTTAACCGATTCGGCGTCATAATTGGAGGAATACCTTGATGTTTGATTAAGGTTGAAAGTTACAGCTTCAGTACCAACATGAAGAGTTATTTCCTCTTCGAATACATCAATTAAAGCACGACCCGTCCTTAAGAATCCTCTTCCAAGAATGAGAGGAACTCGTGGGTCAGCATCAAAATCAACAATCACAAAATATGCCGGAAAGTGGAACTTTCCAACATTTACAAATACGTCCTCGGTAATACCGAGGGGACGAGATGTTGAGAGGTCTGCAAGCTCGAGAGTCATGCAGGTGGTGGTGAGTTCTGGAAGAGAGAGCTTTTTCCATATCGAGTAAGGCATCAAGTTGATGCTTGCACCTAGATCGGCCAAGGCGAAGCACTCAACCATTCCAGGGAAAATACATGGAATGAGGAATTTTCCCGGATCTCCTAGATTCTTGGGAAGCTGTTTCAAAAGAATTGCAGAGCAGTTTTCATTGAGTGGAGTTCGTGCCAGTTCGAATAATTTTTCCTTATTGCTCAACAGATTTTTGATTGTCGATGCGAATTTAGTTATCAAAAGGAGAGCATCCGCGAAACTGATATCAAAATGAAGATCTTGGAAAATTTAAAAAAAAAATTTCCATTTGATGATTGGCTTTCTCGCGGAGCTTCTGGTCTTGTAACCGAGATGGATATGGGATTGAAGGTTTGGATTTAGGGTTCTCTCCAGGAGTTGTTGGTGGTTCAAAGACAACTCCTAGTTTTGGGATGGTTTTTGGTATAACCTGAGGATGGACATGTGCGGTACTTCGTGGGCTAGTAATTTGTACCTTGTCCTTTGTTGCCTCAGGCTCACGTTCCACTACCTTAGGAGGAGAAGAAGAGGTAGTAGGAGCCGTGGGTCCATCATATGCAACACCGCTTCGGGTAGTGATCGCCTTAACATCGCCCCTCGGGTTAGCGATCGTATTGCTCGAAAGTTTTCCTGAGCCCGAGGGTTGATCATTTAAAGACTTCTTAATGTCTGCGATCTGAGTCATTATCACTTTGTTCATCTCCTCCTGAGATTTCATGAATTGTTTCAACAACTCATCATTTGATGGGCCAGTTGGAACAATTGCTCGAGTTTGGTTAGGAGGAGCTTGATTAGGGAAATGCTGAGTAGTTGGAGTGATGGCTTGATTTTGATTGGGAAAATTCTGGACCCGGTTATTTTGATGGGACCCGTGGTTTTGAAAATTTCCCTGATGTTGGTTGCCATATCCATGAGAGTTGTTTCCTTGAAAGTTGTTTTGACCTTGGTTTCGATTATAGTTTCCTTGATTTTGGAAACTTTGGTTTTGGTTATGATGGAAACCTTGGTTTTGGTTTTGACTGACATTTCCCGGATTTTGGTAACCTTGGTTTGTTCGATTCTGATTCTAGTTCTGGTTACGGCTGTTTTGGACATTATTGAAACCGGGTGGTCCAAGGAAATTGTTAGAACGATAGCTTAGAAGATTGCGATCCCCTTGCGATTGGTAGCCATTACCCCCCGAATTATAGGAACCTTGAGCAGCGTATAGGTTCTCTTGAGTGTAGCCACCGGTGGCTGGACACTCGAAGTAGGGATGTGGACCTCCACAAGTTTCACAACTTTGATTAACAGCTTTGGCTTGTTGATTTTGCATAGTTTGGTTCATTCTCAACACAACCGTAGATATATCATCCATCTTTTTAGTGAGAGCCGCTATTTCAGAGGATGAGGATGCTGGAGTGATAGAACTACATGACGCATCCCTCTCGGCTGAGGAATCCCAAAAGTTATGGTGGGCAGTCATGTTCTCAATGAGGTCGTACTCTTCGGGACGCCTTTTCATAAAGATCCCTCTAGCAGCAGCATTGAGGATATCTCGGTGTCTCAAGGTCAAACCATTATAGAAGGTATCTATAATGGTGACTTGCAACATATTGTGGTTAGGAAACCGATCAATCGCAAGCTTATAGCGTTCCCAAGCTTCGAATAAAGATTCGTTGGGAAGCTGACGAAAGTTGCTAATGTCATTACGCAACTTAGTAACCATGGATGGTGGAAAGTATTTGGCTAAAAATTTAGTGACCATCTCATCGAAAATGTGAATCGAATTTTTTGGAAGTCGGTCAAACCATGCAGTGGCATGATGAGTCAGAGAATAGGGGAAGAGGTATAGACGAAGGGCATCATCGGTGACACCGTTTTGCTTCATGCTTTGGGTGACGGTAAGATATTTATCAAGATGCTTCACCAGGTAAACCATGGAATTGGCATGAATTCTAGACTTGTTGTATCATATGATGCTTATGTCCAAAATCAGTGGCCGCAATGTCAAGAGGGGCAATGGGTCCTCCCCTTCCTTGCATTGTGGGCTGACACAACTCCTCCATCGTTCGGAGATTAGGAGCTGCATCATCTTTGGGTGGTTCTTGGTTGTCATTTCCGTCCATTTTCGGAACTGGATCCTCAACAATAGGACGTAACTCAGTTACGTTTCTTAGTTGACGATTTCGTTTCGATTGTGAACGAGTGCGCATGCACTAACACAAAATTTCAATAAAACAAGATCGAGGCAAATCAACAGTGAACTTAAACCAATAACCGCAAGTAAATGGCTTCTTTAGAAAAGGTACACCACTCACAAGGGTACAATGGCAAGTTTTTATCTTTTGTTTGGGAACTTATTAATGTCCACACCCCCAGTTGGTAGGTGTTCTGTCTTGGTTTGCGACGGTTTATTTTTATGTATAATTATTCATAAGAAAAGACGGATGTTTTTGGGTTTTTGTGTATGGGTGAAAAACTTTTGGACAATACTTTTGGTATCGTCTCGTTATCCAAAATCGTATTTTTTTAAGAATCACCTTAAAAGAAACCCGATTCAGAAAACGTTACGATCTATTTTGTTATTTTTAATTTTTTTTTTTGGTGTTTTAACACTTTAGGAAAAGTGTTAATGACTTTTTTTTGTTTTGATTTCAAAATCTACAAAAGTGATGGATTTTTACAGTGATGATGGTGAAACAACACTATTCTCGAAAGACGCTGCAGAAACGCGCACATCTCCCCGGCAGCGGCGCCAAAATTTGATTGAGGCAAAAACAGTCAACTAAAGTCAACCACAGGTGGGGTCAATAAAGTCAAACAATCTAGAGCCAATCTCCGGGTAATATAGGGTATCACCAGGTCGTTAAGTCCCGACGAGGTGTGAATTGTGCTTCAGCGTGCTTGTGATCGGGAGATTTTTCACAGGAAAAGGTTATGATGAGAATTATTTGAGGATTATGCAATAGAATAGCTTAGGAAAGCTATATGATTGATTACTTGAATTTAGATTGAGAAGAATTGAGCTAAAACCTAAAAACGTACGTCTTGCTGAAAATGAGAACGAACATACGTGATAAAAAGTGAGTTTGATTAACTAAAAAGGCTACGGGGATAAAAATGGTATTTTTACAAACCTAATGATTAAAGAAAATTTTTAGAAAATTAAAATTAATTTTTACACTATTTATATAATTATTATTAATTAAATACTAATTTCCTATTTACTTTTAATTAATTAAATTAACCTAAAATACAAATAATTATGAAATTGACCTAGAAAAATAAAATTTAAACTTAGAAAAATCTAAAATACTATAAAACTAATTTTAAAACTGAAAATATATTTTTATGTCTTTTTAATTAATTATTCTTAATTATTAACTATTTATTAATTACTTTTTAATTATTTAAATTACCCTAAATTCTAATTAATTATGAAATTACACTAGAAAATTGAAAATAAAATTTGGAAAAATTTAAAATAACTAAAAACTAATTTTAAAACTAAATTTGTATTTTTCTGATTTTCTAATTAATTAATATTAATTATTAACTATTTATTATTTATTAAAAACTAATTTAAATTATAAAAACTACCAAATGATGAAAGAAAATCTGAGAAAATTACTAAAATTAGTTTTAACTATCAGAAGCCTAGGAAAAATATAAAAATGAGATTTGCTTATAAATAAGCTGAGGAAATAAGCCAATTGGCTTAAATAAAAGCTATCACTTCTCTTAAATTGAGCTTTTTTGGATTGTTCTCTTTCACAACTGCTTATGGATTGTTTTTGAACAACTTTTGTGAAGGTGAATTGTTTGGAACACAAAAATAAGCAAAATGTGAGCTTATTGGCTTGACAGTTAAGCTATTTAGCTTATTAGGACTTTGATGGAATTAGAAAAGCTACCAAATTAGATCTCAAACACAAATAAGCTATAAACAGATAAAGAACTACTTGAAACAAGCCAAATGACACAGATAAATACAAGAAATAAGCACAAAATAAGCAATAAGCAATCCAAACACCAAACAGTCCACAACAGGTCACAGAGGTCACTTTTGAAGGCCTTTGGGGTCCACTAGGGCTTTGGAAGGCCAAAAAGAAAGCTGAGCTTATTGGCTATCTAAAAAGCTAAGGTATGCTCCCTGGGTCCCACAATTGAGGTCAGGAGGGGGGGGGGGGTTAGAACTTGGGTGCAAAAGCTGAGCTCTCAGCTTTGGTCAGGAAATGGTCAACCTTTAAGGCACTTGCAGCCCTAGCTAAAAAGCTCTAATCCACAAAATAAACTCAAACCCTAAAAGCCTGGCTTATGGGCTTATTAATAAGCCAAGAGTCAGGGTGTGAGGTCCACTTTGGTGGCCAGGCCATGCATTTGAAAATAAGTGTTTAGGCTGGGTCTGTGGTGCAGGGGAGGTGCTTCCCCTGCAGGTGTGTTTGGGCTAATGTGGGGCCCACAGAAAAATTTGCAAAAATAAGCTAAAGGTAGGATTCTAAAGTTCAGCTGGGATATTATATCATGTGAAAAGCTCAGGGCTTGAAACCTTACACACAAATCACAATAAATCTTGCCATTTCTGGTTTTCTGCACAAATGGATAATTTGACTTTTTGAGAAAATGATGCAAGTTGACTTATTTGAGATTCTAATGATCATTACTGATTTCTTATGTTATATTAAGCTAAAAAGACATGATATTAAGCAAACCTAACAACTTGTGAACTAATTCGAATGATTACTAATCCTAAAAACCTAACAGTGAACCTGTGTATGCAAGTTAAGATGGACGTTGACTATTTGATGAATAACCTGTGTATTTTATAACCTACTAGACCTAAATAAACCTGATGCAATCTACTAAAAGCACAACAACAGCCAAACAACAACAAGACCACAGGGATCAGTTCTTAACCCAAACACCCCTATATAAACACAGATGGCAATGAAACTTGATTCAAATAAGACCAAACTACAAACTATTGATCACAATTAATCTAATAGGTGATAAATAAGTAATTTAAACAATAATAAGCAGCAAATACCACTAATACACCTAAGAGGGTAAAAATCAAAAATAGAAGCTTACAAGAGCCTTCCAACTAAGAACCAAGAACAAGGACCAAGAACCGCACCTATTGACCTCCCATGACGTCTCTAACCCACAGCCATCCCTAATGTACTGTGCTCCATGCTTTCTTCACCCTGCAACATGCTCTTTATAATGTATTTTTATTTTTCTTGTATTTTTTTAATAATTTTCTGAAACTTAGTTCTTGATTGATACAGAGGCTCACTAAGCTTCTATAAGCTTTCTGTGTGAGCTTATGAGAGTTTACAAACAACTATTGATCATCAACAAACCTTGAATTAACACTTGGAACTTTTATAGGAAACTTGAAATTTGAAAATAAGAGATAAACTTAAAATAGAACTTGCATTGATTGAAAATAGATTACAAAGATAAAATTAACACTAAAAACAACTAAGTTACAATTTCTACATGCCTCTTAAGGCTTACATAGCTTCTACTTATAATACGATTCAAAAATAAGCCATCATCTCTCCCACATGTGTTCCTGTAGATAATTTGCACTCTCAATGGCTTCTCTTTTGACTCTTGACTAAATCCCCACCGTCCAATTAAACTTTGATGCATCTGAGCTGTTGATTGAAATTTGGCGCCAAAAAAGTGGAACGGGGCAATATAAGTGGAATTGGTGGAGGTATTAATGGTGGATGGTGGAGGTTGGTGTGGTAGTTTAGGATCATTAATTGTGGGTGGTTTATTTGGTGAAAAGGTGTAGGGGGAGACAGAAGGAGGGAAACCAGGGAAGAGGATGGGGGAGATGGTCGTTTGACCATGGTTTGACCCTGGTGGACTGTTTGACCGGGGGTAATATCAAAAGGGAGTGGGCCGTGGGGTGGTGATGGGCCAAAGGGTTTGGTGGGCTTGGGAATTTGGTTTGGTTGTTGGATTTAAGATATAACAAAGGGTCCGGTTTGGTGGTATCATTTTACAAGGACCAATTGTGTAATTTGACCAAACTTTGAGGGCTGATGTTGCATATTCCACAAAGCTATCCAAAGGACCAATATTGCCAAATATTAACTATCCAAGAACCACATTTGCATTTTTTTCATTTTTTCAAAATTCCCAGGGACCTTTTCTGCCAAACTTTGAATTTGAAGGACCAAACATGTCAACTTTTGAAACTTTTGACCCAAGTATTCTATTTTGTTATTATTGACTTTCAAAAGACTTAGGTTGACTTTTCTTTCAAAATAAATGCATAGGGACTATTTTGACAAGTTTGAAAACTTGGGGGACTGAAACTACCAATATTGCAAACTTTGATCATTTTTCATTTGTTTTTGCTTATTTTGCATTTAAAACATATAAAACACAATCCCTAGGATAATTTAAGTATTTTGATGACTTTTTGATTGTTTTTGTATGTTTTACAGTTCAGATTTGATCAAAAATGATGAGTGTTTGAGCACTCATCAGCCTTGCTCACCACTCCATACGCGGGCTATAAATACCCTCCCCTCCCTTCCATTTCTCTTCACACCTTTCTCTCCTCTCTACCTCACACCTTTATTTAGTTTAAGACCCTTAGAAGCTTTAGAGAACGAGTAGCGAAGCCTTGGCCTAGGCGAGTTGTGGTTTGAGTCGAAGGAAACCCTAGAAACCCTTATAGTCCCGTTAACCCTTACACGACTTAGGTAAGCTTTAGTTTACGTATAGTAGTCTTAGAATATATCTAGGATACTTAGTATAAGCCTTAGAAACCATAGGATACTCTTAAATCTTCTCGTTTGCATGCTTTCTTTTTGTAACCCTAATCATAGTCAAATTGCATGTTTACGTGTTACATAGCTTATTTACATGATATAATATGAACTATATGAGTTATTTGAACTTATATGAGTTATACATAAGCTTAGAAACCTAATTGTTATGTTAAAATATGATTTACATGCATTTAGGACTAGATTTGCAAAACTTTACATGCATTGGGGTATATATCATAAATTCCTAAAACTATAAAGTCTTGGGACTGTTTTTGACATTTCCTAGAAGTTATATGTGTAAGGACTAGTTTTTCAAAGTATTAAAACCTTAGGATAGAAATTAAAACAAGTATTAAACTGAAAAGGACTAATATTGCAAATATTATAAACTTAAGGGTAAATAGGGTAAATAATAAAAGTTAGTATTGTTTAGGGACTATTTTTATCATTTCTCTAAAATAAATAAGTACAGGTACTAAATGTGCAATAATTAGAAAGTTATATGCTTAATTGTTATAAGTTTATAAGTATAGGGTAGAAGATGTAAATATATAAACTTAAAGGGGGAAAAATGGACTATTTTCATATAAATACAAAACCTATTTAAGTTAGAAGCATAACACAATACTAGGGAGCTTCATGCGAGGAGTACTATGTGGATATTTCATTTTGACGAGTTTGTTGGGTTTACGAATTAAAGTGTTCTGGCTCCTCAAACAATTATTGCATATACTTCTGAGATATGATGGCCCGAACGGTGTTATATTATAACTAAAACCCTAATAACAACTTAACTCAATAGTAGGGAGCTTCGTGTGAGGAGTATTAACTTCTGAATTATGATGGCCCGAACGGTATTATGTTTATAACATAATACAATAGTAGGGAGCTTCATGTGTTGAGTCATATACTTCTGAATTACGATGGCCCAAACGGTGTTATGTTATATATAAAAACCTAACAGTAATTAGTTAAGAAAACCTAGACTAACACTTGATATACGCACACCTACACTACCCCCAGGATACGTGAGTGAGTTGTCTAAACCCCTACTTTACTTACCTTAAGACCCAGGTGAGTTTTCATAGCCTCACTTTTAAATGTTTTACAACCCTGTGAGGGGGATACATGCTTTAAACCCCTACTTTACTTACCTTGGTTATTGCATAAGTAAACTATCTGCCATTATTACATAACCTAAATTCATGAATCTAATCGTTTGGGATATTTTACCCATGCGAACGCGAATATAGTTGATAGATCTATTGGAGTTTGACAACTTCCGTTGGTATTAACATCTTACTGGATGGTACCAATAAGTACTATATTTGAACCCACTGAAGGATTAACTTTGGCAAGTTATCCTTCGCGTCCCCTCATGGTTTGGTTTGCAAACCCCATGACCCGGACTGTTAACGTGTGGTTCATGAGCTTAGTGCAATATACCTTCTATCACTAAAACCTTTCCACACATGGGGTTTAAGCTGAACCCTATGGAACTTGTATTCATATATACCTTAACTACTTAAACCTATGACTCTCACTCAACCTATGTGTTGACTTTTAAGCATGTTATCTTAGGTAATTAGGCATTATAGGAACCCTGGCACGGAGAAGTACTGGACATGAGGACGTCAAGAATAGTTATCATTCATCAAGTTTTATGTCATAAAACGTATCTTAGGGACCTTTCTTTTAGTAAAAGTACATCTTTTACTGTAAAAACTCTAATAAATAAATGAATGATAACACCTTTTTCAAAAACGTATCTTTTCGAGTCGTTTTCTATTATCTTGTCTTTGTTTCCATGAGTAATACCCCAAACATTTAATCCGCTGCGATCAGTGAAAAACGGAGGTGTTACAGATTGGCATCAGAGCCTTGGTTATAGAGAACAAAAGGATTTTTCCTAAACTATAACCATGTTTTCAAAAAGTCCTCCGTGCCATTAGAATCCCCAAACTTGCCTTTAGACTACCAACTTGCCTTTAGGTTAGAATTCCCAACTTGCCTTTAGGTTAGAATTCCCAACTTGCCTTAGGTTAGGATCCCCAAATTTCCTCTAGGATAGATACCTCACTATTGCCTTTAGATTAGAATCCCCACTATTAGTATTGCCTTTAGGATACCTACTTAGGTTAGATTTATGCTAAGATACTCTTCCGGGTATTACAGTTAGATATGTCATCCTTTAACAATCCTATCATCATGTTGAATATCGATGATACGGATACTTCATCCGATAGTTATGAGTATGCTCCGGCTACTCCTACTCACTCATCTTCTTGTTCTAATTCTCCGAAAGAATTAGCCCAGAACATCTTAACTAACTTAGGTTTAGAACTTTCCCCGAATGATCCCTATATGCAAGCATATAATGGGTATATGCAAGCATATGATGGAGAAATTCCTACTATACCTACTATAACCCCTACCCTATCTATACTCCACTATAATAGTCAAGATCGTTATGTTCCCGAAATAGTTTCACCTCCCCGTAAGAAAATACGTATTATACCACCATCACCTCCCCCTAGGTTTGAGATAGGTAGTAGTTCATATAAAACGCCTTTAGAAAGGCATGATGAACAAATAGGGGAAATACTTAGTCATTTAGATAAATTATCTTTAGGACGAATGGAAGAAGTAGAATCTAGGATAGGGAATTTTGAATAGGTAGAAATAGGTTAGAAAATGAATTAGAGAAAACTTGTAATCAAATCTTTAGGTTACAAACAAAATATGAGGGACACTCTGACGAAGTAGTTACTGCACATGTTAGACTTTCACTTTAGAAATGATTATAGAGGATATTAGGGATAATCATAGGTCTGACGTAGATGATCTTTTGGAAGCCATTCAGGAACTTAAGGGTAACAAAGAAATAAAATAAGGTTATAAACTTAAATAATATAGGTTATAGGTAGATAACTTAGTTATAAACGGGTACTTGCTAGATTTTCATAATATAAAATAAAAGTTTTAACCTACTTATACTTAATCTTTCATAAAACTAGTATCCTGTATTAGGATCGCCTATTGCCTTAGGACACACTATAGACTGCCTTAGGATTTAAAAAAATAGAAAACATAGGAAATTGAAACAAGTAGACATACCTAGGAACACTAAAAACTTAGGATCCTTTAGAATCACTATGACTTTAAACGGGGGAAAACTAGCTTCGGTGAAATATAACGATTCTTGTTAGGAAATTTGCCCTTTTAGTTTTAGGATTCCCTACCCATCCGGTATCAGATAGTGTTCTAAGCACTTAGAACATAAACTATGATACTATTCTTATCACATCTTACCTATAGAATGGCATGTACAAGAGCTACCACTCCTGTTACTCCCACTACTCCCGCCATGACTCAGGAAGACATCCAGCGACTAGTGACTGACAGTGTGACTGCAGCACTAGGAGCTAGGGATGCAAACATGGCTAGAAACCTCAAAATTCCTATAGTGAAGAAGAGTAACTACAAGGAATTTATGAGCTGTCAGCCCTTCAATTTCAAGGGGGCAGAAGGGGCCATAGGATTATTAACTGGTTTGAGAGATGTGAATCGGTATTTTCCCATAGTAATTGTACTGAGGATTCTAGGGTTAAGTGTGCAACTGGTACGCTTACTGAGGAAGCGTTATCTTGGTGGTATTCGTATACCCAACCAATAGGAATAGAAGAGGCATACAAGTTATCTTGGGTTGAGTTTAAGAAACTATTGATTAAGAAATACTGCCCTCGAACGGAAGTCAAGAAAATGGAGGATGAATTTTATAACTTGACTGTGAAGGGGAACGATGTTAAAACTTATATTAGGAGATTTTAAGAGTTGGCAACTTTGTGTCCTACAATGGTGCCAACTGTTGAAAATACGATAGAAGTTTTCATCGGAGGTTTGCCCCAGAGTATCGAAGGGAATGTTACAGCCTCTAAACCTCAAACTTTAGAGGAGGCCATTAACATAACTTTGAGGTTAATGGACCAAGTAACAAAGCACAACCCTGTGCCAGTGCCCTACGATAATAAATGAAAGTTTCACGATGGGAGAGCTTTCGGTAACACTCGTAATACCACTAGTAGTAACCGTACAAACCCATATCCTCAACCAAGGCAAGATAATGCAAGAGCTTATGCCACCACTTTAAATGAGAAAAGTGGTTATGCTGGGAATGCCCCTCTATGTAAGAAATGCAACTAGCATCACAAAGGGCCTTGTTTCATTAAATGTAATACATGTAACAAGGTGAGCCATCACTTAAAGGATTGCAAGAACAAAGGACCAGTTACTTACTGGGGGTAATCCACCACCAACAGCAGTCATTTGTCATACTTGCAGAGAAAAGGGACACTACGCAAATAGATGCCCAAAGAAAAATACTGATGGTGCCCAGGGTAGAGCATATATGTTAAGGGATAGGAATGATCACAAGATCCGAGCGTAGTCACGGGTAAGTTTCTCTTAAATAATCACTTAGTTAAAATATTATTTGATTCTGGAGCCGATAGGAGTTTTGTATCTATACCCTAGCCTCTAGACTTAGAATTAAACCCATATCTTTAGATAATTACTATGAGATAGAAATGGCCAACGGAAACTTAGTTAGTACTAACACGGTCATTAAGGGTTGTACCCTAACTTTACTTAACCACCCCTGTGAGATTGATCTCATACCCATTAGACTCGGTAGTTTTGACTTAGTTAGTACTAACACGGTCATTTACGTGGCTTACCTCTTATTCGTCAGATAGAATTCCAAATTAATTTAATTCCCGGAGTGGCACCTATAGCGCAAGCACCCTATAGGTTAGCCCCTTCAGAGATGAAGGAACTCTCTGAACAACTCCAGGAATTAACTGATCGAGGTTTTATACACCCAAGTACATCACCTTGGGGAGCTCCTGTCCTATTCATAAAGAAGAAAGACTATGAGGATGTGTATCGATTATCGTGGATTGAACAAACTTACTATCAAAAATCGATACCCATTACCCAGGATTGATGATTTATTTGATCAACTACAAGGTTCGAGCGTATATTCAAAAATCGACTTACGATCGGGTTATCATCAACTGAGAGTGTGGGAAGAAGATATCCCTAAGACCGCTTTCAGAACAAGATATGGGCACTATGAATTTCAAGTTATGCCATTTGGTTTGACAAATGCACCAGCGGTTTTCATGGACCTCATGAACCGAGTGTGTAAACCATATTTGGGTAAATTTGTTATAGTGTTCATAGATGATATCCTTATCTATTCACGTAACAAGGAAGAACACGCTAAACTCTTGAGAATAATCCTAGAACTGCTTAAGACGGAGAAACTTTATGCAAAGTTCTCTAAGTGTGAATTCTGGATTAGTGTTGTGCAATTTCTCGGACACATGATAGATAAACAAAGACTTCATATCGATCCAGCAAAAATCAAAGCCGTTAAGGATTGGCCGCATCCTATGAATCCTACTGAGATACGACAATTCTTAGGACTTGCAGGCTACTATCGAAGGTTTATTGAGGGATCTTCAAAAATAGTAAAACCTTTGACAGAGCTAACCCAGAAAAACAGGAAGTTTAACTGGGGAAAAGATCAAAAGATAGCTTTCCAACTTTTGAAGAGAAAGTTGTGTGAAGCTCCGATCTTAGCATTACCAGACTTGATTTTGTTGTTTACTGTGATGCTTCGCGTAGAGGTCTTGGAGTTGTGTTGATGCAAAAGGATAAGGTAATCGCTTATGCATCACGATAACTCAAGACACATGAGGAAAACTACACTACACATGGTCTAGAATTAGGAGCAGTAGTGTTCGCTCTAAGAATATGGAGACATTACCTATATGGCACTAAGTGTATGGTTTTCACTGATCATAAAAGCCCATAGCATATTCTTAATCAAAAGGAGTTGAACATGAGACAACGTCGATGGATAGAACTGCTCGCTGATTACGATTGTGAGATTCATTACCACCCTGGCAAAGCTAATGTAGTAGCAGATGCTTTGAGCCGAAAGGAACGAATCAAACCACTTAGGGTTAGGTCATTAGTTATGAATCTTCATTCAAATCTACCTTCTCAAATACTCAAAGCACAGAATAAAGCCCTCGAAATGAAGGATCGTAAACTTGAGAATTTATGAGGGATTGATAAGGCTTTTGAGATACGTTCAGACGGAACTCGTTGTATTAGGGGTCGGAGATGGTTACCTCATTATGGTAACTTAAGGAACGTAATAATGCACGAGTCCCATAAATCTAAGTACTTCATCCACCCAGGTTCTGATAAGATGTATCAGGATCTGAAGAAACACTATTGGTGGCCCGACATGAAGGCATCTAATGCCAGATATGTGGTGTAGGATAATAACTAAGTCACAAACATGATGTTACTAATGATTTGGGTGGCGTATGGTTTAAGAGAAAAAGGAAGAAGAGAGAAAACTTGGAACCTTGAGAGAGAAAGAAAAATGTTAGATTAAGAATGAGAAGGTTCAACCCTCTCCCTTGGTGGGAGAGGGGTACTTATACAAAGAATAAAAATGCCCACACCCGGGCTGTGGATCAGGCATATAGTGGGTAAAGACCCGTCCTTCTTCCACGATGTTACTAACACTGCTTCTAACTAATAACTAAACTAACTACGAGCTAACTTAATGCTATTACATTAACACTACTACAAAAAGTATTTTTTACAACGCTCCTTTTATAACGGTTTTACACTATACCGCTATAATAAATAAATAAAACTATTTTATAGAACACTTTTTTATAAAACCGTTGCAAATAAATCTTATTTAAAACGGTTACTTATCATATAACACTTTATAGTACGGTTTTTAATAACCGTTATATTAAAGAGTACTTTTCAAAAAATTCACAATTAAAAAGCAGGATGTTTATCCCTCCATTTCTCTTTTTCATGTTTTTTACAACGGTTATTAAAGGGAGTGCTTAAAAAAATAAACCAAATAAATAACATAACTTCTCTTTTTCTCATTTACAAAAGGCTCACAAACACACATATATACATACAAATAACATCAACTATGGAAACCACCACTTGCTAAACCTCACCAACACTTGCCGGAAACCAAGAGCACACTAACATCATCAACTGAACTCGTCGATATTGTGACCAACCGATTAGGTAATATTTGTTTGTTGTAGATTTATTTATTTATTTATTTATTTATTTTAATAATTTTAAGACTTGGTTGCTTTGGATCTAATGATTCAATTTGAGAGGTTTAATGCTTGACTTTTCTATTGTCGCAGGTCTTATTAGTTTGGACGTCTATTTGATGAACCTCCAACTTGCAGATCTTGCTTTCTTTTTTCGTTCTTCACTTTGTTGATCTAAAGATGTAGGTTGATTTTTTTGTATATGTATATAGAGATACTCACAATTTATGTAATAGGTATTGATTTTTAATATAAGATGTACTCTATGTTATGCGGTTTTTTTTATATATAAGATGTCAATTTATGCAATTCTGATTTCTGAGTGTTGATGCAATTCGTTAATTGTTCTTTAAGGATTGTTTTGTGGTACTTCTTAGTTCATACTATAATTTTTTTTTGGTACTCAAATAATGCAATCAACAAGGAAATATAAAATATAATATGGAATCTAATGTTTGATTTAATAGAACGGTTCACCTATATTGTTTTAAAAGATTTGTCCTTTAAAAAAACTCATTTTTTACAACGGTCTAAGACCGCTTTAAATAATCACCCCTATTTTTTATAACACTCTATTATATAACGGTTCAATACCGTTGTAAAATATATCATTTAACCGTTTCACAAAATACTTTTTGTACTAGTGTAATTAGGTGACTGAGTCTTTTACAGGAATATTTGTATTCTTAACAATCTCCCCCTAAGCGAGGTCACTTTGGAAGTTAAGCTATTTAATCTTCAAGCATTCTTTAGTCTTTGTAGCTCGTAGGTTCTGATTCTTCACTATTCCACACACTTTGTACATCAAGCCATGAACTTGTGACTTGAGTTCCTTTGAGATGTGTGATCTTTGACCTTCTTTGAGATCATCAGACATAGTAAATCTCCAAGCTCATCCATAGTAGTATCGCCTTCATGTGATGTAGTGACTTTAGGACCATCATGCTCACACCCTTCTGGATCAGGAGACTTTACATCAGAGTTGCGGATCAGGAGACTTTTCATCAGAGTTCCGGAAATGTTGTTGGTAGTCTCTCAACATTCGTTGTAGTCCCGGTGTTACCTTAGAAACCGCCAGTATATTATGAATTGAACCCAATTTCTGCCCTAAGATTGAATATATGGAGGGCTATTTCTTTTCACCCTTTCTCATTTCATTTCTTTTTCATTCTTCAACCCCTTCAGTGCTTACCGAGACTTCACCACTAGAACCTTGTTGGGTTTGTTCCAGTCCTAGCTCTATCTCAGTCCGCACTCTTCCCTTTCTCACTTTACTCCTTTTTTCAATCATTCCTAAGGACTTCTAATCTATCTATGGATTATCCCTGGGAAGATCCTTCCGGTTCTGGTGGATCATGAGAACTCATACCTAACCTTAACCATCCTTATAACTGCATGCATAAAGATAAATGGTCGGCCTTTGGTATAACTTCCACAAACGCCTTTTGCTCCCCCTCAATATGTGCATCGATATTCGAAAGAGTTTAGCACATATGTGAGAGCCTATTATTGAGTCCAAAAGATCACATTTGATTATCAGATTTCATATTTAAATCACATTCTCTCCCCCGATCAAAAATTTCAAATCTTTTGAGATTTTGGATCCCAATTGATTTAAATAAGTTAGAAAACGTTTGGGAGAGAAATGCGGTCAGTTTTAATATTTTCTGATAAGAGGAACCTTTTTCTTGCTCCCCCTCAATCTGTGAGGGAGATTGTTATGTGTCAGATTTGATGAGTTTACAAAAGATTTGAAGTTTTAACAAAAACTCTTTGAAAATTTTCTCATTCTGACATATAACCATCACAAAGTGCATTATTGCAAGGTTTTTTTTTTTTTTTTTTTTTTTTTTTTTTTTTTTTTTTGGTACAAAGTGGGAGTTTTTGATGATACATAAAATTTTGAGAAATCACTCTCCCCCTCAATCAATGACGGATGTTAAAACTGAAACATTTTCATAAAATATTAAAGTCATTGATTGAGTGAAAAATTTTATCAAAACTTAGATTCAATTCGATTTACAATCAAAATATCATGGTACCACCAAGTTTTGCACAAATACACTCCGGAAAAATCATAGAACGGAAAGTATTTGGCGATAAAAAGAAGATTTCTCTTCTTTATCCAGAAATAATGCACTGAAGCGTACATTAGATCGAGGAAACATGGATATAAAGTAATCCATGCCCAGGTGAACTTCACCCGGTAAAAGGAACAACTGTCTTTTTGGCGACGAGTTTTCCCCATTTTGAAAAATGGGTTGCTATCTGAAGTAATAGCAAGCCTAAATTTTGAAGTCCGGGTTACAGCCTGAAATGACTGCAAGCCATAATTTTGAAGAATAATTTTAGATACGACATGTTTTAGAGAAAAAACTTTATTTGAGACCGAAAAACTCTTGCTTAAGCATATGTATGATTCCGTGTCATTGTTGAATGACATTTCTAGAGACGTACATAATATTGATTACACAAGAGACATGTCGTGAGAAGAATATTTTTGGATTTTAATGATTTTTTATATTTTTATGGTTTTTATGGGTTTTATATTTTTCTAGTTTCTTTTTGATTTAATCTATGTACAAAGGATATGTGAAGCCAATCCTTCAATCATCATTCTCTTCCTGGAGTGACTTAAGAGTTTCTGGAGTGAGGCTCTTCATCCCAAGTCGTGGAAGAATGAACTGAAATCTTTCTCGAGAAAAAGCCTTTGTGAATATATCAGCCAGCTAAAACTCTGTCCTCACAAAGTAGAGTTCCACTATCCCTTTCTCCACTTGTTCTCTGATGAAGTGATGACAAATGTCTATATGCTTGGCTCTGGAGTGCTGGACATTATTGCAACACAGTGGAATGGCACTTTTGTTATCACAATACATAGGGATTTTGTTGAAGTCATACCCATAATCTAATAATTGTGATCTCATCCACAGAATTTGAGCACAGCACGAGGACATGGCTATATATTCAGCTTCTGTGGATGATATCGAAGTGCACATCTGCTTTTTGGATGACCAGCTGACAAGTTTCTCACCCAAGAATTGAGCACCTCCGAAAGTACTTCTGCGAGTATCTTGATACCCCGCATGATCAGCATCTGAGTAGGCCGTAAGAGCCATTGCATTGTCTTTAAGGTACCAAAGACCTATGTGGATTGTTCCTTGGAGATATCTGAAGATTCTCTTGACTACTTCCAAGTGCTTCTTGGTGGGCTTGGATTGATATCTGGCACACATGCATACGACGAAAAGAAGGTCTGGCCTACTTGCTGTGAGGTACATGAGAGATCCAATCATGCTTCTGTATTTGGTCTGATCAATGGTTACTCCAGCTGAGTCGTCATCAAGTTTAGATCTTTCAACCATGGGTGTATCAACCGAGTCACTTGAATCAAAGCCAAACTTCTTGAGGATGTCACTAGCATACTTAGCTTGATTGATAAAGATGCCGCTCGGATTTTGTGAGATCTGTAACCCCAAGAAGAAAGACATTTGTCCCATCATAGACATTTGAAACTTGGAACTCATTTCCTTAGCAAAGCCATTGGAATCAGACGATGCAAAGATGATATCATCAACATAGATTTGAACGTAAAGTAGGTTGTTTCCAGTCTTCCAAGTGAACAAGGTAGGATCAACTACACCCTTGGTAAATCTATTTGCAAGGAGAAACTTGGAAAGTGTGTCGTACCAAGCTCTCGGAGCCTATTTGAGACCATAGAGTGCCTTCTTTAAGCGATATACATGATTTGGTCTTTCTGGGTCCACGAAACCTTTAGGTTGAGTAACATAAACCACGTCTTTTAAGTCCCCATTCAGGAAGGCAGTCTTAACATCCATTAGATAAACAATCATGTTACTGCTGGCAGCATTGGCAAGAAAAATTCTAATGGTCTCGATACGAGCGACATGTGCAAATGATTCTTCAAAGTCAATACCCTCTTGTTGACTGTATCCTTTCGCAACTAGTCGAGCCTTGTTTTTCAACACATCACCATGTTCATCAAGCTTAACTTTGAAAATCCATTTGAGAGCAATGATCATTGCACATTCAGGTGGTGGTACTAATTCCCATACATCAAGACGATCAAACTCATGGATTTCTTCTTGCATTGCGGTGAAGTAAGATACTTTGGTGAGAGCTTCCTTGAAGTCTTTGGGTTCGATTTTGGATAAGACGGAGTTTGTTGATCCCAGTTGAGCAAACGATCTTATATAGAAGTTGACTTGAATTAAAACACTTAAGCTAGAATGCGGAATATAAAAGCTTAACTTAAGAAGAACAATTCACTATCAACACTTCAATATTATTAATACGAGCACTCGACAATGCTAGGGTTTTACAACCTTGAAGTGTAAACGAAAACTAAACAATACGTGTACTCAAACTAACCCTAGGATCCTCCTTTTATAGGCCAATGAGTCCTACTAGGTTTATAATAACTTTCTATGCAAGATAAGAATATTCTAGACGTATATTATACACACAATCTATTCTATAATTATCTACTACAAATACATACTTATCACATTAGCAATAGACTCCTTCAGCAGCATTTTCTCTTAGCAGCACTTTGTCATCAGCAGCAGAATCATTTACCTTAGCAGCAGTTTCATCACAGCAGTAGCTTCACTCAGCAGCAGAATCCAAAACCCAACAATCCTCCCCTAAACTTAATATTTATCACTAAATCATTAAGTTTCTTTCAAAGCCCAATCATACACTAGGAGGATGCTTCCAAACACTCAAGTCTTGAGATGTCTGTTGACCAAGTATCTTCTTATACTTTGACAGCAAATTAAATGCCTGATCATCAGTATCATAGTCTTTCTGCAAGTTGAGTAATCCAGCACCATTAACCATCTGATTGACAGTATTCCAGTATCTTACCACTGGGTAATCCTTTTCAGCCAGCATATACAAAGTAAGTGGTCCAATATCCAAGACATGAATTCCAGAATCTTGAAAAAGTCTCCATTTTCTTACTTTATATTCTACTATCTCTGTCCATTCAGAATCATCCATTGAAGGTTCATACATAAGTTTTAGAGCTCTCCAAAGAACATTATCAAACATAGTCTTAATGTGATCAGTTTGATCTATTTCATACTATTTACCATCAAACTTCTCAGCTCCAAACTTTGCCTTGTATAATTTCCACAAATCATCCACATCCTCTCTATCAAAGTAATATAGCATCTGTTGAAATCTAAGAAACCTGTGAGTCTTTCCATCAGATCTCTCAACATCATGAAATGCTCCTATTTTAGTATCATATCCTGTAGTTACTTTGATAATGGGATACTTGATTCCTATTGGTGTGGCATCAACTACTTCAGGTTCTTCCATCTTGCCAACCATAGTGAAAACCTTCAATTGTTCCTTTAAATGCTCAGGAGGAATATGATCACAATCATTCTTGAACTCATCTCCTTCTGGCTTAGAACTGCTTTCTTCTCTTGTTTTCCTCTTCTTCTTTGCAAAGGATTTATGAACAACATCTTTTCTTTTACCACTTTGCACAGAAGAAGTAGTCTTATCTGCACTAACATCAAGCTACTTAACAACATCTGTCTCTTGAACATGCTCTACTTCAGCCACTTTATCAGGTACCAACTTTTTATTTCTTTGAGCAATGTGTTCCAAATCTTCAAGACAATCCATAGGATAAAAGGTATCTGTTTGTTTCTTAGCTTCTTGATACAAGTCAAAAACCTCTTGATCAGACTTAGGTTTTAACTGTACTAATTTCCATCCCTTCATATTCTTCAGGTATCTTTCTTGCTCTTTTCTTTGTTGCAATGGAGTTCGACCCCTGAGAACCTTTTTCTTTCTCCTAGTAGCAGCATCTTCTTTCTTTTTCTTAGCAGTGAACTCCCTTATCCAAGATTGCACATCAAAAGTTGGAACTTCATTCTCTTCAATCTTGATCATCTTAGAAAGTTCTATATCTTCATCTATTCTTATCTTCTCATCAACCCATTCCTCATACCTCCTTAAATCTTCTGTTTCCTTTTCAACCCTTTCCTTTTCCTTCTGAACCAAATGTTGTTCTTCTTGATCAAGCAATTCTTGTTCTTTTAATGCAACAGCTGTGTCACGTTCAACTTGTAATTCCTTGGGCCACATATGAAAAGGTATTTCAGAGTAATCAAAACCCTTATACATCCACTTAGGTTCTTCAACTTGCTTGCCCTTCCCTTTATCAGTAGATGATGATACAATCTTCTTTGGTTGAGCAGCAGGTTCTCTGATTACAACTCCTTTTAGAGGCATTCTTGGTGTTGATGATGTGATTGTGGTTGTTGGTTGTTGTGGTAGTGATGGATTTGGTAGTGGTGTATGTTTTGAAGATGATTCAGATGGAACTTCAATAGTCTTCTTACTTAACAAAACCATTGCCTCAGCAGCAGCATTGTCACCAGACCCAGCAGCAGAGTCTTGTGCATCAGCAGAATTCACTTTTCCACTAGCAGCAGGATCAGCAAAATCCTTAGCAGTAGAATCATGAGCAGCAGCAAAGTCATCAATCTTGTTAGCAATAGCAGCATTTTCAAGTTCTGTAACCATAGAATCTCCCAAAGTCATTAAAGCTTCTCCCATCAACCCTGTTGCCTTCACTAGTTGCTCAGGCTCCAAAGTCTTGAGTTTTTCCACCACTTTTTCTTGAGTAGCAATCACCTTTTCCATTACAACCTCATTCCCTGATTTATCTGCAATCACAAAGTTTTCAGCATCCTGAGGACTTTCCACATCCATATCTCTAATCTCTGGAACTTCCCCTGAAACCATTTCATCATTCATAACCTGAGCACTATCAACCCTCTTCAAATTTGCCTCCCCTGAACCCATTACATCTTCATTCCTCCCCTGTTTGGAAGCATCCTCTTCCAAATGAGTAAAGAGTTCAGGTGAACTGATAACTTGAGAAGTGCCCACTTTCTTCAATCTTTTCAAGGAGGTTGAAGATCTTGATTACTTCAAGTTCTTAATCTGTTTCATCAATTTGGTGATAAGCTTCACTTGTCCATCAACAACAGTAGAAAGACTAAGAACTTTATCTTCCAATGTAGTACACTTCACCCCCAAATTGGTACAAGTAGCCGTCAATTCTTGTATGAGTTTCATAGTAGTCTCATCACTTCGACCTGTGTAACCTGGTCCGAGAGGTGAATCATAGACATTGTCATCATGTACAAGATTTTCTGTCAATACATTTGTCACTGGCCTGTCCTCAGCACTTCGACCTGTGTGACCTGGTCCGAGAGGTGAATCGTGGGACATAAACTCAGTATCAAACCTGGTTTGATCATCTGAGCCCCCTATATTTTCCATTTGGCTAGGGTTACCATCCAGAGAATTAGATTCATCAGAATCCTTTTCTCTAGATGTTGCCTTGGTTTGGGTCTTAATTATGTTATCACTGTCCTGTTCTGCTGCTAAGCTAGAAGCAGTAGTGACAGCCCTTGCCAACATGTCCCCTCCATCAACTAGGATAGCCTCATCTGGTACAGCCATACTAACACTATCTTGAGATAGATCAGTGTTCTTTTTGGTTTTCCTACGGTTATAGTGTATTGTGGGTTGTGAAGCAGATGCAGTAAAATTGGGTGTGTGATGGGAATCAGTGGGATTTCCTGATCCTTCACCGTGAATATTTTGCACAAGTTGCACCATAGAAGGTGTAAGATTTGTATGTGTGCCTGAAAAACCTTTTCCATGCTTAATCAAGAAAGTAAAAGTTTTGGAAACCAATTTTGGAGCATCATAAGTAGCAGTATGTGATCTAAAATTTGTAAGTTGGTTTTCAATAAAGAGCTGGATAAATCTTGGATAAAGCAAATAAGAACCAGACTCTTTAACACTTTTAACAATCCCCTCCAAGATCATATTTGAAAATTTGAATGGATGACCTTTGCTTAGGCATACCATTGCAGAAGCAATAGTAGTACTAAACTCATGCCACCCAGAAGTTTTAGGACTCAAACAATGAAGGAGAAGGTGTACCAAAAACTTGTATTGAGGACAGAGGAGAGCTTTTTGAAATTTTAAATTTGTATGCTTTCCCTCATATCCCAAAGTTTTTAAACCATCAAAAATAGCAGAACTGGCAAGACAAGTGGTCTCTGTTTCATTATCTAAGAGAAGAGTTTCCCTTATAGATGATTCAGTTACACGAACCTTTTTCCCATCTACTAAAGCACTGACATATTTTTCCTCATTCATAGTTTTGACTTTAGCAGTAAGCCAAAACTGCATGATGTAGGAAACAAATATAGTAGGATTCACAGTGAGTGCATACCGAAGAGAAGTAGCATTCAAGAATTTTACCATATCTGTGAAACCTTCAGGAACCAACTCTTCGTCCAAAACGACCACACTATTGTGCTGTTCTGCCCAGGTACGTGTACAATCCATGAATTAGGGTTTAGAGAAATTGGGGATAATTAACTTTGAGAATAATGGAGTGTTAGGGTTTGTGAGAACTTCAATTTGGAGCGTGTAGAAACCAATTATAAAGATTAATTAGGTTTTAAACTGATTGGAAGAAGTTACACATCCCACCCTCTCACTTACAACTGTAGAAGCATAACCATGTCATCCACCACTAGCAGTAGAATGAAACAACTAGCAGTAGAGTGAAATTAAGACAGCAGCAGAGTTGACTAACCAAAATTGGTCAAAAAGTCAAGAACCCATAACAATAAATGCGCTTGATACTCCGTAATCCCTATAAAAATGGACTAAATCTTTTCCCTAATTCAACACAATCAAACCCTAATTACAATCAAAAACGCCAATCTCGCAATCAAAACCTCCAATCACCCAAATCAAATCTTCAATAACCATGAAATCTTCTCCCGAAATCATCAACATATCATCCGATTCTTATTCTGAGGATGAGACACCGTTTGAAACCTATGTTCCTCCCTTCCGTCCTCCTGACAACGGTTGTAGAACCAAGGAACAAGCCCAAAAGAGGAAGCATGATCTCCCTGTCTTCAAAGATCTTTTAAACCTGAATCAAACCCCAAGCACTTCGAGGGGTAAGGAGGTGATGTCCCCCAAGTCTCCATCGTCTTCAGAATCATCAGAAGACCCTACTTGGATCCCTATTAGACCACCATCTCCAATGGAGCTTGTTTCCCCCTTCATCTGTACATCATCTGATGAGGATGAGCCACACAACAATCCACCGTCCACTCCTGAAAGACCACAATCATCAAGGCCAAGACCCAAGACATCAACCAAGGCAAAAAAGGCAAACCCTCCTCTTCCTAAGGAGAGAGAGATTGTACTTGGGCTACCATGCCCTAGAAATTGATGTTTGAAGCCTTTTGATTTTAGTTTGTTGTGTAGCAGCCTTTTGTTATTTCTGAATTTGATGTGGATGTACTTAGTTTGAATGTACTCTTTTGATGATGAATGAAAGTTGCTTATTTTCTATTTGTGAACTTGCAAATCATCAATTGTTAGCTTTTCCTGCAAAATGTTAGTCCAAACACCACAAAGTATACAAGAATATATACTAGCAGTAGAGTAAAATAGCAGCAGAGTATATTTCAACTTAATCATATGCTTCTTAAGAAGCAGCAGAAACAGATTAACAAACAGCATAAGACCTTTACACATTTTACAAAAACAATAAGAGATAAGATTTTCAAAGATTAATCATACCAATGTTTGAAATTAAGAATTGAAATCTCCCCACATCAAAGTGTTTAGTGAGAAGATCTGCAACATTGTTATCAGTATGAATTTTGACAATCTGAATTAACTTCTTTTCATAGCAATCCCTTATGAAATGATGTCTTATCTCAATATGTTTTGTTTTAGAATGAAAAACAGCATTTTTAGTTATGCAAAGTGTGATGTTGTTATCAATATGAATTTTGGTGTTCATGAAATTGTACGCATAATCCAGTAGTTGATTTTGCATCCATAACACTTGACCACAGCAACTTGAAGCAGCCACATACTCAGCTTCAGTTGTAGAATTTGCAACTACTGTCTGTTTCTTGCATTGCCATGACACCAATCTGTTTCCAAGAAATTGACAACCTCCAGTTGTAGACTTTCTATCCAAGCAAGCACCAGCATAGTCACTGTCTGAATATGCCACCAAATCAAAAGGTGAATCCTTAGGATACCATAGGCCCAATTTAGGTTGATGCCTTAGATACCTAAAAATCCTCTTCACTGCATTGAGATGTGATTCTTTGGGACATACTTGGAATCTTGCACAGGCACATACAGCAAACATAATATCAGGCCTTGATGCTGTAAGATACATCAATGAGCCAATCATAGACCTGTACAAGTGAACATCTACTTCTTTACCATTTTCATCCTTCAACAAAGGTTTGTTGGTATCCATGGTTGTCTTAGCAGGCTTAGCATCTTCAAATCCAAACTTCTTCAAAATGTCATTAACATACTTATCCTGACTAATAAATATGCCATCTTTCTTTTGTACCACTTGTAATCCCAAGAAGAAGTTGAGTTCTCCCATTGAACTCATTGCAAACTTATCCTTCATAAGCTTCTCAAAATCAACACACATTGCTCTATTTGTAGAACCAAAGATGATGTCATCTACATAGATTTGAACCAGCAAAATATCATCTTTTTGTCTTTTGAGAAACAAAGTCTTGTCAATCTTTCCTCTACTGAACCCAGAGTCTAACAAATATGTTGACAAGGTATCATACCAAGCTCTAGGAGCTTGATGTAAACCATACATTGCTCTATTCACCTTGTAAACTTTGTCAGGATAATCAAGGTCCTTAAAACCTGGTGGTTGAGACACATAAACTTCTTCTGTAATGGTCCCATAAAGGAAAGCACTCTTTACATCCATCTGATACACCACAAAATCTTCGAATGAAGCATAAGCCAAGAATAGTCTAATGGCTTCTATTCTTGCCACTGGTGCAAATACCTCATCATAGTCAAGTCCCTCTTGTTGTGTGTATCCTTGAGCTACTAATCTAGCTTTATTTCTGATGACTATCCCCCTTTCATCTCTTTTACATCTAAAAACCCATTTAGTGCCAATAACTCTTTTTCCATTTGGCAAATCAACTAAAGTCCATACCTCTTGTAGTTTGAATTGCAGAAGCTCATCTTGCATTGCTTCCACCCAACTTGCTTCTTGTAAGGCTTTGTAAGTGTTCTTGGGTTCAATTTGAGACAAAAAGCAGGCAAACAAGCAATTTTGTGGATCTTTGTGACTGTTTTTTTGATGCAGAGATCTTGCAAAGAAACTTTGATGTTGAAGATCTTTGAACTCTTTAGTCATTTTTCTTGTTTGGACAGATGATTGAGGATCACTTAGAATTTGTTCTTTTGGATGATCCTTGTGAATTCTTGTAGTAGTAGTAGGACTAACAGGAATGTTGAGTTTCAAATTGGTATAATCTACTTCAGCTCCAAATAATTTACCATCAAGAGCTTCATCATCTGTGTCATCATAGATATTCTCTAGAGGAGGCATATTTGGATCATCAGGATAATTTAAATTAGCAAAAGATCTATCCTGAGTGTCCATAGAAGGAAACTGTGATGTAGAAGCAGAGTTAATAGGCTTGGCAGCAGAATTGATTGAAGAAGTAGTTGCTTGTTTTGGTCTAGCAGTAGAGTCTTCTGAGTCAGCAGTAGAGTCTTCTGGCCTTATAAGAGTATCATCAACAACTACTTTTGGATCTTCATTGGTTATCTTTTCTGCATCAATGGGAGTTTCAACATCTGCTTGAGCTTCCTTAGGTTTCTCTGGAGTAACATCATCTTCTTGTATCTCTGGATCTTTCTGTAAAGGTATAAAAGTAGGACCAACCTTCAGTTTCTCAATCAAAACAATGTCTTCTTGTGATTTGTTAGTGTCAACACTAGCAATAACAGGTACATAATTCATTGTCTTGGTCAGGATATCAACATCAAACATCCATTCAGGTCCTTTTCCTTCAGCATTAGATGTGTTCTCACTAAACTTGATATGCAAATTCTCCTCCACATGTTTGGTTCTCTTGTTATATACCATGAAGGCTTTACTATGTACAGAGTAACCAACCAAATTTCCTTCATCAGCTTTCTCTTCAAACTTGCCTAACTGATCTTTAGTATTCAAAATAGTGACAGGACATCCAAATGGCTTGAGAAAATCAATCAATGGTTTCTTCCCATGAAAAAGCTCATATGGAGTTTTGTTGTGAGGCTTCACTACCTTACTCCTGTTTTGCACAAAACATGCAGTGTTTACAGCTTCAGCCCAAAAAGGTATAGGTAGTTTAGAATCAGCTAACATTGTTCTTGCAGCCTCAATAAGTGTCCTGTTTCTTCTCTCTGCAACACCATTCTGTTGTGGAGTTCTTGCAACACTGTACTGTCTTAAAATTCCTTTTCCCACACAGAATTGATTCATCACACTATTCTTGAACTCAGTGCCATTGTCACATCTGATAATTTTCACTCTGTGGTTGTGCAGGTTTTCAACTCCTGTAATAAATTCCTTAAGAATCTCTGGAGTTTCATCTTTAGTGGCTAAGAAGAACACCCAAGTGAACCTGCTAAATTCATCTATGACAACTAGGCAATATGACTTCTTGTTCAAACTTTTCACAAAAACAGGCCCAAATAAATCCATATGAAGCAAGTGCAAGGGCTCTGTATTTGTGTTTACAGTTTTAGACTTGAATGAAACTCTGTGTTGTTTACCCTTTTGACAAGCAACACAAGTCTCACAATTTTCAAACAACTTTGTGGGCATGCCTCTCACAAGATTTCCTTTCACCAACTTATTCATTATCTTGTAGTTCAGGTGCCCAAGTCTTCTATGCCATAATTTGGACTCATCAACAGTGGCTTTTGCAATCAGACAAGTTAAAGCTCTTTTGGGAACTATGTTCTTAATATGGTTACTGTATATATTTTCATTTCTAGGGACCTTCAATAGCACAAATTTATCATTTGGCAACTGAAAATCAGGAGAAAGGATCATACATTCAGTGTCTGTAAAAAGAACAAAAATTCTTTTGTCACACATTTGTGAAACACTAAAGAGGTTAAACTTAAGCCCTTTTACAAGAAACACCTTCTCAAAGTCCAAATTTCCTGTTCTTAAAGTGCCTCTACCAACAATCTTTCCACCTTTTGGATCATTCCCAAAAGCAACATAACCACCTTCAAAAGCCTCAAAATCTTCAAGCTGAGACTCATCCCCTGCCATATGTCCAGAGCATCCACTATCAACTATAACCATATCTTTAAGATCATCCAGTAGATTACCCTGCACATAAAAATAGAGAGATTAGTTTCTCTTGGGGACCCAAGCCACTACTGACTTGGATCTGCCTTGTGCATCAACATAGTTAAATTTCTTTAAATCACTTAATGCACTGCTGTTTTTGGAAACATTGTTTGTAACAGTTGATTTTGGTTTCCAAACCCAACAAGCTGAGGCCTTAACAGCATAAAAATGATTTCCAACAACTGTATTTGATAAAACTTTTGGCCCAGAAGTAGAAAGTTTTGTACTAGCAGCAGATTGCTTACTAGCAGCAGATTGCTTACTAGCAGCAGAATGCTTACTAGCAGCAGAGTGCTTACTAGCAGTAGAGCCATCAACAGAACCAGTTGTGGTTTTAAAAACACCAATTGATTTAGCAGCATAAATGGATCTAGTTGCACCAGATCTTAACAACACAGCCCTAGGAATCATGTTTCTATTAGGATGAGGGTGAGTGTTCTGATTAACATATTTGTGATTCACCATAGAGTATTGATTCCAAACAGGTTTCTTGTGGTCAGGACAACTATTAATCAAATGTTCAAAGCTACTACACTTATAACAAGCCTTTTTCTTTAACTGAAACTCACTACCTAATTTGTTGGAAACTAGGTTATTAAAGTGTCTCTGATTTCCCCTAGGCTTATTATTGAAACCATTCATTCTATCTCTAGAAATCTCATTATATTCAACCAGTCTCCTAGAGATACCCTTACCTAACACAGGTCTCACAAACTTTACCTGTTCAATTTTAGGTTCAACTTTGGTAGGAATTTCTTCCTTTTTTGCACTTTGTTCTAGTTCAACCTTTTCTTGTTCCTCATCACTATCTGAATACCAATCTTCAATAATGGGAGCATCAGGAAATTTTATGTCCTCTACCTTAGGTGTTTCTAAGACACTTGTACTAGACTCACCTATTGATTTTTCAATGTTAAGCTCACTAATAAAGGACAATTCTTTTCCTGGTGGAGCAAAGGCACTCTTAGCAGGAGGAGCAACCTCTTTATAACCTATTCCACTTCCTTTCCTCATGATGGTACTCTCAATAGATTTATTAACCAAATCAAAAGCACATTGTTGTTTGTTTACTCTTACTATATGATTTTCTTTTTCAACAAGAGCTGCATCCCTATCTCTTTCTACTTCTTCTAATTTATTTTTAAGAAACTCAATTTCACTGTTTTTCTTAAAAATTTCAACATCTTGTTGGTTAATTTTATCTACATATTCTAGCTCACACTCTTTTGAGTACTCAAGTCTTCTTTCAACATTTTGAATACCTACTTTGTAACCTAGGTTATCAAGTTTTAGGTTTTCAACTTCTCTAATTAGACTCTCATTCCTAGACTTAAGTTCTTCTACAGTGTCAGCACAAGACTTAAAAGAACACACAGATAAATCAGAATCATTAGATACCTCAGAGTCAGATCCAGAAGATGATGATGCATAGGCCATCAATGCAATTTTATGCACTTTAGGTTTGACTTGAGCCACCAAGGAATAGTTTGGTTCTTTATCAGCCAAATCACTCCAATCATACTCTCCCAATCCATCACAAGATACCAATGCAGTAGTGGTGTTCTTTTCCTCAGTCTTCTTAGATGCTTCAGCATTTTTCTTTGGAACCCTACACTCTCTGGCAAAGTGACCCTTCCTTTTGCAGTTGTAGCACTCTATCTTTGACTTATCAAAGCCAACATTCTCTGTAGGTCTATACTTGATTTCTCTTCCAGTTCTCTTTCAGAATTTTCTTGCCCTCAAGGTCAACATGGCCATTTGCCATTTAAGATCCATCTCTTCAAGATCATCAGGATCAAGGTGATCCAGATCTTAATTAATAACTTGTGACCTTATACTTGTAGTTAGATCAGCCAAGAATGCACATAAAGCAATATCACTGGTGGAATTATTATCATTAGAACTAGCAGCAGATCCATCAGCAGTAGATACTCCATAAGCAGCAGAGTGAGATTCTTTAGACCCCTTTGATTTTGAAGATACAAAGGCAAGATTTTGTGCACCAGAAGATGAAGAAGTCAACTCTGGTTCATACACTCTTAAGTTGTTATAGAGACTTTCCAACTTCATAGTTTCAAAGTCAGGCTTATTCCTCCAAACAACAGTGTGCATACTCCATTCAGGTGCAAGACATCTAAGGAACTTGAGGTTTACATCTTCTTGTGGAACCACATAGCCAACAAGCTTTAGATGACTGACAAATTGATTGAGCCTGTTGTAAGTGCCAATAATCTTCTCTCCACTTTCAGCAGTAAAGTTCTCAAACTGATGCTTCAACATGTTTTTCCTTGACTTCTTTGTAGCATCATTCCCTCCAAACCTGAATTCTATAGCATCCATCAAGTCTTTTGCAGTCTCACAACTATCAAAATCTAACTGAAATTCATTAGGTATTCCCATTAAGAGAATATTGTGTGCCTTGATCTCCATCTTCCTTAAAGAATTCTCTTCAGCAGTCTTGATTGGTATCTCTTTCCCATCAGCACCCTTCTTAGGTAAAGAGTCGCCATTCATGATCACATTCCACATGTTAAAGTCAATCATGCGAATGTATTGTCGGATTCTCATCTTCCACAGCTCATATTCTCTAGGGTTGAGCATGGGAACCTTTGAAGCAGTCACCATATGTGTGTCATCACCCATCTTTAGCAGTTGATTAGGAACAGCAAACTTGCAAGGAACAGTTTCTTCTTGATTACAACTTCTAGATCACAAGCTCTGATACCACTTGTTGATCCCAGTTGAGCAAACGATCTTATATAGAAGCTGACTTGAATTAACACACTTAAGCTAGAATACGGAATATAAAAGCTTAACTTAAGAAGAACAATTCACTATCAACACTTCAATATTATTAATACGAGCACTCGACAATGCTAGGGTTTTACAACCTTGAAGTGTAAACGAAAACTAAACAATACGTGTACTCAAACTAACCCTAGGATCCTCCTTTTATAGGCCAAGGAGTCCTACTAGGTTTACAATAACTTTCTATGCAAGATAAGAATATTCTAGATGTATATTATACACACAATCTATTCTATAATTATCTACTACGAATACATACTTATCACATTAGCAGTAGATTCCTTCAGCAGCATTTTCTCTTAGCAGCACTTTGTCATCAGCAGCAGAATCATTTACCTTAGCAGCAGTTTCATCACAGCAGTAGTTTCACTCAGCAGAATCCAAAACCCAACAGAGTTGAAGAAGCACCACAAGGCATCAGTGGCAAGTTGTTTTCGGGTGGACACAGGCCGTAAGGGATTTCCTATGATGTTGTCAATAGGGTGATCATTTATCCATTTTCTGAGATGTTTATGAGGTTGAGGATAGTGAACTGATATAGCATTGTTTGACTCTTCTGAGGAAGATGCTTCGTTGGAGGATTCAGGTGCAAAAACATTTTCAAATGGTTCTTGCTCAGGTGTTGCAAACGGATTGACTTCCCATGAGTTATCATATGTAACTCCTTGGTGTTCAAAAGACGAGTGTATATTTGATTCATTTTGATTGTTGCTACATTCTGGTGCATCCAGATCAAGAGAGATGGAGGTAGATGGACCATTTGTATCATGAGGTGCATTCACAGCCATAATATTAGGTTCAGCAGCCGGCTGTACCGGTTCATGAGATGGTTGTAACTTAAAGTACTCATCAAATATGGGATCAAATAATGCTTTCAATTCTTCACTCGTGGGAGGAACATAAGGAGTGACATGATTAGAGTTTTGTATAAGTCCCGAACTTAGTGGTCCAAGAGATAAGAGATTATGCGAGGGTTCAGAACTGGTGTGTCCTGTAGCCGTATGCTCTATCAGCTCATCAAACGTGACATGGATTGTTTCCATGATTTGTCGGGTTCTTTTGTTGTAGATTCGGTACCCTTTTCGATCTGGCGCATAACCGACGAATACCCCAATATCAGCCTTAGCTTTAAGCTTCCCTAAGTCTTCACTATCGTTAGTTGGGTAGCACAGGGCACCAAACACTCGAAGAAAAGAGAGATTAGGCTTTTTGAGATACACCAGCTCATAAGGTGTCTTGTTGTGAAGAGGATGTATCAATGATCAATTTTGAGTGTAGCATGCAGTAGTAATAGCTTCAGCCCATAGAAACATTGGTGTCTTTGAGAATATCAGCATAGTGCGAGCAGCTTCAACTAGTGTGTGATTCCATCTTTCAATGACTCCATTTTGTTGAGGAGTTCGGGGAACACTCTTCTGATGACTAATGCCGATACTTTCATAGAATTGTGTGAGTTGTTGGTTAACAAACTCAGTTCCATTGTCAGTGCGAATGATTCTAACAGTTTTGTTGAGCCTTACTTGCAACTGCTTGATGATTTTGATGATAATATAGGGAGTTTCATCCTTGGATCTTAAAAACTTCACCCATGTGAATCGTGAATAGTCATCGACAATAACAAGAATGTATCTTTTCCCATTGAAGCTTTGCACTCTCATGGGTCCGCACAGATCCATGTGAAGGGTATGGAGTACTTCAGTGTTGGAGTTGGTGGGTTTTAGTTTATGAGTTTGCTTCTTGCTTTTACCCAATTGACATGATGAGCAGAGATGATCTTTTTCATACTTCAGTCTAGGCATGCCTCGAACAAGATCTTTACTAGAAAATTCATTAATGGTGCCGAAGTTCAAGTGGTTCAAACGACGGTACCATAACCATGATTTGCTCTTTGAGGCCTTAGAGAGCAAGCAAATGGGAGAGGACCGCATCATGTCTTCATTAGAGATAGTATACAAATTTGTACCACGACTTCCTTTAAGAAGATCAACTCCATCCAATTCTCTAACGTAACATGTGTGTTTTCTGAAGGCCACTTCGAGATCAGAATCACAAAATTGTCCAACAGAGAATAAGTTGTGCCCAAGTCCTTCCACATAGTAAACTCTAGAAATCACACTATCACCAAACACATAATCACCATACCCCATAATAGCTCCAAAGTGGTCGTTTCCGAATCTAACTGTCCCGATAAACTTTTTCACGAAATTTCTGAGCCGAGAGCGATCCCCAGTCATGTGTTTTGAGCAGCCTGAGTCCAAATACCACAGGACGATTTGTACGACCTGCATTTGAAACCAGACAGATATGGATAACTGAAAAACATGGATCCCCAAGTGTAATTGGGATCCAATAGGTTAGCACACGCATATTTAAGAGATACAGGATCAGTATTTTCATTGGTTCTCATAGATGTACCGATACCAGTGGAAGCAGCTGACTTAATATCAAGGCATTGGGTCACTAAAGGGAATTTTCTACCAGTTGCCTTTCATTTCTTAACCTCTAAAGACTTAGGGTCGGGCATGTATGTCAATGGGCACTGGTTTCCTAGAGTGAATTTTCTTCCAGTAGGTTTCCACTGATATCCTACATTTTTAAAAACTTTTCCTGTTGCTTTTCAAGTATTGTTTTCCAGTTTGTGTGTCTTAGCAAACTTAACTGAGGATTTATAAGAAGATTTCAAAAAATACACAACACATTCATCATGATTTCCAGAAATTAAACAACCATTACAAGTCTTACAAGTAGCATTAGAATTCGAATTAATTACAATACGCTTAACGCAAATACTAGAATCAACACGATTCTTTCCATTCAAATCAATATTATTGTTCCTAAGGTGGTCCTCTACTTTCTTCCCTTGATCACTCTTAGTAGGCGAAGTCCTATCATTCCTTGTATTGCCTTTAGGCTTTGACCCGCTAGCTTTAGTGATATTGATTACTCCTGTAGAATTGACGATGGGAACATTAGATTGTTGCACAGTTGTTTGATTTCTAGGTGGTGATGTGCTATGATCAGAACTAGCCAAAGGTATATCAAATGTAACATGCTTCTTCAAATTCCTAGATGTGGATGTGCCATTTTTATCATGCATGTTGGGAATCTTGGGACATCTACCTATGGCATATTCTAACAACTCTTGTGAACGCTTGGTGAGAAAGCAAACATCCGATAGGGAGTTATCATATGGTCTCACTATTCTATCTTCTTCAATGGTTTCACGGGTCATGTCCAGGCAGTTCTTAAGATGTCTAAGGTAATCACTATGGACTAGCTCATTGTTCTTAAGGGGAAGAGGAATAAAAACAGCCTCACATGCATATTTTTTACATTTACAAACCACCGAATTGATATTGTCACTTTCATTAATCGGCATTTTCCCTTTCACCTTTATCTTTAGATTCTCAATTTCATTAAGCAAAGAAGTTATCTTTTCATTGGTTTTATTACGAATGATCTTAATAGAATCATATAACTCTTTGTAATGTTGTTTAACTTTAGAATTTTCAGCTTGAAAACAATCATTTTCATATCTAAGTAAGCTGATTGTGTTTTGAAGTTGAAAGTTATAAGAATCTGCAGACATTGGTTTATGGGTGTCGATCATAGCATTCATGGGAGACTTCAATTGGGCAATTTGAGCCCTCAATAACCGGATCGTGTTCGTGTGAGCTTGAATTTTTTCATCCCTTTTTGCTAATTCAAAATATGCATCAAATTCCGGAGCATCAGAAGATGTCTTGGCCTTTGATGTTTTCATTTTTTTCTTCTAAATGTTGATATTTTAATTGTAAGTTAAGATTATCAACTTCTAGTTTAGAAAGATGCTTGACCATGTTGTCATGATCATCATTTTGAATTTTTTCAAGCAATTTAAAATTCTCCCCCTCAAGCTCAACAACACGATTGTGAAGGTTATTCAAAACAATAGACATTTCATGAAACTGACAAGCATTAAGTGAAGAATCTGTACCAGTATAGAACACATCTTGTGTAATACATTTAGCAATCAAGTTGTCATTCATGATGAGAATATTTTTCCTGGCAATTTCACTATGCTGAAGATCTATTGCATTTTGTTTACATTTATTTTCCACATTTTTAAACACTTCTTTCATTTCCTTTAGCTCAACATCAAGGGATTGTCGTAAACCCTCAAAGTGTTCTTTGATTAGTTTAAAAAATGGGATGACTTCAGTTAAGTAACACTCTTTGGTTAGTTCAAATCCCCGTTCACCCTCAGTGATTCCCGTTGGTGTGATTCTCTTTTTTCATGTTTTATCAAAATCAGTGAACATTTGACAGAGAACATATATGCTCATAAGAGTTTTGCATTGCGTGGGAAGTGACAACTGAACTAAGTGCATTGGTGTATTGGGGGGATACACCGTTGAGGCAACTAACTTTTGGGATGTCCTGGCCTTAATTTCCTCAGCTTTCCTTTTCTCAACGTCTAAAGGCCAAAATACATGTTCTGGTGTTAACTTAGTTTGAGGTGCAAAAACAGTCACACGGTTTTGTTCATAATAATCATGGGGCTTAACAATAACTCGGTGTTTAATGCACTTTGGGTACTTCATTTTCTTTTATCAAATCTCTCTCTATCAGCAGAATCAAGTTCATCCAATTCTTTATCAGACCAACTATTTGGGGGTTCATGATTGGGTGTAAGCACAACCTTAGCATCATAGAGGGCAGGTTAAGAGGCTCTAACGCTCTTAAAGAAGTTTGTTTTAGGCAACCCTAAATCCTTATCACTATGCTTATCCCGTAGTTTAATGTGCTTTTCCATCATTTGAGCTATTTGACAGGTTTGGCCTTGAACATACAACATGTTTTCAAGTTTGTTTTTCAACTGCTTTAGGTTGGAAAATTCGTTTAACAGTTTATTTTCCTTTTCTTGAAATTCACTTTTTAGGAGATTTAAACTATCCTGAATTTCTTGTTTTTCCTTAAAAGCACGGTCAAGTTGATTTTGAAAAGATTTAATCTCTTGTTTAATGGCCATTTGCTTTAAATTTTGTTCAGTAATTTAAGCATGCATTTGCCATTCCATTTTTTGTTCACGTTCTGTTAGCTCAAATTTTGCACGTTGTTCATAACACCTAACTTGATCCTTAAGAATATTAATCCTAGTGATTAGAGTGTCATCAGGTGCAACAGCAGTATACTCATCCAATTCACACATATCGTCATCAACAGAAGATATATTACTTGATACAACAGACTCAACGTTGTGTTTTACATATTGTTCATATGGGACAATGTTGCTATTCCCCAAGTTAGCAATATCTAATTCAGCAACATTCGTTTGTTGTACTTCATTATATATCATCTATTCATGCACACATCATTATCACACGCAACAATAGACATTCCACAAGATACGTCAGAATTACTGTGGTGATCCGAATGTTGCTCAGTTGGGAACATATTAATGGTTTCCAATTCAGCCTCATTTGATTCACCAACATTATTTTGTCGTATATCGTTGAAGGTCTTTTGTGCATCATTGACAGCACATTTATCATATAATTTCAGTACCTCAGATATGATGGATGATTTGGAGGGACCAGATTGTCGTGTGGGTGAGTCAACAGATGATAGATTAGCCATGAAGATTGTCTGAGCAGTGGGTTCGTCATCAACATCTGAGTCAAAAGCATCACAATCCTCTGCCTGGAAGATGTTTGGATCATTAAGAGCTAAGTCCTGAACTGGTTGTTCATCCACATCATCATCAAATGTCTTTCCATCATCCCCAGCAATAAACGTCAATTCTTCCTCATTAAGCACAACTCCATTCTCTTGAGCTTGCATGAGCAACATTTTGTCCTTGAAGTAGTCTGAGTTTTGAGGACGTTTTGGCCAAGTGCAGTTTCTGGCGATGTGACCTAAACCCCCACAGTTGTAGCATTTTGGTTGCCTTCCTTGTCCCTGATTCACATTTCCAACTATGTTCTAAAAGTTACCCCTAATGGCATTCCTTTGATTCACATTCTGTCTGCACTGAACGTTCTGCACCATTACTTTACCATCTTCCACAATAGCCTGATTACGTGGATTGGAGGAAGTTCTGAGTTGATTGTTGGTAGGAGGGAGTGCAGCCTTGAAATGTTGAACCAGTAGAGATACTTGATTGGAAAGATTGTCAAACATCTTGTCAGTATGAGAGTACCCTGAGTCGAGATGGGTATTCATGGCAGCTGATGACTGTAGAGATGAGTGATCCATAGATGACACAGGTTGGATTGAGCTTCTCTCTTAATTGACGATCATATGCTGCATGCTTCTCATGTTGTTGTAGATATGCAAATAATTGTTCATAGTTCGTATTTCTCAATCCTTTGTTGAGCTTAACTGCTGTAACAAAACGATCCCACTCAGGTGACTTGTTGTTCACAAACTTAGAGTTGAGTTGAATGTTGGGCATTGTCATTTTGATCATTCTCATGTCATTAACCAGCTTGTGAAATCTGACATAGTAGTCGGTAATGTTTTCACCAGGATTCATTTTGAAATGCTCAAACTCATCATACAATTGAGATTCACGGTCTTCTTTGGTCAGCTCCGATCCAGACAGAAGCATTTTGACATTGTCCCAAATAGCTTTGGCTTCAGTGTTGAAGTTGATTAGCTTGTACACATCTTTGGGTAACCCTTGTATCACGATGTTGGAGGCTCGAATGTCAGCATCATAGCGCTTCTTTTCAACATCATTGAGATCATTGTAAGTGCGTGGTCTATCAATTCCATGGATGACAGAATCATCCTCAGCCGTGGAGATAGCATCTCTGGTTGTACCCATCTACATAAGACCTTCATCGATAGATCGCAGAATGTTCTCACCATTTTCTTTACCCAAGCAATACAATCTGATTCTTTGTGCCCATGATTCATAATCTGTCCTATCAAGCATCGGAGGTCGGGTGTCGGACCCAGCAGCTTGAATGTCATCTGCAACTGACGACATCTCAAAGTCTTCAAACGGGATTTTACAACTTTTGTGACTTAAACCGAGAAATGATTCTTTCTAGGGATTTTACTAAAGTCAACAAAAGAAACCGGAAGATATACTCAGCAAGTTAAACTAAAAGAGAGATACCAGATGAGTCACAGATTGCATCAAGTGTTAAGTTGTGACAAGTCAAGTTACAATATATCCAATTGAGATTAGTCAAGTCGTTAGGATTAACTCACAACGTCAGATCACAATTAGATTAATTGAAACGACTAAAGTTACAACAATTCACGAATTGCAAAATGATTAACCTATCACACGAATCTCATCACTTAGTAAATTTCCAAACAAGTTGAGAAAGTCGCAACCTAAACGAGCAAACCGCAACAAGATGAGCAAATCGCAGGAAGAGTTAACCGCAGGAGAGATCACCACAAGGTGAGATAACCGCAGGGAGTACTAACCGCATAATAAATAAACCTCAAGGTGAGTAACACGCAAGGCACAACCCGCAGCAAGGAGCAAACCGCAAGATGATCAAAACCGCAAGTGTGGTAACCGCAGAAAAAGCAAACCACAGTAGCAAACCACAAATACTAAAACGCAGACCACCAAACCGCAGGAGCTAGTCGCAGTCCACAATGGTCCAAAGTTGTCACTATCCTTGTGTTTTGTCCGTTAACTCAAAATAGTAATCGCAGACAGCTAACCACAGAAATCAAGTAGCAAACCGCAGACAAACAATGGAACAGTAGGGCTAACCGCAGTCAAGAAACACGACCCAAACACAATCCAATCTTCAAAAATACGTATGATATGGCAAAACCAATTGAAAAATAATGTAATACTAACACAAATGATCATAAAAGTACACCTCTAACATGTCACCTAACACTAGATAAATAACCAAGATGTTTTCAAGAAAAACACAACTAACTCACAAAACCACACACAACCACACCAAATAAGATTCACCAAGGCCCTAAGATGTAACCTTGGCTCTTGATACCAATTGTAGGATAATAACTAGTCACAAACATGATGTTACTAATGATTTGGGTGGCGTATGGTTTAAGAGAAAAAGGAAGAAGAGAGAAAACTTGGAACCTTGAGAGAGAAAGAAAAATGTTAGATTAAGAATGAGAAGGTTCAACCCTCTCCCTTGGTGGGAGAGGGGTATTTATACAAAGAATAAAAACGCCCACACCCGGGCTGTGGATCAGGCATACAGTAGGTAAAGACCCGTCCTTCTTCCACGATGTTATTAAAACTACTTCTAACTAATAACTAAACTAACTACGAGCTAACTTAATGCTATTACATTAATTAGGTGACCGAGTCTTTTACAGGAATATTTGTATTCCTAACATGTGGGCAGGTGTTTAACATGTTCTAGGGCAAAGGCTGAATGTCAAAAGCCATCCGGCTTATTGAAATAGCCTGGGATTACCATTTGGAAGTGGGAAAGAATTACGATGGATTTTATCACTAAACTACCTAGAACATCCAATGGGCATGATGCTATTTGGGTAATAGTTGATCGCCTTACGAAATCCGCTCACTTCATTCCTATACGAGAAACGGATGATATGGAAACCCTTGCTAGTTTGTACCTCAAGGAAATAGTTTCCCGACATGGAGTGCCAACATCAATCATATCGGAGCGTGATTCTCGTTTCACGTCAAGATTTTGGCAATCTATGCAAAAGGCCTTAGGTACTCAGATAGACATGAGTACGGCATATCATCCGCAAAATGATGGTCAAAGTGAAAGAACTATCCAAACACTCGAGGATATGCTTCGAGCATGTGTGATAGATTTTGGAAAAGGATAGGAGAAACACTTGCCATTGGTAGAATTCTCGTATAATAATAGTTATCACGCTAGTATTAAAGCAGCACCATATGAGGCACTTTATGGAAGAAAGTGCAGATCCCCGGTCTGCTGAGCCGAAGTTGGAGAAATACAACTTACGGGTCCAGAGATAATCCATGATACGAATGAGAAAATTGTTCAAATCCGAAAACGCTTACAAGCCGTAAGGGATAGGCAAAAGATTTATGCCGATATAAGATGTAAGCCTTTAGAATTTCAGGTCGGAGATAGGGTTATGTTGAAAGTTTCACCTAGGAAAGGTGTCTTTCATCTTGGAAAGCAAGAAAAGCTTAGTCCGAGATACATTGGACCATTTAAGGTTATAGAACGAATTGGTCCAGTGGCATACCGACTTGAGTTGCCGGATGAACTAAGTAATATACACGACACGTTTCATGTCTCAAATCTTAAGAAGTGTTTATCGTACAAATCACTCATCATTCCTATAAAAGAGCTTCAATTGAATGATAAGCTCAATTTCACTGAAGAACAAGTGGAAATTATGGACCGAGAGGTCAGAAATCTAAAACATCACCGGATTCCTATCGTTAAGGTACGCTAGGACTCCCAAAGAGGACCATAGTATACTTGGGAACGAGAGGATCAAATTCGTGCTAAATATCCCCATCTATTCTCACCCTCTCACACTAACTCTAGTTAAATCTCGGGACGAGATTTTCTTTTAGGATGCCTTACTAACTTAACTTAGGCCCTCACTAAAGTACACTAGGATTAGAAATTCCTTACTAACTTAACTTAGGCCCTCACTAAGTACACTAGGATTAGAAATTCCTATAGGATTTTCCCAAGCTAAATTTTTGCTTTATTATATCCTTATGACCTAACTAACCTCTAGACAAGCTCACGTATCCACCTATGCCAACCACTACTATGTTTACTTGATGTAAACATCCCGGTATGTTAAGTAAAGGTTATAAACATATTTTCACTAAGAAAACTATCACTATAATATACCATACTTGCTAGAAAACCCTAAATGCACCTATGTGTTCCCGGTTAGCTTTAAAACCCTAATTGCTTATCTGAACTAACATGATAGTATTTAAGACTTAGATATAAGTTACATTAGTTACTTTATGATATAATAGACTCCCTAGATCATAGTACAACCCCCTAGAACTTAGTTACAAGTCATATACGCACAAAATCCTAATTAGGTCATAACTTCTCAAAACTAGGTCTAAACTATCCCAAATCTTTACCATAAGTTGTCACCACTTAGTATAAGCTACTTAAGACATTATATTAGTTACTAAACATCATTAGGACCCTAAATGAAACACTAAAACCTAGGCAAAACCTTAAACACTCACTAAACAAAACTAGGTTAAAACTTGACCTAAACACCTAAACTAAGCTACTTAAACACCAAAAAACTACCAAGCAACGACCCTAGCACCTCCCTAATATTAAGATAGCACCTTAGCACCTTTAACCACCCAAGAAAGTAGGTGGATTACCTACTTGTCACCACCTTGTCCCTAACCGCCTCCCACGGCTCACTACCAGCACAATCGGCCTATGGCGCCCCCTAGCTACCACCATAGCTGCTCCTCATCACCATCTAGACCTGCCACACCACCCCATAGCTTTTCTTACTCCACCCTCCCCATCCACAACACCTAGCAGCCATGCCTTGCTCACCACTCCATACGCGGGCTATAAATACCCTCCCCTCCCCTCCATTTCTCTTCACACCTTTCTCTCCTCTATACCTCACACCTTTCTTTAGTTTAAGACCCTTAGAAGCTTTTGAGAACGAGTAGTGAAGCCTTGGCCTAGGCGAGTTGTGGTTTAAGTCGAAGGAAACCCTAGAAACCTTTATAGTCTCGTTAACCCTTACACGACTTAGGTAAGCTTTAGTTTACGTATAGTAGTCTTATAATAGACCTAGGATACTTAGTATAAGCCTTAGAAACCATAGGATAGTCTTAAAACTTCTCGTTTGCATGATTTCTTTTCGTAACCCTAATCATAGTCGAATTGCATGTTTACGTGTTACATTGCTTATTTACATGATATAATATTAATTATATCACTTATTTGAACTTATATGAGTTAGACATAAGCTTAGAAACCTAGTTGTTATGTTAAAATATGATTTACCTGCATTTAGGACTATATTTGCAAAACTTTACATGCATAGGGGTATATATCATAAATTCCTGAAAGTATAAAGTCTAGGGACTATTTTTGACATTTTCTAGAAGTTATAAGTGTAAGGACTAGTTTTGCAAAGTATTAAAACCTTAGGATAGAAATTAAAACAAGTATTAAACTAAAAAAGACTAATATTGCAATTATTATAAACTTAAGGGTAAATAGGGTAAATAATGAAAGTTAGTATTGTTTAGGGACTATTTTTATCATTTCTCTAAAATAAATAAGTATAGGTACTAAATGTGCAATAATTAGAAAGTTATATGCTTAATTGTTACAAGTTTATAAGTATAGGGTAGAAAATGTAAATATATAAACTTAAAGGGGTAAAAATGGACTATTTTCATATAAATACAAAACCTATTTAAGTTAGAAGCATAACACAATACTAGGGAGCTTCATGCGAGGAGTACTATGCGGATGTTTTGACGAGTTTGTTGGGTTTACGAATTAAAGTGCCCTAACTCCTCAAACGATTATTGCATATACTTCTGAGATATGATGGCCCGAACCGTATTATATTATAACTAAAACCCTAATAACAACTTAACTCAATAGTAGGGAGCTTCGTGTGAGGAGTATTAACTTCTGAATTATGATGGCCCGAACGGTATTATGTTTATAACATAATACAATAGTAAGGAGCTTCATGTGAGGAGTCATATACTTCTTAATTACGATGGCACAAACGGTGTTTTGTTATATATAAAAACCTAATAGTAATTAGTTAAGAAAGCTGTTGGTTTGATGTACTCTGACCAAACTAGCTATGTAGCTTGTGAGGGTTTAACAATCTTGAACAAATCCAAAACTATTAATATTGAAACACTGATATAACTTTATTAAGTATTCCGAATCTACTTAAACAAAGCTAAGAAGAACTTCAATGATTATATTAAAACCAAACTTTGAACCTGCTTTCTATACAGATTCACTAACAACCCTTATAACTCTTTAATCGTATTCTAAAGTATTCGTACGTCTAATACCACCCTAAGGCTCCTTTTATAGACACAAGGAAAACCTTAAGTCAGTTTACAATACTTGAACGACAAGTAAACTAATTCTAACTTTAACTAATTCTAGAATATTCTAATAACTTTACATAATAGTCCTTTAATGATTTTGCATATCAGTCCATTATCTATAGAAGTACTTTGACTTTCTTTATGCACGAGCAGTACTTTGACCATAATACACAAGCAGTACTTTAAACTTCAGAAGTACTTTGATCTTCAGAAGTACTTTGTTCTTCAGATCCCAACAATCCTCCCCTAACTTGAATTCTACTTTCTTGATTTCAAGTTTCTTTGTGATTCTTTATCATCAACATCTTTATCTTCAAGGAAAGATTGAATCTTTATCTTCTTTCTAACTTGTGTATCAAAGTACTTTTCATCAACAACAGATGATATCTTCACATCAACCAATCTTTTCAGCAACACAGCAACATATGGCAAATGTACATCAAATTATAGAGTTTCATACTATTCTTATCACTTCCACGTGTGTAAACTCCTGTGAGAGGTGAATCATTGAAAATTTAATGGATTTAGATGTCTCTTTACCAAATCCATTAACTCTGGAGTAGCCAATGTTTAGGTTTAGATTAAAAACCATGGTACATTGATAACCATATGATTTTTAGCAAATCATCAGCTATCAACGGATTTGTTAAGTCTTTACCAAGAGTCATTTGCTTTTTGGACTAGTTAGTTCTTTTAGTACAATCACAACCATGGTGAACTAATTACCATACAAATGGTTTTTCCACAGCCTTTACCACAAGCCATTTTCTTGTGGGCTAGCCAACTCTTCACTATTTCGGATATGGTGAGTTGAAAACCATACAATTTTTAGTAAATTATCAACTAAAAATGGATTTGATAATCACATCAGAGCCGTACCCTCATGATGATTCAAACTCTTTCTTGTTTGTTAAACATGGTGAGTTGATTACCATTTGTTGTGCAGTACAAGTACTAACACCATGTGTTCCTCTCAAAACATTTTGTTGCTGTCATCTCATGCATCAAAAAGTTTTTCTTTTTATTTTAAACAAAAACAAAAGACTTTACTGGTTTTATGCAACAAGCAGTACTTTAAGAAAGTACTGTTTGTCTGGCAGTACTTTGAATAAAGTACTTATTATTCAAAAGATTTATACAATAAAAACTACGCCAGTAATTATGCATCATCATCTGAAGTAGTCCATTTGATAAACAACTCAATCACCATAAATGCTACTTCATTCTCAGCTTCTACTTCCATAACATGATCTAGCATTCTGATCATGATATCTCTTGTAAGTGGATATCTTCTTTCTGCTAGCATGTGAATCATAGTCCCATCTTCTAGCTCCAATGAATGCACTCCAGATGATTCAAAGAATCTCCATCTTGTAATCTCCCAATTCTCTTGATTATTCCATAGAGCATCATTACTTGTTTCATTTGTTTCCCAGATGGTTGTAAGATCACCCAACAAGATCAAACCCACTCATGTTGGCATAGTATTCTCAAAATAAACTTGCACATGTTGATATAAATGATATAGATCTTCTCTGTCTATCATATGCAGTATATCCCACAACAGGTTGAATACTCTGAAACTTTCATCTTCTCTATGAAATATGAGATAATCTCCTTCAGATGATTCTACAACAGAAAATGTAGAGATCATGGACTTTTCAGCATCTTCTGACTTCTTTAGATTTTCAAAGTCAACAACTCTTAAGTAGTTTCTCAACTCATCAATTGTGTCAGTTCTTAACAATTTGAGCTTCTTTGAAAATTGATCATCCTGAGTTGTTCTCTTTCTCTTTGACCTTATTTTATCAGCTTGTTCCTTCATAACTTCCTCCAGTTTCTTTTCCTCTTCAGAATCCATAAGAACAAAACTATCCAGTTCTCTTTGAATGGATTGTTGAACAGTATCATATAACTCTTTCACTTCTGGATATCTTAACTTTTGTAATCCTTTATATCCCCTACCCTTTAGAAAACTTATCATAGCATTTCTTTCTTGAGTAATGGTTTTTCTTAGTAGTTGAACAACTGGTTTCCTTGATTCCCTTTCATATTCAGCATCCAAATCTGCTTGATACTTTCTAGCAGCTTCTTCATTCTTGGCTATCTCAAAAGCTCTTAACTGTGCTAAAGTGAACTTCTTCTTCTTCTTTTTGGATTCCTTCATGATTCCCTTTCCTTTATCTTTTGGATCCAATTCCTCGGTAGATTTAGAGGAAGATTGTGAGACTTGAGCCTGTTCAACACCAGGAATACTAATACCTCTTGGTCTTGAAATATTGAGCATAATTTAAGCAATAGTCTCATCATCACTAACAGTATGTTCTTTAACCTCTTCTTGTTGAATTGAAGGACCAGCTTCTTCATCAAAAGTTCTTGTTGAAGGGCCAACTTGTTCATCAAAATCCAAAGCAGTACCTTTCAAAGTACTTTTCACACCAGTAATTTGAGCATCAGTGCCTTCCAAGTCTACTTCTTCTGTATCTCCACTCTTAATAACAACATTGTCAACTTCAAAATTAACTTGCTCTGTTTCATCACTTTTTCTTTCAGCATAATCTTGATGAGCAATGTCTTCAAAGAGATATGTATCCTCATAATGAGGTTCAGCATCTTCATTCAGATTCTTATCAGCCAAATTCCTCCCCAATGTGAATGAAGTATGCTTTTTAAGCTTCTTTTTCTTAGACTTAGATGTCTTCTTAGACTTCTGACCACTTTTTCTCTGATGCTTCACCCACAACCTGTGATGCTTAACTAATGGCCAAACAGATTTTCTCAACCTTTTTAACTTGGCTTTCAACTTCAATATCTGATCAGCTTGAGCATTAACCACCTTCTTCAGTCTTCTAAACTCTCTAGTCAAAGCATAATTTTCCAATTCTCCCTCATCTACTCTAGATGGTTGAGACCCGTCTGTGGAAGTATAATCATTGGGAGATAGTGATGGATGCACACCTTGCTTAGATTCAGTAGAACTAGCACCTTGTAGGAAAGCAGTATGTTGAGAAGTACTTTCTCTTGAAATAGTTCTTTCACTTGAAGGAGTATGGTGAGGTAATGCATGAGGTGGGGTTGGAGTATGTGCTGACTCAGAATGTTCAAAATCACTAGCTGCATCAGCTTCTTCCCTAACAGCTTGTGCTACTTCAAATATATGAGCAGTCAAAGGTGTATTGTACCCAGAAAACTTGATACTCTTCTTAGACATAAATGTAAACACCTTTGGTGGAAGTGAAACAACAGGTAAAAAGTTTTGAGGTTTGGGAAGATCCTCAAGCTATTTGTTCAAGAATACTTGAATAAATCTAGGGTACATTAAGAATGGTGAACCATTATTGATATGAGTAAGCATACCATCAAGAATCATATTTGAAAAATTAAAAGGTTTATTGGTAGCTAAGCCTACTAATGCTGAAGCTATGTATTGACCAAACTGATCCCAAGCAGTACTCTTAGGACTCAGGCAATGAAGTAAAACATGAACAAGGTACTTCCAATGAGGGCTAAATAAAGGTTTCTGAAAAGTAAGTTTAGTAAGAGCACCTTCATACCCTATGTCTCTGAGTGAGTTCCAAAGTACTTGTCTATCAAAAAGAACATTACCTTCTTCGTCATTAAACAGTAAGTCCTCTCTGAGTGTAGCCTCAGTGATACGAATTTGCCTTCCAGTTACCATAGCTTGAATAAAAGCTTCATCTTCTTCCAATCCAGATGTAGCAGTAGCCTAGAATTCTTAAAACCATGGTTCAATGATGTCAGGATTGACCATAAGAGCATAGTTAATTGAAGACCCAGTGAGGAAATCAATGATGCCATGAAAATCAACATTCAACTGTGTCTTGTCCAAATTAGCGATCATGTTGTGCTTGTTAACAGTTGGACGATTAGCCATTGATTGGTTTTGGAAGAGAGATGTGCGTCGGTGATTAATTAGTTTGAAGTTTAAATATTTGGAAAAGGAATAACAAAAAATTGATTGATCAATTATAGTATATATTTATTTTCCAAAGAAATACTTAGGAAAGTATTTCTCGGGTCGTTCTCCCACCGAAGGTTGAATTGAATCTCGAATTATCGATTCGTAAATCGTGTCGTGAAAAGTGAAATGTGAAAATTGTGATCAAGAAATTCAAATAATAATAAACAATGCTGAATTATGCAAGAAGTACAAGCTAGATATGCACCAAAGTTAAAAACGTAAAAACGGAAAAGCAAACGCGTTTATTAAAACGTGACTTTTATTGAAAAATGATCCTAAAAACTTGAAACAATTTTCTAAAAATCTTAAACTAATAAAAAGAATTTCCAAAGAAAGAAAAATATTTTTTTGAATTTTCTTTAATTTTCTACGAATTTATTTTGATTTTTGTATTTTTAAATGAATTAAAAATAAAAGAAAATAGAAAAATAAAAGGGAAAAATGAAATTTAATTTTTGAAATATCTAAAATATTATAAAAGAATTTCCTAAAATATTTTTGTATTTTTAAAGGCTTTTTCTGATTTTTTTTATTGATTTTTGATTATTAAAAATGATTTAAAATTGATTAAAATTGAAGAAAAATTAAGAAAAATATCAAATCAACTAAGAAAATCTAGAATATTATAAAAAAACTTGCAGAAAAATTTTGAAAAAGAAATAAGAACCAGAAGTGCTTATTTAGGCTAAATCAGCTTATCACAAGTGCTTATTAATAAGCACTTTTGACAAAATTGAATGAAACTTGAAACAGGGGTGTATTAGACTCTAATAAGCTCAAATATACCAAATTCAGATCAAAAGTAACTCAGAAGCATAAGAAATAAGCAATAAGCAGTTGAAAATAAGCTCTAAGTTTAAGCAGATGTTAGCCAAAATAAGCCAGAAGCTCAGTGATCATGAAAAGTATTTAAACAATTTCAATAACACTCAGGAACAGCAATCAAGTACAAGTTATAAGCCAAAAAGAACGATTGCAGGCCTAATGTACATTCAGCAAAACAAGTGTTATGTACCTAACTTCCAAGCTAAAATAAGCAGACTTAATAAGCTCTAAGATGCAAACTAGTAGGGGCAAAAACAACTCTATACTACTGGCTTCTCAGAAATCTAAATTGCATTCAATGAACTCAATGTAGCAGCTAGAAAAGAACTACTGAACCAGGGCAGTTAGGACAGTTATGAACTGATGGAGTAGGGCACATCAGACCTGGCGCACATACTTGCAGACTATAAAAAGCTACCTAATGGAACTTCAAAATCCAAAATAAGCTCAAACTAATCAAGCCTACTCTACAAACAACTTATGCAATCAATTTAATAAGCTAAATCCTACTTAAGCATACCTAGAATCAAGTCCAAAAAGGACTGTTTGGGACAGGGGTCTGGTGCAGGGGACATGATAAGCCAAACAGCTCACTATGAGCTTAATTTCAAACAAGCAAATGAAGTCCAAATCCAAACTTCCTTCTTGATTATGAATCACAAGCAACTAACTAACATAGATCAATACTATTAAAGAATCTCTAATGATTAATAAGCTCAGTAAGTGATCTGATGTTTAACCCCTTTTTTTACTGGTATAGAAATTTAATACAGTATGTAAAAAATGATCTAAAAGGCTGAGTAACCAAAATGATCTATGCATTAACACTACAGATGCAAAATAGAACTACTAATGATCCTAGTTGAACTACTATTATATCTTAAATCTAATATCACCTATGTGATCAAATCCAAGCTGTTTTTAGTAACTGATTTTAACGCTAAGTATGCAAAATCTATAAAATAACCAGAAACTGATGCAAAACAATAACAAATAACTAATATGATTTAACTACAGCTAATCAAAGTTCAACAGGTGGCCTAAACTAAGTTTGACTTAGAAAAGTCAACTCTTCCAAACACGACTTATACTAGTTATATTAACTGATTAACGAAACAAGTGTAATATTTGAACTACTAAACCACCATTTACGCTAACACACTGATTCAACTAACTCAGAGAAACTCAATATCACAGATCTACCATATCTAGCAGAATTGAAACAGAATATATGAAGAACTATCAACAAGCATTAAACTAGCATTAACTAAGCAACTAATGAACTAAATCAAACAACTATAAGCAGATTAAGCAGAACTAAAACAAGCTAAAACTTAATATGATTAAAGCAGAATAAAAACTTGAAATGTAAATAGGATCTTACAAGATAAACCCTCAGCTGAACAGAGGGAACATTTGAAACTAAGCCTATCTTTAGATAGGCTAATCCACACCATAACAATCACAATTTACCACTGAATTATCCAAATTCATCATGAACCCAGCCTTTGATTTTCGTTGATCAGAAGCAAAATCACCAATTTAAGTAGAAACTATTGCACTAAACTTACTACAAGCTATTGTTAAGCTTGAATGAGCTAATAAGAAAAGTAAATGAGAACTCAAAACAGATTTTAGAAGAATAAATTGCTTGGAAATTTAAAGGAAAAGGATATTAAATGAAAACTCCAATTTTATTGAAAACTTAAAGTGAATACAGATTTAGAAAGCTGAAAATACAATAAGCTGCAACTAATAAAACTACTAAACTACCTCTAAACTATACCTACTCCTACTCCTATATCTAACAGCTTCAAAATGAGGAGAGGCGTCTCTATATATAGCTGTGAGGTGAGGAGCGTCTTCAGAAGGCTCTAGAAACGGTATCCACCAAGAATATACTCCACTAGATCCCTGGTGACACCTTTGAACCAATCACAGCCTTGTATTCCTTCTCATGAAGCGTCCAGTCCAATTATAAGCTCCCACGTGTCATTCTTTGTGTCAGAGTAGTCAGGATGTGGGGAATTTGACGGTTATGCCCTTAATTAGGTGAATTTGATGGGTAAATTTTCTAGGGTTCATGTCTGGTGAAATTGGGGGAAAAGGTAAAAAGGCGCGTGGTGTGTGTTTGTTATATTTTTATTATTGTTTGACCTGGTGTTTGACCGAGTTATATTAAAATGGTGGATGGGTCGGGTTTTGATGGAAAGAATGAGTGGACTGGTATATTTTAGGAAGGGATTGGGTTTGTTTTAAGTAAAAGATAATTGGGCTTGGTGGGATTATAATTGCATTAGACCAGGCTTATGTAAGCTTAGTAGTTTTAGAAAAGAAATTCACAAGGATCATCTATGTAAGCTTCATATTTCCAGGGACCAATTGTGTAAATTCACAAAGCTTTAATCCAAGGACCATTATTGCCATTCTTCAATTCTTCAAGGGTTATATTGGCACTTTGAGCTCAAACTTGGTCCATTATGTAAAAATCCTTCCCCGGCCTCGGCTTTTGAATCTTTTTCCATTCCCGTGCTCGTGTTTGCCGTCTTATCTTTGATTTTTGTCCATTTATTTAATATCCATACCTGCACTTGCAAAAACACAAAAACAAACATATTTGGCATTTATGGGCAGGTTTTTGATCGTTTAGGTCCGGTTTTGGTCGAATAAAAGGTGTGTAAATTAATACACACCAAATAACGATTAGAGTAAAAAGATATGGAAGAGATAAGCAAATAAATGGATAATATTCAAAAAATCATGGCCCAATAAATGAATTTACCGTTATTTTTGGAATTTATCACCTCCATATCTTTTGCAAAGTTGTTACCCTCGTCTTTTTGACCATTGGAATAGTACTCTGACAAAACAGTACTTTCCACTAAGTACTAGGCAGTACTTTCAAACCAATACTAAGCAGTACTTTGCCCAAAAGTACTTTCCACCCTATTGGACTAAACTATGTTGCCTCCCCTCAAACAAAGAATAGGTATTTATACCTCCCCTCAAATATAGCTTAATAATTAATCATACCAATACTCACCACTAAATGGTTGAATCTTGAAACATCAAATCCCTTTGTGAGTAAATCAGCTACATTATCGTCTGTGTGGACTTTAACCACATTAATAAGCCTGTGCTCACAGCAATCTCGAATAAAATGATACCTAATCTGAATGTGCTTGGTCTTGGAATGATAAATAGGATTCTTCACAATACAAATTGTACTCTCATTGTCAATGTTGATAGGAGTATTCTTGAAATTGAATCCATAATCCAAGAGTTGATTCTGCAACCAAAGTACTTGTCCACAACAGCTTGCAGCTGCAACATATTCTGCTTCAGTGGATGATGTTGCTGCAAATATTTGTTTCTTACATTACCATGAGACTAATCTTCTTCCAAGATATTGACATCCTCCAGTGGTTGATCTTCTATCATAATTGTCCCCTGCATAATCACTATCTGAAAAAGCTTCTAAGTGAAAAGGTGAATCCCTAGGATACCACAACCTGATGAGGCGAAAAGTGTACTGCTTTTAAGGGGTCATTTAAGCCCGAATTCGATATTATTTGATCAAATATTGCCCTAAATCGTTCCTTTTGTCATTTTAGGTACTTTTGAGGAAGAATCTGGAAAAGGGAGCATTTTGGACGTTTTTGGAGCATAAAAGTGAAGAAAACGGCAAAGTCTCAAATTTCCTTGCTGGAACAGTACCTGATGGCATCAATCTTGTACACCTGACGGCGTCAAGAGTTATAAAAGAGGTGGATATGGAACTTATAACGTGACGGCCCAGAGAGTTTTCAAGCATATTGGCCTGACGGCGTCACCAAGGCCGTTAGGGTCCAAATGTACGTGACGGCCCAGAGTGATTTCCTACATGACTTTGTCACAAATGGATCTAGGCAATACCATTTTCATCATGGCGGCGAGTTGACGGCGTCACAAGTTAATACATGATGCCGTCAAGTTATAAACTCTATATATAGTTTTCCAATTTTCATTCATTAGTGTGTAACTTTGAGGGAGTAAACCCTAGACGAATTTTAACAGCTTTTCAAGGGTTTCAACCCCTTGATTCTTCAATGTTCAATTGAAGATAAGTACTTATCCAAATCATTCAATATGTCTATGTGTTGTTTGATTATATCTTACGCTTGTCTTCTCTTTAACATGCTAGGCTAGATCTTTATTGTGTTTGCTTAGATGTAGTGAAACCTAGATGTTGATTATGGGTTGATTGTTTGTTTATAATTGTTACGGATGATTGTATTCGATGTTAGGCTTAAGAAAGCTGGCAGACTTCCATTGGTAACTTGCTTGAACGTCTTAAGAAACATGATCGGAGGTGTACTACAATTTTTGGTTGTATTTAATGCGTAAGAGAATTCTAATGATCCCATGTTAGGAGCTTCTAACGGCTCGACAAAGGAGTGAAGTAGGATCTTATAGAGTTAGGGAATATTGTACACTGCCCTAGGACTAGTATTAAGGAATATGACCCGTCATCCATGCAATTGTAACAAGCTAATCAACCTGTAAAAGATATCTAGGGAGTAATGAAATCTAAGTAAACACAATTTTCCTCATTATTGTTTCCACCACATTAGTGTATTAGTTTCATTTTCATTTTTGTTATTTTATTTTGATTGCATCTTTAGTTAATTGGGTTAGTTGGCTAGCAACGAATTCCGCCCACTCCTTCAAAACCCGAGATTTTAATTGCTTTCCATAAAATATAAAAATACAAAAAGAATCATCCCTCACCTCTAGACCTAGTTTAGTAGGCTTTCTAATTCTAGCGACACTATTCCTGAGTTGAACGATCAATCCCCCGGTACTTGTCACTATACTATACTACAATGATCAGGTACACTGCCTGGTGGGGGTTGTAAGCTTCTCGAGATCCCTTGAGAGGTAAAACCTGTTGCGAGGGCGCAATTCCCACGTATCACAACCCTAACTTAGGTTTATCCTTGAGATACCTAAAAATCCTCTTGACTGCATTCATATGTGAAACTTTGGGTGAGACCTGATATCTTGCACATAAACATACAGCAAAAGTGATGTCAGGTCTAGATGCAGTTAAGTACATAAGACAACCAATCATAGATCTATAAAGCTTAACATCCACATCATCTCCATCTTCATCCTTTCCTAATGGTTTATTAGCATCAATAGGTGTGGAGGCTGGCTTGACAATGGTAAAGTTAAACCTTTTAAGAATGTCAGTGACATACTTATCTTGACTTATGAAGATTCCACTACTGGATTGTTTAACTTGAAGCCCTAAGAAGAAAGTTAATTCACCCATGGAACTCATTTGAAACTCTTGTTGCATGAGCTCTTCAAATTCTTTCACCATTGACTGTTTTGTGGCTCCAAAAATGATATCATCCACATAAACTTGAACAAGCATAATATCCTTTTTGTCTCTTTTGATAAACAAAGTCTTATCAATTACACTTCTCCTGTAACCATGTTGCAATAGAAAAGAAGAGAGTCTCTCATACCAATCTCTAGGAGCTTGATGAAAACTATACAGAGCCTTAATAACTTTATAGACTTTGTTTGGATGTACAGGATCTTCAAAACCAGGAGGTTGTTTAACATAGACTTCCTCTTGAATTGTGCCATAAAGAAAGGCACTCTTGACATCCATTTGGTAAACAAGAAAGCCCATATATGATGCAAAGGCCAAAAACAACCTTATAGCTTCTATCCTAAACTCCAAATTGTCTACTCCAAAACAAGAAACATCTGTCCTAGGTGGTTGAAAACTACCAGTGGGTGGAGGAACTTCATTGTATCCTTTTTCTTTCTTAAACTCAGGAGGTTTTTTACTAATTGATTCCTCATCACTAGATGTGTTTTCTTCTAAGCTAATGAATTCTTTATCACTAGTGGAGATGATAAGTTGGGTTCTCTTCTGAACTACTATACTCAACATCATAACCTAGGCCAGTTTTAATATTTGTTGTTCTTTGTTTCTCTACAAAACTAACATGTGATAGGCCTGATTCTTTCCAACTAGAAAGTTTTGCTAACAACTTATCTCTTTCTTTAGTGATCTTTTCAAGTTAAGAAACCTTACATCCTAACTTCCATTCACTCAACTTTAATTGATAGTCTTGTTGTTCATATTTTTCTACCCAGGCCTTCATTATTTTCATGAGTGATTATTTTGGCTTTCATTGATTCTAAAGTCAATTGATAACCAGCTACTTCAGGCCTATCCCTTCTATAATTATCTCTTTCAGTCTCATATTCTTTAAGCAACTTTTGATAAGAATTACTACATTTAGAGCATACATCAAAGATAGTGGATGAACTTCGTGAAGTAGCTACCATAGCAATCTGAACAGGTTCTTCTTCACTTTCCATGCTTTAATCAAAGCTTCCTAGACCATCTCTTGATTCCGAAGCAGCAAATCCTGGTTCCTCATCAAAAACTGTTTCAGGTTGTAATCTTAAAGAAAACGAAGTAATTTAACTTCACAGTTTGTTTTGTTGTTTTTGATTTTTTTTTTTTTTTTTTTTTTTTGTGTTGTTAACACTTCAGGAAAAGTGTTAATGAACTTTTTTGATATGATTATATTTTTACAAAAACTTTTAACAAATTTGTGTGAAATTTGTACAAGGAGGGTTTTGAAAACCACTAAACTTAAAACGATTTTAAAAACACGAAACAACCTCCCCGGCAGCGGCGCCAAATTTTGATCGGTCCCGAAACGGTCAGATATTATTAACCAAGGTCAATAAGTCAAAGACAGCCTCGTTCCAATTCTCCGGTGATAGTATAGTGTGTCCCCGGGTCGTTATATCCCAGCGAGATTGAAATGGTGCTTTGGAAATCGTTTTTGGGAATGAGTGGCACTGGGGACAGTAGCCAAGATGATATGGAATTGATTTTGCTACTGATATTTTGGTGTTTGTACAATGAGATAATATTCACAAATAACAGTTATACAGGTATATGCACAAATTCAAAAATTGGAATTACGTAACAGACAGAAAAATGAGTTTTATCAGATTACAAACTACAGGGGGTGCAAGTGAACTTTTGAAAACTTAAAATTAAAAGAAAATTTAAAATGAAAATGAAATTATAAAAATGATTATTTTAATATTTAAATATTACTTAATTAATTAAAACTATTTAAAATGTAATTTAAACCTAATTTAAATTAACTAAAAATTACAAAGATTACAAATTAAACTAAAAACTTGCAAAAATATTTTCTAAACCTTAAAATGAACTTGAAGAAAGTATAAAAAATAAAAATAAATATTTTTGTCTTTTTATGAGTTTTTTATCAATTAAAAACTACTTATATTAATTAAACTATTTAAACTGTTTTAAATTACAACTAATACTAAATTACTTAGAAAATTATGGAAAAATTTATAAAACTATTTAACCATCACAGGAATCCTACAAAATTATAAAAACTTCTAAAAATTATATTTTAGGATATTTCACTAATTAATTAACTTAAATCTAATTTAAATAATTAAAATAAGAAAAATAGAAAATGAACAGTAGAAACTAAAAATATATTTTCTAAAAGTCTGAACTAATTTATAAAACTTAGAAAAATTATAAAAACCTACTGTTGTTAATAAAAATTTAAGAAAACTAATTAATTACTAATATTACTTATTTAATTAATTAAAATATTTTTAAATCTAATAAATAGTAAACTGTTTAGGAAAAATCTAAGAAAGTTATTTTAAATACTTAAAGGTACTAGAAAATTAAGAAAATTATAAAATGGAAAACTGCTTATAAATAAGCTGAAATAAAAATTGAAAAAGATAGAATCTATTAAATAGAAGCTATCACTAATTTTATGTTAGGTTTTTTGGACTTTTTCTTTTTGACAGCTAAAGATATGATGAAAATGAGAAACTTTTGTGAAACAACTTTTTATCTAGCTTAAAAATAAGCTGTGTGCACCCCCTTTAAGCAAGACAGTTGACTTTCATTGACCAAGTTAGCAAATTAAGAACAAATGATTGTATGTGGGGTCCACTGATGTAAATTAAGATTCAACTAAGTTACTTTGACTTAAATAAGCTAGAAACAACAAGCCATGAACACTGATAAGCTAATAAGATCCAAAATAAGCACTTGATGATTTGCACTTAACACAGAAATGGGACAAACTTTAGAGTTGATTCCAGGTGGGGTCCACTAGTTCCTAGGTCAAACTAAGGGTCAAACCTTGTAGCCTGGTAGGAGGGGGTTGGGAAAACCAAATGTAAACCACTAGGACCCACTGAGTTGGTCTACAATAGCCACCAAAGGTGGTGGTGTTGTGATGGATTGTTGATGCAGGGGAGGTGTTCTTCCCTGCAGGTGTGTTCCAGAGGCAAAATAATCCACAAATAAAATTCACAAAAATATAACAACTATGGAAATCTAAAGTTAAGCTGATAGACTAACCACCCAACAAGTTTCAAGTCCTAAGACCAAGCACAAAAATCAATAATTTTCAAGCCATTTTGAGAAAAAAACTGAGATGGTCACTTTTGTCTTTTTGAGAAAACTTGATACTTTGACTTATGTGAACCTAGATCTTGATTTACTGATTTGTTATGATGTTTCTAACCACAATGAAGCTAAATCAAGTGAACTTAAGCACTTATGCAAAGTTTTGAGTGATTGTGATGCTCAAATACCTATACAGTTAACTGTATGGGTGTTTTGTCTTTGATTTTGACTTTGTGTGTTACAAGCACCAATTTTAATACACCTCAAGTCTAATTATACCTAATGCAAGCTGAGGGAACAATGATCAAGGCAAAATTGCAACTGAATACCACAGCAATCTAATAAACCAAACACCCCTTTTGCAATGATTGTTTTATAGATTTCAAAGCGATTCAAGGTTTAAGACCACAAACTTGGTTTCAGAACTTCACTTAGGCTAAGTTAAGCTGAATCAAACACTTGTTCACTGGTTTAATCAACAAATACCCAAAGTTACTAAATGAACTAATTTTAACTGCCAACTTATGAATTTTAAACAACTATGAGAATTAAAAAACAACCTACTGATTTTAAGCTAGATTATACCTATTTAACACTGGATAAGCACAAATACGCAAGAAATAAGCTATGCTACAGAAAGTATAAGAAATTAAGAATTTTAGAGGAAATTCAAATTAAGCAAAGCTTACAAACCACCCTTAGCATGAACAAAGCGTTTTCCACAGATGCCTATCTTTAGATAGGCTTAATCCACTTCCAAGCTTGCCCATCAATGCCTTAGAAACCTGAAATCAAACTCAAGACAAACACAGTTGACTTATGTTGACTTATTTGATGTTTTTGATTCTTTTCTACTAGTACTGAGTTTTATTGTCTCTACAAGCTTTAACAAGCTTAAGGGAGCCTAAGTGACCCTAAATAAGTCCATAACCATTGATACAAGTGATTACTAAGGTTATTAAGAAATTCAGAAACAAAAGTAAATTGCTTTCACAAAGATGGAACTGAAACTTGACTTTTTATTACTAAGAAACTTTAAGGATACAATAAAAACAGAAACTACACTGATTGAAAGCTAAGTTACACAAAGATAATTTGAAAAACAACTTATACGACCTAAATTATTGAAATTAAGCTAACACTCTTTCTCTTGGACTTCTCTTCTTTAAATAGTTGTGGATTAGGGTTCCTTTTGAGCCTCTGAGCAAATCCCACTCTTAATCTCGACCTTTGGATGTCTGAATCACTCTAATCTTTTGCCACGTGTTTTGGCGGGAAAGATTTTTTTTGCAATTTGCTTCTGATAATCAGACAAAGGGGTGGTGCATTAAATGCTGAGGTGAGGGTGTATGCTGAGTGGTTTGGGTGGTGGATTTGACAAGGATGGTGCGGTGGTGGTGATGGGATGGCTGCAAGTGGTGTGGGGGAGGCTGGGAGAGGGAAAGGGGGTAGGGGTGGTGTTTGACTCGGTTTGACCAAGGGGTCAAAGTTTGACCCTGGGTTTTATTATAAGGGGTTGTGGGCTGGGTATTTTGTGGAGTGGGCTTAGGATAGAATGGGTGGGCTGGGGTTTGATTATGGATTGGATTTGGAGTAGTATTATTTATTAAGGGTCCAGTTTGGTTTTGTATGTTCACAAGGACCAATTTTGTAATAATTCGAAAGTTTGGGGGTGAGGTTTGGCAATCTTCCAAAGTTTCCATAAGAGTGTTTTATGCCAAGTGATGAATAGTATGAGGTCCAATATTGATTTTTTCCATTTTAATTTCACCAGGGACTATTTCTGCCAAACTTTCAAACTTCAGGGACCTGTTGTGTAATTTCACTAAACTTTTCCACCAAGGACTAATCCTGCCATATATGAGAAGTACAAGGACAAAATTTGTTTTTCTCAAAGTTTTAATATCCCAGGGACCATTTTTGACAATTTTCCAAACTTCAAGGACTAAACTTGACATTTTGTGAAACTTTGCACCAAAGGACTAATTATGTAACTTTTTGATTTAAAAGGACCTTTGGTGACTTTTTCAAGTTTTTATAACAACCAGGGACTAGATTTGACAACTTTTAAAAGATGAGGGACTGAAACTGCCAATTTTGCAAACTTTGTACGTTTTTCATCTGTTTTTTATTATTTTGCATTTGGAACATATAAAACACTTTCCTGGGATAATTTCACTATTTTGATTCAATATTGAGTGTTTTTAGATGTTTTGGCAGCTCAGAAAAGGTAAAAATGATGAGTATTTACACACTCATCAATCCCCCACACTAAAACATTGCTAGTCCCTAGCAATCTTTTGAGAAAAACATGATGGATTTGAAAACCTCTTTACCAAAAGCCATCACTTCTGGAGTAGCCAGGTGTAAGAATTGTGGCACACCTGATAACCGTGTGATTTTGAGCAAACCACCAGCTGTCAACGGATTTGATTAGTCTTTACCAAAAGCCGTTTGCTTCTGGACTAGCCAACTCTTGATGGACTAAGTCAACATCTTGGTGAGCTGATTACCAATTATGGATTTTCCACGGCCTTTACCACAAGCCATAATCTTGTGGGCTAGCCAACTCATTCGCTTTATGGGATATGGCGAGTTGATTTACCATACAATTTTTGGCAAATTGCAAGCCATCAACGGTTTTGAGATGTCTTTACCAAGAGCCGTTTGCTCCTGGACTAGCCAATCCATTTGTCATTTAGACTTTGGCGGACTAATTACCACAAAAATTTTGAAATAAAGTGAAAAATTTTTGAAAATTTTAGGCCTAAAATGGGGGTACTTAGAAAGTATTTTGTGATAAAATTCGTAAGAATTCCCCCCCCCCCCCCACACTAGAATTGAATATTGTCCTCAATATTCAAAGCCCCGGCTATTATGCCGAATCTCTGAACGGAAAAAGCTAATATTTGAATCTAACTGTGGAAATGTCGATTTTATTTTTCACTTTATTTATCTGTACATATAAACATTTTTTTTTACTGAGACTTATATACATATTTACTTTTCAAAAGGTGGGGGACGGCCACTCCCCCACACTAGAGTGGTAGAAAGTAGAAAGAAGTCAGAAATACGGGTGAAAACCCATATATTTTGCTAATTTTTGTTCACCGAGTCACTAGCTTGACTCGATCCCCGAATTCATTGGTCCATGGGGAAAGTTTGGAGATCCAGGACAACCATGGGTGGTATGTCCTCTCCAAAATAATGTTTCAAACGATGACCATTCACTTTGAAGTTGGGACCTTCGGGTTGAGATAACTCAACAGTCCCGTATGGATATACTTTAGCAACAGTGAATGGTCCAGTCCATCGGGTTTTTAATTTCCCTGAGAAGATCTTTAACCTCGAATTGAAAAGAAGGACTCTGTCACCGACGTTGAAAACGCGGTTCTTAATCTTAGAGTCGTGAATCTTCTTTGTCTTTTCTTTGTAGATCAAAGAGTTCTCGTAGGCTTGATCACAAAGTTCGTTTAATTCATTGATTTGAACCTTACGGTGATCACCCGTTTTATGAAGGTCGTAGTTTGCATGTTTCAAGGCCCAGTAGGCTTTATGCTCGAGCTCGATCGGTAAATGACACGCCTTCCCGTATACAAGCTTGTAGGGAGTACACCCGATGGGTGTTTTGTAAGCTGTACGGAAGGCCTAGAGTGCATCATCTAGTTTATCCGACCAGGAAGCACGGTTTTCACCTACTGTCCTCTCAAGAATCCGCTTAATACCCCGGTTGGAAACCTCCACCTGCCCACTTGTTTGTGGGTGATACGCGGTAGAAAGACGATGAGTAACACCGTACTTTAGCATGACTTTTGCAAATTGATCATTGCAAAAGTACCGCGATCACTAATGATGGCACGTGGAGTTCCAAAACGAGCAAAGAGGGATTTCAAGAATTTCACAACAACTCGGGCATCGTTAGTGGGTAAGGCCTTAGCCTCAACCCATTTTGACAAGTAGTCAACAGCCACGAGAATGTATTTGTTTCCACGAGAAGATGGGAATGGCCCCATAAAATCAATGCCCCTGACGTTAAAGATTTCACAAACTTGAATGGCATTTTGTGGCATTTCGTTCTTTTGTGAAATATTCCCGTGACGCTGACAAGCATCACAAGCTTTGACTAACTCGTGGGCATCCTTATAGATTGTGGGCCAATAGAAACCGGAGTCAAACACCTTTTTGGCGGTGTAGTTAGGACTATGATGGCCCCTGGTGGGTCCAGCATGGCAAGCCTTGAGAATATCAGCGTCTTCCTGTCCGTATACACATCGCCTGATGACTTGATCGGCACAGATTTTGAAGAGGTAGGGGTCGTCCCAGAAGTAATGTTTAACATCTTTGAAGAATTTGTTCTTCTGTTGGGATGTCAACCCTTTCACGATGAAGTTACCCGCATGGTAATTTGCAAAGTCGGCAAACCATGGGGTAGTAGAGTCACCACGAAAAGCAACCGCATTGAGTGTCTCGAGAGGAAATGTTTCATTTATTTCCTGTTTCTCGGACACATCCTGATGAGGGTTTTCTAATCGTGAGAGATGATCAGCAGCAAGGTTCTCGGCTCCTTTTTTATCACGGATAATGATATCAAATTCTTGGAGGAGGAGAACCCAACGGAGAAGCCTCGGCTTTGCATCTTGCTTTGCAAATAGGTACTTCAAGGCCGAGTGATCCGTATACACTACGCATTTGGTCAAGATTAAGTACGACCGGAATTTTTTAAAGGCATACACCACAGCTAGGAGTTCTTTTTCAGTGGTGGTGTAATGACTCTGAGCCTTGGTCATAGTTTTGCTTGCGTAGTGTATAGGCTGAAAGTATTTTGCTTTTCGTTGCCCCAAGACCGCACCTATGGCAAAATCACTAGCATCGCACATAAGCTCAAAAGGTAGGTCCCAATCGGGGGCAACAAGAATCGGTGCCTCGGTAAGCTTTTTCTTTAATGTTTCAAAAGCTTCGATGCACTCAGGAGAGAAGATGAAAGGAGCATCCTTCTCGAGGAGATGGGTCATAGGCCGGGCAATCTTAGAGAAATCTTGGATAAGCCTACGGTAGAAGCCGGCATGACCCAAAAAGCTCCTAACACCTTTAACGGTGGTGGGATGAGGTAATTTAGCGATGACATCGATTTTGGCTTTGTCAACCTCAATCCCGTTTTTTGAAATTTTATGGCCGAGGACAATGCCCTCCTTGACCATAAAGTGGCTCTTCTCCCAGTTGAGACTCAAATTTGTTTCTTTACAACGTTTAAGCATTTGTTCCAAGTGGGAGAGACAAGACTGGAATGAATCCCTGATGACTGAAAAGTCATCCATGAATACCTCCATGGTTTTCCCGATCATGTCGGAAAAGATAGACATCATGCACCTCTGGAACGTGCCTGGTGCATTACATAAGCCGAAAGGCATACGTCTGTAAGCCAAAGTTCCGTAGGGGCATGTGAAGGTAGTCTTCTCTTGATCCTGGGGATCAATGGGGATTTGGAAGTAACCCGAGAAACCATCGAGGAAACAGTAGTATTCATTCCCCGCTAGTCTTTCGAGCATCTGATCCATAAAAGGGAGAGGAAAATGGTCTTTACGGGTGGCTTCATTCAACTTACGATAGTCAATACATACTCGCCAACCCGTGACCAAACAAGTCGGAATCAACTCTTTTTCCTCATTGGTGACAACGGTTATGCCACCCTTTTTAGGAACACAATGAATTGGGCTAACCCAAGGACTATCAGATATAGGATAAATCAATCCCGCATCAAGAAGTTTAAGAACCTCTTGTTTGATAACTTCGTGGATTTTGGGATTTACCCTTCTCTGTTGTTGCACTGCTGGCTTAAAATCATCCTCCATTAAGATTTTGTGTGTACAAAAGTCTGGGCTTATGCCCTTAATGTCAGAGAGTTTCCAAGCAATTTCTTGTTTGTTTGCTTTAAGAACCTTTAGGAGTGCAGCCTTTTCCTCATCTTTTAAGTCTTTGGCAATAATGACGGGTAATTTATTATCACCCTCCATAAATGCATATTCTAGATGAGGAGGCAAGTCCTTGAGCTCAACCTCGGGAAATTCTTCAGATTTTTCAGATTTTTCAATAGACTTAATTTCCTCTTTATGAAGTATTTTGGGAGACGGAGAGGGTGAAGGATCGTCATTTAACAATCTTTCAAGAAGAAGAATGTCCCCCTCCGGGTCAAGATAGTTTTCATCAACCCCATGCGGGATTGAGCTATCTTGAGCAAGAAAAGCCTCGACCTCTTCCAGAAGGAAGTCACTTCCCTCAAACGGAGTGAGAGAAGGGGAAGAGTCGGAAATGATAGGATCAGTAGAAGGAGTGGTACTGCCACTTGCTGAGAAACCAAGGACTTCTTGAGAATACTCCTCAGACGCAACATCGATGATGTCAATTCGGTTAACCGTTTCAGCGTCATAGTTAGAGGAGTATCTTGAAGTCTGATCAAGATTGAATGTGATGGCTTCACCACCAACACGTAGAGTGATTTCTTCTTCGAATACATCGATTAGAGCACGACCCGTTCTTAAGAATCCCCTCCTGAGAATGAGAGGAACTCTTGGGTCAGCATGAAAATCAACAATCACGAAATCTGTCGGAAAATGGAACTTTCCTACTTTCACGAAGATATCTTCGGCAATGCCGAGAGGACGAGATATAGTACGGTCTGCAAGCTCGAGTGTCATGCAGGTCGGAGTGAGAGCAGGAAGAGAGAGTCTTTTCTAGACTGTGTAAGGCATCAGGTTAATGCTTGCGCCAAGATCGGCCAAGGCAAAGCATTCAACCATTCCCGGGAAAATACAAGGAATGAGAAATTTCTCGGGATCTCCAAGCTTTTCGGGAAGCTTTTTCAAGAGCACTGCTGAGCAATGCTCATTAAGCGGAGTTTTTGTCATCTCACAGAGTTTTTCTTTGTTGCTTATCAAATTTTTGATTGTTGAAGCAAACTTAGGCATGAGAAGAAGAGCATCCGCGAAGCTAATATCGAAATGTAACTCTTGGAAAATTTGATAAAATTTTTCCATCTGATGATTAGCTCTTTCGCGGTTCTTTTGATCATTCAATCGTGAAGGATATGGAATTGACGGCTTAGGATCGTTCTTTGGAATTTCATCAGAACTCACAGGAGGATCAAATACAACTTTCGACTTACGAGTCAGGACCGGGACAACTTGAGGGTGGACGTTGTTTATACCTTCGTTATTAGTAGGAAGTACCGTGTCCGTGGTAACCTCAGGTTCACGTTCTGCTACCTTAGCAAGAGGAGAAGAAGAGGTAGAGGGAATCGCGGGTCCATTGTATGATACCCCACTTCGGGTAGTGATCGCTTTGACATCGCCCCTCGGGTTAGCGATCGTGTTGCTCGGTAGTGTACCCGGGCCCGAGGGTCGATCATTTAAAGACTTCTGAAGCTCAGAGATCTTGCTGATCAATAACCGATTTGTTTCCTCTTGTGCTTTCATGAATTGTTTTAGCACTTCATCGGAGGAAGACGAGGGTGGAACAACGTTTTGATTTTGATTAGGAAGATTTTGAACACGGTTGTTTTGAAAATTCCCTTGATTTTGATTGTTGTTACCCTGAAAATTGTTTCTCTGATTGAAATTACCCTGATTGTAATTCCCTTGATTTTGGTTTCTTTGAAAATTTCCTTGAAAACCTTGATTTTGATTGCCATTTTGAAAATTGTTTTTATTAAAATGACCTTGATTTTGATTCGGGTTTTGGAAATTTGAGTTTTGACCTTGGTTAAAATTCTGATTCTAGTTATGGTTTTGATTTTGGTTAAAACCGGGAGGTCCGAGGAAATTGTTGGAACGATAGCTTAAGAGATTACAGTCCCCTTGTGGTTGGTAAGAATTACCCCCCATGTTGTAGGAACCGTGAGCAGCATAAACGTTCTCTTGAGGAAAGCCAGCAGTAGCTGGACACTCAGAATAAAGATGTGGGCCCCCACAAGTTTCACAACTTCGGGCCACGGCTTTCACTTGTTGATTTTGAACCTGATTTTGCATCATTTGGTTCATTCTCAACACAGCCATAGAAATATCATCCATCTTTTTGGTGAGAGCAATTATTTCAGGAGATGATGATGAAGGAATGATTGATTTGCATGACTCATCCCTCTCCGCAGAGGAATCCCAAAAGTTATGGTGGGCAGTCATGTTCTCAATCAAGTCATAGCATTCTTCGGGACGCCTTTTCATAAAGGTCCCACCAGCAGCAGCATTGAGAATATCCCGGTGCCTCAATGTCAGACCGTTATAGAAGGTATCTATGATGGTAACTTGTAACATATTGTGGTTAGGGCACCGATCAATAGCTAGCTTATAACGTTCCCAAGCCTCAAAAAGAGACTCATCGGGACGTTGCCGGAAGTTGCTGATATCATTTCGTAACTTGGTAACCATGGAAGGTGGAAAATATTTTGCTAAAAACTTGGTTACCATTTCATCAAAGGTACGAATAGAATTCTTTGGGAGTCGGTCAAACCATGCAGTGGCATGATGAGTGAGAGAATAGGGGAAGAGGTACAGCCGGAGGGCATCATCGGTGACACCATGCTGTTTCATGCTTTGGGTGACGGTAAGATATTTGTCAAGATGCTTGTTAGCATCGTCACCCGGTAATCCGTGAAATTGACACGAATTTTGGACTTGTTGGATCATGTGGTGCTTGAGGCCAAAGTCCGTAGCCTCAATAGTGAGTGGTGCAATAGGCCTGCCCCTCCCTTGCATGGTAGGCTGGCACAACTCCTCCATCGTTCGGAGATCGGGAGCTGGGTCATCCCTGGGAGGGTCAGGGGGTGGTAATGGTGGTGGTGGCCCAGCGGCCATTTCGGTTTTTGGTTCTTCTGTTACAGTACGTAGCTCGGGTACATTTTTCTGATGTTTACATTTTGTTTGTGACCGAGTGCGCATGCACTAAAAACAATTTTTCAAAACAAGATCGAGGCAAAACCACAGTGAACTTAAACCAATTATCACGAGTGAATGGCTTCTTTAAAAAAGGTACACCACTCACAGGGATATAAAGGCAAGTTTTAATCTTAAGTTTGGGAACTTACTATGTCCACACCCCCAGTTGGTAGGTGATCAGCCTTAGTTTGCGATGGTAAGATTTTATGTATTTATTAATTTGAAAAACTGTTTTAGGTTTATGGGTGTGTATGCAGAAAACTTTGGGAATTATATTTTTGGAACTGATTCGTTAACCGAAATCGTTCTTTTAAGATTACTCACAGGCTGGCGGGAGGAAGTAAATAGGTTTCCTCTTCAGTTCGCAATTTAATGTCAGAACTTACCTTAAACCAACTGTTTCAGGTTGTAATCTTAAAGAAAACGAAGTAATTTAACTTCACAGTTTGTTTTGTCGTTTTTGATTTTTTTTTTTTTTTTTTTTTTTGTGTTGTTAACACTTCAGGAAAAGTGTTAATGAACTTTTTTTATATGATTATATTTTTACAAAAACTTTTTACAAATTTGTGTGAAATTTGAACAAGGAGGGTTTTGAAAACCACTAAACTTAAAACGATTTTAAAAACACGCAACAACCTCCCCGGCAGTGGCGCCAAATTTTGATCGGTCCCGAAACGGTCAGATATTATTGACCAAGGTCAATAAGTCAAAGACAGCCTCGTTCCAATTCTCCGGTGATAGTATAGTGTGTCCCTGGGTCGTTATGTCCCAGCGAGATTGAAATGGTGCTTTGGAAATCGTTTTTGGGAATGAGTGGCACTGAGGACAGTAGCCAAGATGATATGGAATTGATTTTGCTACTGATATTTTGGTGTTTGTACAATGAGATAATATTCGCAAATAACAGTTATACAGGTATATGCACAAATTCACAAATTGGAATCACGTAACAGACAGAAAAATGAGTTTTACAAGATTACAAACTACAGGGGGTGCAAGTGAACTTTTGAAAACTTAAAATTAAAAGAAAATTTAAAATGAAAATGAAATTATAAAAATGATTATTTTAATATTTAAATATTACTTAATTAATTAAAACTATTTAAAATGTAATTTAAACCTAATTTAAATTAACTAAAAATTACAAAGATTACAAATTAAACTAAAAACTTTCAAAAATATTTTCTAAACCTTAAAATGAACTTGAAGAAAGTATAAAAAATAAAAATAAATATTTTTGTCTTTTTGTGAGTTTTTTATCAATTAAAAACTACTTATATTAATTAAACTATTTAAACTATTTTAAATTACAACTAATACTAAATTAACTTAGAAAATTATGGAAAAATTTATAAAACTATTTAACCATCACAGGAATCCTACAAAATTATAAAAACTTCTAAAAATTATATTTTAGGCTATTTCACTAATTAATTAACTTAAATCTAATTTAAATAATTAAAATAAGAAAAATGGAAAATGAACAGTAGAAACTAAAAATATATTTTCTGAAATTCTGAACTAATTTAAAAAACTTAGAAAAATTATAAAAACCTACTGTTGTTAATAAAAATTTAAGAAAACTAATTAATTACTAATATTACTTATTTAATTAATTAAACTATTTTTAAATCTAATAAATAGTAAACTGTTTAGAAATATCTAAGAAAATTATTTTAAATATTTAAAGGTACTAAAAAATTAAGAAAATTATAAAAATGGAAAAGTGCTTATAAATAAGCTGAAATAAAAATTGAAAAAGATAGAATCTATTAAATAGAAGCTATCACTAATTTTATGTTAGGTTTTTTGGAGTTTTTCTTTTTGACAGCCAAAGATATGATGAAAATGAGAAACTTTTGTGAAACAACTTTTTATCTAGCTTAAAAATAAGCTGTGTGCACCCCCTTTAAGCAAGACAGTTGACTTTCATTGACCAAGTTAGCAAATTAAGAACAAATGACTGTATGTGGGGTCCACTGATGTAAATTAAGATTCAACTAAGTTACTTTGACTTAAATAAGCTAGAAACAACAAGCCATGAACACTGATAAGCTAATAAGATCCAAAATAAGCACTTGATGATTTGCATTTAACACAGAAATGGGACAAACTTTAGAGTTGATTCCAGGTGGGGTCCACTAGTTCCTAGGTCAAACTAAGGGTCAAACCTTGTAGCCTGGTAGGAGGGGGTTGGGAAAACCAAATGTGAACCACTAGGACCCACTGAATTGGTCTACAACAGCCACCAAAGGTGGTGGTGTTGTGATGGATTGCTGATGCAGGGGAGGTGTTCTTCCCTGCAGGTGTGTTCCAGGGGCAAAATAGTCCACAAATAAAATTCACAAAAATATAACAACTATGGAAATCTAAAGTTAAGCTGATAGACTAACCACCCAACAAGTTTCAAGTCTTAAGACCAAGCACAAAAATCAATAATATTCAAGCCATTTTGAGAAAAAACTGAGATGGTCACTTTTAACTTTTTGAGAATACTTGATACTTTGACTTATGTGAACTTAGATCTTGATTTACTGATTTGTTATGATGTTTCTAACCACAATGAAGCTAAATCAAGTGAACTTAAGCACTTATGCAAGGTTTTGAGTGATTGTGATGCTCAAATACCTATACAGTTAACTGTGTGGGTGTTTTGTCTTTGATTTTGACTTTGTGTGTTACAAGCACCAATTTTAATACACCTCAAGTCTAATTATACCTAATGGAAGCTGAGGGAACAATGATCAAGGCAAAATTGCAACTGAATACCACAGCAATCTAATAAACAAAACACCCCTTTTGCAATGATTGTTTTATAGATTTCAAAGAGATTCAAGGTTTAAGACCACAAACTTGGTTTCAGAGCTTCACTTAGGCTAAGTTAAGCTGAATCAAACACTTTTTCACTGGTTTAATCAACAAATACCCAAAGTTACTAAATGAACTAATTTTAACTGCCAACTTATGAATTTTAAACAACTATGAGAATTAACAAACAACCTACTGATCTTAAGCTAGATAATACCTATTTAACACTGGATAAGCACAAATAAGCAAGAAATAAGCGATGCTACAGAAAGTATAAGAAATTAAGATTTTTAGAGGAAATTCAAATTGAGCAAAGCTTACAAACCACCCTTAGCATGAACAAAGGGTTTTCCACAGATGCCTATCTTTAGATAGGCTTATTCCACTTCCAAGCTTGCCCTTCAATGCCTCAGAAACCTGAAATCAAACTCAAGACAAACACAGTTGACTTATGTTGACTTATTTGATGTTTTTGATTCTTTTCTACTAGTACTGAGTTTTATTGTCTCTACAAGCTTTAACAAGCTTAAGGGAGCCTAAGTGACCCTAAATAAGTCCATAACCATTGATACAAGTGATTACTAAGGTTATTGAGAAATTCATAAACAAAAGTAAATTGCTTTCACAAAGATGGAACTGAAACTTGACTTTTTATTACTAAGAAACTTTAAGGATACAATAAAAACAGAAACTACACTGATTGAAAGCTAAGTTACACAAAGATAATTTGAAAAACAACTTATACGACCTAAATTATTGAAATTAAGCTAACACTCTTTCTCTTGGACTTCTCTTCTTTAAATAGATGTGGATTAGGGTTCCTTTTGAGCCTCTGAGCAAATCCCACTCTTAGTCTCGACCCTTGGATGTCTGAATCACTCTAATCTTTTGCCACATGTTTTGGCGGGAAAGATTTTTTTTGCAATTTGCTTCTGATAATCAGACAAGGGGGTGGTGCATTAAATGCTGAGGTGAGGGTGTATGATGAGTGGTTTGGGCGGTGGATTTGACAAGGATGGTGGGGTGGTGGTGATGGGATGGCTGCAAGTGGTGTGGGGGAGGCTGGGAGAGGGAAAGGGGGTAGGGGTGGTGTTTGACTTGGTTTGACCAAGGGGTCAAAGTTTGACCCTGGGTTTTATTATAAGGGGTTGTGGGCTGGGTATTTTGTGGAGTGGGCTTAGGATAGAATGGGTGGGCTGGGGTTTGATTATGGATTGGATTTGGAGTAGTATTATTTATTAAGGGTCCGGTTTGGTTTTGTATGTTCACAAGGACCAATTTTGTAATAATTCGAAAGTTTGGGGGTGAGGTTTGGCAATCTTCCAAAGTTTCCATAAGAGTGTTTTATGCCAAGTGATGAATAGTATGAGGTCCAATATTGATTTTTTCCATTTTAATTTCACCAGGGACTATTTCTGCTAAACTTTCAAACTTCAGGGACCTGTTGTGTAATTTCACCAAACTTTTCCACCAAGGACTAATCCTGCCATATATGAGAAGTACAAGGACAAAATTTGTTTTTCTCAAAGTTTTAATATCCTAGGGACCATTTTTGACAATTTTCTAAACTTCAGGGACTAAACTTGACATTTTGTGAAACTTTGCACCAAAGGACTAATTATGTAACTTTTTGATTTAAAAGGACCTTTGGTGACTTTTTCAAGTTTTAAGAACAACCAGGGACTAGATTTGACAACTTTTGAAAGATGAGGGACTGAAACTGCCAATTTTGCAAACTTTGTACGTTTTTTATCTGTTTTTGATTATTTTGCATTTGGAACATATAAAACACTTTCCTGGGATAATTTCACTATTTTGATTCAATATTGAGTGTTTTTAGATGTTTTGGCAGCTCAGAAAATTTAAAAATGATGAGTATTTACACACTCATCAACACAAAAGCAATGTTATAAGATTTCTGATGAGAACTTGAACCTATGTTACCATTCATCTCATGCTCATACACCTTTAAATTGTTGTAGAGATCATCAAAGTCCATAGAATCCAAACAAGGTTTTCCTCTAATCATAGTAGCAACCACATGCAATGCAGATGGCAAACTTCTTAAAAACTTCAAGTTTGCATCTTCAATAGATGCCTCTGCTCCATATAACTCTAGCATACTGAGTAGATTTTGGTATCTGTCATAGGCAGAGTCAAGGCCTTCTCTTTCACCAACAGTGAATATTTCAAACTGTTGCTTCAATAGGTTTCTATGCATCTTCTTGGAAGCATCATTACCTCCAAATCTTGTCTTAATAGCAGCCCATAGTTGTTTTGCATCCTTAGCATCATGAAACTTTAGTAGGTGACCATCAGGAATAGCAGATAGCAGTATGTTGAAAGCCTTATCTTGATTTCTTTTTGTAATTGCTGGCAGGGTTGGCTTAGGTGGTGTAGGTTGTCCTTCAACTGCTACAGGTTCTTCAATAACAACATTACCATTGACAATCACATCCCATAGAGCATGGTCTGTGATAGCAATGTATTGCCTCATCTTCATGCTCCATAGATCATACTCTCCCTTCTTGACAATAGGAATTCTGATTGAGGTGATGGATGGAACTGGTGCAACTTCAATCGACATCTTTTAGGGTTTTTAGTAAAATCGGTTTTAAGGGTTTCTTCTTAATCAGAGTTTTCACACAAGCTCTTATACCACTTGTTGGATCGATGTACTCTGACCAAAATAACTATGTAGCTTGTAAGGGTTTAACAATCTTGAACAAATCCAAAACTATTAATATTGAAACACTGATATAACTTTATTAAGTATGCGGAATCTACTTAAACAAAGCTAAGAAGAACTTCAATAATTATATTAAAACCAAACTTTGAACCTGCTTTCTATACAGATTCACTAACAACCCTAAGAACTCTTTAATCGTATTCTAAAGTATTCGTACGTCTAATACCACCCTAAGGCTCCTTTTATAGACACAAGGAAAATCTTAAGTCGGTTTACAATACTTGAACGACAAATAAACTAATTCTAACTTTAACTAATTCTAGAATATTCTAATAACTTTACATAATAGTCCTTTAATGATTTTGCATAACTGTCCTTTATCAATAGAAGTACTTTGACTTTCTTCATGCACGAGCAGTACTTTGACCATAATACACAAGCAGTACTTTAAACTTTAGAAGTACTTTGATCTTCAGAAGTACTTTGATCTTTAGATCCCAACAAAAACCTAGACTAAGACTTGACATACGCACACCTACACTACTCCCAGGATACGTGAGTGAGTTGTCTAAACCCCTACTTTACTTACATTAAGACCCAGGTGAGTTTTTATAGCCTCACTTTTAAATGTTTTACAACCCTGTGAGGGGGATACATGCTTTAAACCGAATACAAGTCTTTTCCCTTGGTTATTGCACGAGTAAACTATCTGCCATTATTACACAACCAAAATTCATGAATCAAATCGTTTAGGATATTTTACCCACGTGAACGCGAATATAGTTGATAGATCTATTGGAATTTGACAACTCCCGTTGGTATTAACATCTTACTGGATGGTACCAATAAGTACTATATTTGAACCCACTGAAAGATTAACTTTGGCAAGTTATCCTTCCCGTCCCCTCATGGTTTGGTTTGCAGACCCCATGACCCAGAATGTTAACGTATGGTTCATGAGCTTAGTGCAATATACCTTCTATCACTAAAACCTTTCCACACATGGGGTTTAAGTTGAACCCTGTGGAACTTGTATTCATACCTTAACTACTTAAACCTATGACTCTCACTCAACCTATGTGTTGACTTTTAAGCATGTTATCTTAGGTAATTAGGCACTATAGGAACCCTGGCACGGAGAAGTACTGGACATGAGGACGTCCAGAATAGTTATCATTCATCAAGTTTTGTGTCATAAAACGTATCTTAGGGACCTCTCTTTTGGTAAAAGTACATCTTTTACTGTAAAAACTCTGATAAATAAATGAATGATAACACCTTTTTCAAAAACGTCTCTTTTCGAGTCGTTTTCTATTATCTTGTCTTTGTTTCCATGAGTAATACCCCAAACACTTAATCCATTGCGATCAGTGAAAAACGGGGGTGTTACACGCAGGGAACTACCAAACTAGAGACCTAAGTAAAAAGACAAACATATAAAACCGAGCACCAATCAAAAGACGATAGGAAAGACAAGCAAAGCAAGCATACAAAGCATAGAGGACAAAAGAAAGAAAGACAAGAAACCAACACGAGCAAAGCAAGAAAAGGCAAAGCAAACAAACACCAACAAAAACACACATAGGCAAGCGGGCAAAAGGAAAAGAGAACAACACAGGGGCAAAGTAGGGCAACGCAAAGGAGGCTAAAGCTAAGGCAAAGCAAAGGAAGAAAAAGACCACAAGCTTCCAAAGAGCCAAGGAACCACTAAACCTAAAAAGCAAAGGGGCAAGGCAACAAAATAAAGAGAAAAAGAAAAGAAAATACCCAGACGCAAAGACAACCTCCTACCACCTAGCTTGAAACTACCAGCAAATCCTAATCCTAGCTCTCCACGCATTCCTATCTGAGATCATGTCCTCGGACAAGAGAAACTCCTTCACGTCTTGCCTAAGTCTATCCTCCCACCTAAGTTTAGGTTTTCCCCTCCTTCTCAAACCGTCAATCATCAGTGCTTCGAATCTCCTTAACGGCACAGATTGTGGACTCCTCCTGACATGACCGAACCACCTCAACCTTCCTTTTCGCATCTTCGAGGTTGTAGTTTCAACTTCAAGTGCTGCTTTGAAAACTCCGTTTGGGATCATGTCAATCATGGTCTTACCACACACCCACCTTAGCATTCTCGGTTCTGCCACTTCCACTCTGTTAGCTTGAGCTTTCGTGATAACATATAGGAAATCTCATAATGTAAAAAGCACATGGTCATATTCTAGCATTCTTCTAGAATGTGAATATGATAAGAAGTGAATAATTGAAGGATCTTATTGTTGAATATATTATCTAAACTAACATTTAGATTGTATATTACTTTTGTATTAATGGCTGCTATGGCTGTAGCAAGCCATTAGTGGGGGATTGTTGAATATATTATCTAAACTAACATTTTGATTGTATATTACTTTTGTATTAATGGCTGCTACATTATATGTTAAATAATACATAGTGAATATGGTTGTGGTTGGTCTTTATAAATATAACTATTCTTCTTATGTTTTCAACGTTTGACCAAACACCCCTTTTATATCCGGTCAAAATAAGATGACTACTAAACCATCATCTTACATTATCTCCCAACTTTATCTCAATAATAATAGTGATCCATTACTGTTTTCTTTTAAATGATTTACTGATCTGTTTTGAATATCATTATTTTGATCCGTTATACACTTCATGATATCATTACTGATCAGTTACAAAGAGAGAGCTGTGATTTCATCTATAAAAGGGTGATCTTCAATCACTTGAGGGATATATAGAAACTGATCAGAATCATGATAAATCTTAGAATTCCCTTTTAACTTTTGTTCTTCACACACTATCCTATCCTCTATTCATCTCTAAGTAGAGTGTTCTGTAAGTTTGGGCATCTGATTTTACAAGTTCCAAGTCGGCTACTACGAGTGCATGTATTAGTCGATTAGTTGTGTTAACCTTGGGGAGCGATCGGTATTTTGGTTTGAACCTCGGTAGTGCCGAAATTCGCTTTCAAGGCAATGATTCCTTTACGGCACAACTTCGGTTTGAGTAGTATTTTCTTTTACTTTGGTCCTGTTTCATTTGTTCCGTTCTTATAACAGTTTAGATACAGAGTATAACTAACACTTACTTCAGTTGTTAACTTTCATAGCTAACAATAGAATAAAATATTAACTAAAAAAGAATTATGATAATATCAAGGATACAAAGATGGTTCTGGTACAAAGTAAGGGTGAGCAATCCCGACCCGAGCCCGACAACCGACCGAATTCCGACACCGACCGATCGTCCCGAAACCGAACCGATTGTAATCGGATCGGTAGTCGGTTTGGATTTGCAGCATAATCGGTAGTCGGGTCGGGACGGGTTGGGAAGGGCCGGGCCAAATCCAAGAAAGAAGAAGCAATACCGATCTCCCGACCGAATCCCGAAACCGACCGAACCGACCGACACTAACCGACTACTAGTCGGGTCGGGACTCGGTTATGGTTTGAGGACGTTGTCGGGATCGGGATGTGTCGGGCTCGGGTCGGGACGGGTCGGTTCCGGCCCGATGCTCACCCCTAGTACAAAGTTGGTCCCGTCACCACCCTAGAAAGAAACACGAAGAATAAATGTTAAAGGAAATCAAGACAACAGAGTTGACTATTTTAACTCATTTACTTATCAATGTGTTGATTTTGGTTGTCTTTTGTTTAAAACAGTTTATAAAACAATTTTAAAATAAAAAAGAAGACTAAAGGAGACCACATGAATGGATTGAACACGATAAAAGGGCGTTAAAGTGTCCGAAAACTCAAATATTTGAAACAATTATTGCAATAGCCATCAATAAATCTATACTGCACTATATTGCATTTGTTACTATTTTAAATTCAGATTTTTTTCTTGCTTATTATGGAAAGATTTAAAATTAATTTGTTAGGAAACAGGTTTGTTAGGAAGTTTGTTAGCAAGCGGTTGGTTGTTCAAACTAAAATTATTTGCCTTAACAATCTCTAATATCTCTACTTATAAAGCATGAAGACACTAAACGTGTAACCGAATAATGCAAACTATAATCACACGGTACACGCCGCCGCATTGCGTTGGTACCGTTCTAGTATATTTGAAAATGACGCAGCCCATTTTGACATGTACTAAACATGTGTTTCAACCCATACCCGTCTAGACCTGTTACCAAACCCACACAGCCTCCCACCTCCAACGAAAAATAACATATATTCTTTTGCCATTTTAGCAATTCAGTTTCCAGCGTCACATTTATATGAAAAAAATCAAATTCTTATTTACCATATGAAGTCCTTCATATGTGTCAAGTTCCTCATCTGCAATCTCTTCCTCCGAATCCTCATCTACCTCATCATCATCAACGCCGTCATCATCTTCATCATCACTTATTTCCTTTTCTTCAGTATGTACCTAGCCGTGGCCATTTCCCGCTTCGGCCAAAAACCGGAACGGTTCTAATCCGGTCCGGTTCAACAGTCAAAGTCAAAGAACTAGATCCGGTTCGGTTCTTTTCAGATCCGGAGGGTAAAAATCGGGGACCGGTATACCCGGTTCCGGTTCGGTTCCAAGATCCGGTCAAACCGGTTCCAAAGAACCGGTCGACATATTTGTTAACAGTAGGGTTGCAACGGTTTCGTTTCCGGTTTTTTTTTCTTTTTTTCTTTCGCGTTTTCCACACAATAAACTTAATAAACTTCGAATTGTATTAAAAAAAACTAATAAACGTCATACATAAAGAACTTGAAACACAAATTTAATACATTTCGACTATTTATTCATATTGGGTTTCATCTTCAACTTGAACGGCAGACCTTGCGGCGCTTGTAGCTTCATCATATGCGATTTCTTTTTCGGTAAGATTGATTACATAACCTTCTTCCACCTCGACCTCTTGTAATTGTTTTTCGTAGTCCATCGGTTCTTCAAGTATTGAAACGTCTTGTATACGTTCATTCTCATCTAAATAATCCTTCAAGCAAATACACATCTCCAACGATAAAGGTGTGAGTCTTGTTCTTCTTACCGACAATACCCTTCCGCTAGTAGAAAAAGCGGATTCCGACGCAACGGTTGAAGCTTGTACGCTTAGTAAATCCCGGGCCATTGTGGCTAGAATGGGAAATTGAGATTCCCTTTGTTTCCACCAATTCAAAACATCAAATTTCTTGAACTCTTCGGGTGTGATAGTGTTTGACCAATCGGTTCCCGTATATCTCCCATATTCGTTGCTCGATAAATTCTCACTCCTAGCCCGTTTACTGCTTTCTTGTCTTAAATTTGAAAATAAGTCCAAATCCGGATCCACGGTTGAAGCCGAAGACCACATACTTGGCACCGAACTCGTTCCCACATTTGTTGCACCATATTTCTCAAAATAAACATCATATAAACATTTGAAATTTTGTTTAAACGATTCTTGTGCATTTGTAACATAAAAAGGGTCTATTTGGTTCGAATCCAAGTCTAAACCAATCTTATCAATAAGATATTCCACCCCGCTAATGTTAAAACATGGGTTTATTGCGGCGGCGCAAGTAATTACCGGTGAAATTTCTTGAAAATATTTTTTAAGTTTTTGTTTCATCGGTAGAACCATATTAGCAAAAAGTGGACCATCATATTCGTATGCTCCTAATTTTCGACACATCACATAAAGTTGGTTGAGGACCAAATGACTCGTGGGATAATAAACACCCGATAACATAGTTGTTGCGGTTTTAAAAACTTTTAGTAAATCGGTTATTTTTTGAATAAGACTCCAATTTTCAACCGAAAATGGTACCATATTTTCCCCACGCCTTTGTCTAGCACAAAGGTCATCATGAAAATGTTGTAACGTGTTTTTTTTTACGTAAAGCACAAACAAACATGTTATATGTCGAATTCCATCTTGTAGGAACGTCCCAATTTGGTGATAAAAAAATAGAATTCGATTCATGACACAATTTTATATACTCCAAATATCTTGTCAGTCCCATTTGAAAAACATCTTGTAACATTTTTCTAAAAGATTCTCTTAAATTAAGCATTTGCTCGGTCGCTAGTCCGCTTTGCACAACCAAGTTAATGATGTGTGCAACACATCGACTATGATAAAAAAAAAATGCCATCAACAACCGGTCGGTATTTTAGTTTTAGTAATCCCACTGCATTTGTATTATTAGAAGCGTTATCGAATGATATTGAAAAAACCTTTTCTTCTATTGTAAACATCTTCATAACATATCTCAACATTAAACTTAAATTTTCACCCGTGTGCGGATTTGGAGAGATTTCAAAACCAATAGTACGTTTCATCATTTGCCAAGTATCGGGGTCAACCCAATGTGCGGTAACACAAATGTACAAACCCGGTAAACCATGACCCGCCGACTAAACATCGATTGTTAAGTTTACACTAGTTTTTAAAGCATCAAAACTAATTATTAATTCCTTTTTAACCTTTACCCAAGATTTAATACAATCACGTTTAAGAGTTTGATGACTTACATGAGTGTAGCGTGGTTGAAGCCTTTTTTTAATCAACCTCGTTAATAGAGGGTTGTCGAAGTGGTTGAACGGCAAACCCTCTTGAATCACAAAGTGAGCTAAATCTTGACGAAGCGCCCTCTCGTCATATACAAAAATACTCCCATCTTGTCCCATAACACTTTGTCCCGATCCCAAAACGCCTTTTGTTGCTTTACAATGTTTATTTGTGTGCTTCTTCAACGTAGAGTTCCCAAGTGTTACAAGCTTTACAACGAGCCTTTTTTGAACCATCCGAAAACCTAACCAACTCGAAATGACACCAAACTTCTTGGTTTCAGGTTGTTTTTTCAATCCCAACTTCAAACGGTTGGTTTGTAGAATCTTGAGCTTGAGAAGTGGTGTTGTTTGATGATGTTGGATGAGATTGAGAAGCTTGGTTTCTTCTAGACATTTTTGATCAAGTTTGTGAGCAATTTTTGAGTGTTTTTCTTGAATTTGATTGTTGTGATTCAACCAAAATCATGGATGGTATTTATAGGAATGTTTAGGAGATTAATTTGGTGATGTTTAATGGTTGTAGCCGCTGTAAACGGCTAGAAACAGCCCCAACGGTCAAAAAACATCCCCTGTGAAACCTACTGTGAAAGAAATGCTGGAAAACATAAAAGAGACGTTGGAACCGGTTCCCAAGAACCGAATCTCAAAACGGTTTGATATTATCCGGTTCTGAACCGGTTCTAGCGAGAGAACTGTGGAATCGGATAGGAACCGCCGAATAATCATGGAACCGGGACCGGATCTTGACGGAACCGGTGTTGACCGGATTTAGTTCCGGATATCTTTTCGGTTTCGGTTTAGGAACCGGTGACAATGGCCACGGCTATATGTACCTCATCTGCAGGGTTAAGTTTAATCAAAATACTCGAATGTTTTACTTAAAAATACATGTTCCATGTAGCATATATAAACACATACAAAGGGCTCTAGATGTAATTTAAGAGGTAAACTAGCACCTTTATTGACTTGTTGATGCTCTTCTTCATCACCATTCTCTTTTATCATCATTCTTGTTCTTTTTAACTTTTCAAAACGTGAAATAGCTGATTTTAACAGTGACTCGGCACTAGGATGTGGATATACTGATTTTAAAGTCTTTCAAACGAATTTAATACCCACATAATGTTTCAAATTGGACCAGTCATGAACATATTTTAGATAAGATAGAGTGGAGAGTACTCTTTCTTCTATTTTATGTACAATTTGTTTAAACCATTTTATCTAAAGCTAGATTTGATATTTCTTTTTCGATTTTATGTGCAAAAGAGTCGAAGCGCTTGTAGTAGAGGGTGTGAGAAAGAGGGGTAGACCCAAACTCAGGTGGGAGGATAGACTTAAGCTCGACATGGAGGAGCTGCTCTTGTCCGAGGACATGACCTCAGATAGGAAGGCGTGGAGAGATAGAATTAGGATCTGCGAGTAGCGCAGGCTTGGTGTTGTGTGGGTTTTTAGGTAGTAGTTTTTTTTTTTTTTTTTTTTTTTTTTTTTTTCTTTTTTTTTTTTTTTTTTTTTTTTTTTTTTTGCGTCTCTTAGTTGACCAGGTTTTGCCTTAGGTTAGGCCCCTTGCGTTGCCCTAGCTCTAGGCCCCGTGCCTTGCCTTTGCTTTTCTTTAGGTCTTGTGTGTTGCCCTGCTCTTTGTTGCCCCTTTAGGTTTGCCTGCTTGTTTCGGTGCTTTGGTTCCTGGTTCTGTATGTGTTATGTGTTTTGTTTGAGTTTTTGCTTGTGCTGTTGCCCTTGCCACTTTGCCTCTTTTCGGGTCCCTTGTTTTTGTCTTTGCTTTGTTGCGTATTTGCCTGCTTTGCCTGCTTTTGTTTGTTGCTCTTTTGCTTTTGCGCTATTTTCTTTGTTCTCGCACCCGCACACCTGCACTTGCCGGAGGTCTCACTGGAAGCAGTCTCCCTACCTTCGGGTTTATCCTGGGGCAGGGGTATGATCTGTCTACATTCTACCTCCCCCATACCCTGCCCCGGCGGGATTTGGGTTTTGTTGTTGTTGTTGTTGTTGATTTTATGTGCAAAAGAGGTGCAAATGACCTATTGATCGAGTGATCGACAAAGTAAAGCATATTTTTAACTTCAATGTCGAATTGGGTCTTTATTACTTGGCCCAAGCCCATTCAAAACTCCCGTGGACAAACAATAATGTATTGCACTGACTTGCAGATCGACCTGCACTAATCTTCAGAAAGTTTCAAATTTGTAATTTAAGCTGATTCCATTTTACCTCATGTCCTCATCTATAACCTGATAAGCTTTTACTATTAGCTTTACCCAATCTCGTAAACTTATTAATTTAGTAGTAGTATATTTCAATATTTAGTAATACAATAATCCATCTTATTAAAAGCTAATAACGAAGAAGTAACCAGTGAAGTGACATTTGTTCAAAGTTCATCTAGTAAACCAACTCTTCCAACGTTTATTTGAACTTCGTTCTAATTTTATTTTTTATGGAAATGCTTCAATAATCGACTGAAGTGCAGGAATCTTTACAATATTGTAACGCGAAAAGCCTCCCTCAATAAACAACTTCTTCCATTCCGGTTCGGTTTGTTCTCTTCCGTTGGAAAAGTGTGAAAACATAACTAGATCATATGTAAGGCGCATGTCATCGAAGAAATCTTCTCCTTTTGGATCTCGAACAATCTCTACAATAATAAGCTTTCCAGTTTCCTTAGAGATTGCTTTTCGACAGTTTTTAAGTATCTTAATACAATCATCATCACTCCAATCATGCAAAATCCACTGAAATACAAAAAAAGAGTATTAATGTATCATTGCTTATATATTTAAAACACACTTCACGGTTAGCATAAAGAAGAAACCAATCATACAACCAATATGTGGTTTAGTCGAGATCAATGTGATTAACCTACACCGTCACCGTCGATTTCGTTTATTATGTACACGCTTAATTCAAAATGCACATTAATGAAACTCTAGCAACAAATATCTATATATTGCCATTACAACCCTTAGATGAACAACAATTTTTACCTTCATGAAGATCGTTTCTGCATGAGGAATGGCCTTAAACATGTCTCCGGATACATGTGTAACCCCATCATACATTGGCGCAGTCGAAATAACATGTGGCAAATCAAAGTTGATCCCCGATATAGCCTTCACAATCTCCGATATAGCCACCCCAGTACCACCTCCGACATCAACTACGCTTCCTTCTGACCCAAGAAATCCGCTTCTATAACTTGAAATGATGGCATCCATAGTTATCTTAGCCGTGCAAGCCATACCCTTGTTGAAAATAATATTGAACTCAGAGTTAAGCAAACAAAAATCAAACAACTCTTGTCCATGAGTCTTTTTAAACGTCGTCCCACCTTCTTTAATCGATTGACTAAGAACATGTAGAGGCGAAACTATAACAGGGTTTGTTCGCATCATAACCATTGGTGCCAATCACATCAGCGTCACACAACAACCATTTAGAACAATGGTTCATAGAGTAAGTCATTTCACCTTCACCCTCTCCCTCCTTATATTCTCGTAGTGGCATCTCATCAAACACTTTTTTTCGAGCCAAGAACTTCATGAGCCGTCCGAGGCCATCTACATTTATCGATTTAGAATCGATGGAAGTCACGATTTCCGACAGTGTTGTAGGGCGGCCATAATTGTTTATTATGTCAGCAATACGAAGCTCGACACAACATCGTATAGCCATGCCGTCGAGAACACCGTATATATATTGCAATATTTGTGCTTGGCCTCTCAACAATGCCTCATACTCAATTCCATTTTGGGTGTTCATGGATGCTAAAACTTGACTCTCTTTGATTGAATTATTATTATGGAAAGAAACGTTAAGGGCATACACTTGTAAGGCAAAAAACAGTTACTTTCTTAATATGATTATTATATGTTTGTTGTGTCGGAAATAATAGCCAATAAACGTGACTTAATACCTGTCATAATCGTCTTTGTGGTTTGCGTTGACCCGTACTGTTAGTCGCTTGAACAAAAAAATTGCACCGTCCAGCTTTAAGTGGCAAATGTTATGCTCCGTTAGTCCCTCCCTCTAACGGGCCATTAACGCTCGTTAATTCTTGTTAACCATGAGGGTATACTCGTCATCGCATCCATAAAGACGAACTGTTTTCGTCCGTTTTTCTTATGTTTTCATACGTTTTCGTCCGTTTTTATATGTTTTCGTCTGTTTTTATACGCTTTCGTCCGTTTTTCTTTCACTTTCGTCCGTTTTTCTTACATTTTATCCGTCTTTATCCATTTTCATCCGCTTTTATGCGTTTTGTCCATTTTTATACATTTTCGCCTGTTTTTTATACGTTTCCGTTCGTTTTCATATGGTTTTTATCCGTCTTTATATGTTTTCATCCGTTTTGATATGTTTTTATTTGTTTTATACGCTTTCGTCCGTTTTTATAAGTTTTTATATGCTTTCATCCGTTTTTGTCCATTTTTATCCGTTTTCATCCGTTTTTATACGTTATTGTCCGTTTTTATCCGTTTTATGCATTTTATAGGTTTCCGCCCATTTTTATACGTTTTCATCCATTTTTGCACGTTTTCGTCCGTTTTTATATGCTTTTGTCCATTTTTCTTAAGTTTTCATATATTTTTATCCGTTTTTATACGTTTTCGTCCGTTTTTATACGCTTTCTTCTATTTTTCTTACGTTTTCGTACACTTTAATCAGTTTTTCAACGCTTTCATCAGTTTTTCTTACGTTTTTATCCATCTTTATCCGTTTTTATACGTTTTTGTCCATTTTTATACGTTTTCGCTCGTTTTTTATAAGTTTTCGTCCATTTTAAACGGTTTTTATCCATTTTCATCCATTTTGATACGTTGTCATCCGTTTTCAACTGTTTTGATACGTTTTCATCAATTTTCATCCGTTTTTTTATGTTTTCGTCCATTTTCATCCGTATAAAAACGGATGGAACCATTTAAAAATGGACGAAGGCATATAAAAACGGATGAAAATGGATAAAGACGGATAAAACATTTGAAAAACGGACGAAAGCATATATATAAAAATGTATCAGAATGTATTAAAACAGATGAAAATGTGTATACCCTTTTCATACGTTTTGTCCGTTTGTCTTATGTTTTCATACGAACGGTGTAAGGACGAATGGTGTATGAAAACATAAGACAAACAGAAAAAAGCGGAAACCGTTCGTCCTTATGGATGCGAAATGACGAGTATACCCTCGTGGTTAACAATAGTTAACGCTCCCGTTAGAGGGAGGGACTAACGGCGCATAACGTTTGCCACTTAAGGCTGGACGGTGCAATTTTTTTGGTTAAGAGACTAAAGGTGTTAGTCAACGCAAACCACAAGGACGAACGGTGTAATTTACTCTCTAGTATATTAACATAGTTATTAAAGTAATATTTTCTTGTTATTGAACGGCTGATTTTGGCAAGTTGTTAAGTATTATTTTATACATGTGAACATATCTTCCTGTTGATTTCTGACACACTTTCTGCGAAGATAAAGGATAGTGATAAGATGCTTGTGATCCTAGTCATTCTACTTGTCAAATTCTATCAGCTAAAATATGATGGACATGAAATCCAGATGAGACACAAGTAACATGTAAAGGATATATGAAAATAAATTTCAGAGAAGTTTATGTAGAGACGAAATGTCAAGTTGATATCTATTACATTAGCCACTAGAGACAATATTAGATCCTTCATCGGCTTTGCCCGATATATTGGATTATGTAACTTTCAAGTATTCAGATCATGCATTGCGTAAAATTCATCGACTACAGTAGAATATAGGATCAGCAATTTCCTATTGTTAAACTTCATTCCATCATCGGGAGAAACATTCAAATGCAATTTACTTTTGATTGTATTTTCTCGGTCAGACAAATGATTTGTTGAACAATATTTATCACTAACATGATCATGATACCCAAGTTCGGCATACATTCCTATGCAATCTTCAATAAACTTGTTTAATATATCACCACAGCTCATAATCCTAATTAAACCTACTGCAACTTCTTAAGAAACCGAACGTTTGACCAACTTCTTGCGAAGATTTTAACTTGCCAATGCCGACACACAAAATCAACTGCTTCCTCATTGCTCACTTTGGAAGACCATGGATGTATGCTAAACGACCATTAGGTTTAACGAAACTACCATTTGACCAAAGAGACAGTGGGCGAAACATTTCAAAGGTTCAAGTTCGAGAAAAAGATTGGTTATATCCAGAAAAAGTATCACAAAATTAAATCAACACAGGTTTATTTTCCAAAGAAAAGCATGGATAATCAGATAATCAAAGTGTATTATCTCGAAACACAACAAAAGAAAAGGGCTGAGGTTTTCCCCGTTCATGGCCTAACCACATGGGGTGACCCAGTTGTTTGGATTTGGCCTCCTAAGTGGTTAAAGTCTCTGGAGGTCCAAGGTTCAAACCTTGGCGAGAAAATTAATCCCCACGTGGCCACGGAGGTTCACCTGCGATGACTCCGGGCTATCCAATTAAATCCATATGGCCACAAATTAAATCCCAATAATCACTACAAGATGAAGTCATTTGTATTACAGCTATAAAAATAAAAGATAAAAAACAGTTATTTACAACAGAAAGAGATATGATGGTGCCAAAAGTCAATAACTCCGAGCTTTGTTGACATTTAACAAAGAAATCCGGTTAGATGAAAGGAGCATGTAACTATCAAAACTACTAAAGCACTAAGCAAAACAGGAACCGATAGTCCTTAGCAGACCTACACATTAAAAACCTGCTGAATGCCGTCAGGTTTCCTAATTGAACTTTTACCTGCAATCTAAGATCGCCCATGTTACATTCGTCTGTCTTAAAACATATGATCTAGACATATATGCATTTGAAAATACGAAGCTCATAAAAACACACAAAACTTAAAAGAAATGAGACTTTCTAGACACATAAAAGTTAAAAGAAATGAGACCATCTAGACCTCTTGAGGAGATTCTTTGATAGAAGAAAGAAAATTATCAATCATCATTGGAGACGTTTCCATCACTGTCGTGATCAAATATCTGATATTCTCCCTCGCTGTTTTCAGCATTTTCTTGGCTGCCTCCATTGTAAGGAAAACTACCAAACAGTTCTTGCAAGTAGTTCTTTGACATATTCTCTTGGTTTGTATCTAAACAACATATAGGAAATCTCGTAATGTAAAAGCACCTGGTCATATTCTAGCATTCTTCTAGAACGTGAATATGATAATAAATGGATAATCAAAGGATCTTACTTCAGTCTTTAACTTTCATAGCTAACAATAGAATAAAATATTAACTAAAAAATAATTATGATAATATCAAGGATACAAGATGGTTCTGGTACAAAGTTGGTCCCGTCACCACCCTAGAAAAAAACACGAAGAATAAATATTAAAGGAAATAAAGACAACAGAGTTGACTATTTTAACTCATTTACTTATCAATGTGTTGATCTGGGTTGTCTTTTGTTTAAAACAGGTTATAAAAAAAATAAAAAAGAAGGCTAAAGGAGACCACATGAATGGGTTGAACACGATAAACGGGCTGAAAGTGTCCGAAAGCCTATATGTAATGCATACCTCTTGAACTGTTGAATTCAAATCTTTGAAACAATTTTTTTTTTTTTTTTTTTTTTTTTTTACACAATTGTTGCAATAGCCATCAATAAATAAATCTGAAAATGACGCAGCCCATTATGACGTGTGCTAAACATAACAGTTTCAACCCATACCCGTCTAGACCTGTTACTAAATCCACACAGCTTCCCACCTTCACACGAAAAATAAGATATATTCTTTTGCCAATTTAGCAATTTAGTTTCCTGCGTCCCATTTATATGAAAAAAAAACAAATTCTTATTTACCATATGAAGTCCCTCATATGCGTCAAGTTCCTCATCTGCAATCTCGTCCTCCGAATCCTCATCTACCTCATCATCATCAACGCCGTCATCATCTTCATCTTCATCATCACTTATTTCCTTTTCTTCAGTATGTACCTCATCTGCATGGTTAAGTTTAATCAGAATACTTGAATGTTTTACTTAAAAAGACATTCCATGTAGCATAAACACATACAAAGGGCTCTAGATGTAATTTAAGAGGTAAACTCGCACCTTTATTGACTAGTTGATACTCTTCTTCATCACCAATCTTCTCTTTTATCATCATTCTTGTTCTTTTTAACTTTTCAAAACGTGAAATAGCTGATTTTAACAGTGACTCGGCACCAGGATGTGGATATACTGATAAAAACCTCACTGCAACACGCTTCCGCAGAATTGCAAGAATATGTGCGGGGAACCAACCCGTTGCTAACTGGAATGTATAAACATTAAAAACATAATATAATAAGTAATTGTAATGTTTGGTAAAGTATTTAACTTACAGTGCAAGTAGTTTGAGTCACAGGCTTTCTAATCTCTTGTTGAATGTAATCGTCAGCTAGTTCAAAAAGCTGAAATGAAGTATGATATTTGGATGGGAAGGCTCGAAAGGCACATAAATCCTCCCATTTATGATTTATCCTGCATATGAAAGGAAACGGAAATACAGTTTTTAGAATTTATACCTTAAGATAATCCTAACGCTAACTAATACACTAATTATCTTTGTCTTTACTAGTCATATACCAAATAAATTGTCTTCAAATCCTTTTCAGATTTCAAGGCGGGTTCTTTTTTGGAAAGTGGATAATTTAAGCCAAGATGACATTTTATATAACGAAACGATGAAGTTTATACCCGGATGCTATGTCATTATCACCAAAGCGTAAGTTTTGATCTACTCTGAAGTCAGTCCTTTGATATCTGTTAGACAAATATTATAAAACAAATCTCAATTTTTCTTAGTAGTATGGAACCAAGAACAAAAAAAACCAAATTATACAGTACAGCACCAAAATGGATTAGCATGTAGCAAAGCATTAAATAGTTTATAGTTCTAGAACTCTCACATGTGAGATTCTGGATCTTTGCGTGGATCATATTCTTTTCTGATCCAAAACCTATGAAACGGTCCACCTCCAAAATAATAGGCTGCATTATAGAGAAGCCTGTAAAAGATCAAACATGTTATACTGATGCTTTATTTGTGATTAGATTAGATTTGCCAAAATTGTCAAACCTCGCGTATCTGAATCATGATCATAGATAAAGTTCTATTCTAAACGCACCTTTTAAAAAGGTTGGGCCCAAATTTCAGACCTTTTTTAGACAAATGCTCGGATAAAGATTGTTTGATCCAAATGGGACGCTCATCAAACAACTGACATACAGCCTTTTGGCATTTCCATTCATTTGTGCCTTCGCGCATGAACTTTTCCCAGTTTACTTTCTTAGGAACATGTATGATTGTTAAGGCACCAAAACCATAAATAATAGATCCTCAAGACAAAAGATATACATTTAGCAAGTAAAAGCACACAGATACACATAAAAATGGTGTATAGAGCAGAGAACAGTGAGCAAAAGTTGCAAGGAGAACGGTACATCAAAAATCAGATTGATATATAAGCCGTCAATTCATATGTCAATAAACTATTGTGACAATCAGCTCTAAGTAGCTAGTTAAACAAGATTACGTTTATGATTATAATAAATAATTTAGCAGATTTGAAGAAACAGGTAATATTTGCTGCATAACTATTTAGATAATTATAACATAGCCTACCTATCTTCAACTTATGTCAGCCAATTACCATATTAACTGATTTTAATTATTCAAATCACAAATATGCATGTCATAAGGACATGACACATTTCTAATTTACTATACAATTGCATGAAATAAAAACATTGTCACGCTTTAGAAGAACTTGACACCGTGCATTTAATCAATGCACATCCAGCCATGAAATGTATAAAACAGATAATAAAATTGGCTTTCTTATTCCTTTTACCTGTTTGTTATCTGTTATTTTTTGTTTGGCTGACCCTATCTTATTTGTGCCACCACGTGACGGTTTGTGTTTGTGCTACAGTGTTTGACGTTTTGATATCCAGGTTAGTTGCGACGGTCTGCTGGGTCTCACCTCCGGCGAGGGAAGACTCCCCACACCACGCTGTGACTGAGCCGTTGGTCTTGTTCGCCGCCGGCCGCTGTCGGCCACCGCTGCAACCGCCACTGCTGACCGGAATTTCCTTCCGGCAGCAGTAGAGTACATTTTCTTAAACTTTATTTATTTATTTAGCTATCTTTTTCATTTACTAGCAGTCTTGTTTTTCTTATACTTACTGGTGCGCGTTTGTGCCCCCTTTTTGTGTGCTTTTTTAGTCTGTTGCATAGTTACCTAATACGCGGTACGCTCCGGTACGAATACGAAATTCGGGTACGCAATTCGCTATAGGTCACGTATTCGGTACGAAGGGGGGTAGGTTCATTTCGGTACGAAACGGTACGAAGTGGTACGTATATTAAAATTCGAAATTCATTGTACCATACAAAACAAAAACTTAATTTGAAAAACATATTGCAACGTAATACTAGTTAAGGGGATGTATTTATACTTGTAAATTGATGTATTGGAATAATGGAATGTATTGGCATTATGAAATGTATTTAATTGGAACGCTGATTTGTAGTTAATTGATGTATTGGAATAATGGAAATTATGGAATGTATTTAATTGGAACGCTGATTTGTAGTTAATTGATTGATTGTATTGGAATTATGGAATGCTAGGATGCTCGGACTCGGGTATGGGTGTCGGACTCGGGTACGTGTCCAAGGGTCGGACCTTTCAATATATAATTTCAAGGATTCGTGGACTCGTTTTGAAAGAGTCCAAATTTTGAATATGGACTCAGGGACACGGGGTATTATAATTCATAATTATATGTTATAAAAAAATAATTGAAAATCAAATACACGTGATAATTTTTTTTTACACTAATAAAGGTCTTAAAAAAAATTTACACTAATAAAGTATTAATTTTTTTTACACGTGATAAATTTACTGAAAGAAAAAATAAAAGTTTTAAAAATAAGAAGTAAAAATAGAAGGACCTCAACCTTTTTCATTGTAACAATATTACTAAAACACTTACAAAACTAATAAAGTGAATGGGTTGGGCTTGGAAAGGAGAAATGGGTGGGCTGAAAAAGTTATTAACTTATACAACAACAACAGCTACCCAACAGCCCAAGTATATTATAAAACCTATCTTTTGACCGTCTTCTTCTTCCTCCCGCAGCCAACAACAAGAAAGCAACAGTCAAAAAAATTTTCTTCTTCTTATTCATTTTATCTTTTTCTCGGGACTGTTTTCATGAAAGGAGAACGCCGAATTGTAGTTAATTGGAACGCCGATTTGCAATTAATGGTACGCACCGAATTTCGATTTGGTACATCGTACCGCATCGAATTGGAACGCAGTGAATTTCGAATTGGTACAATTCGATCCAATACTAAATTCGTCCTTCACCCAGCGAATTCGGTAACTATGGTCTGTTGTGTCCTTTCTTTTGCTGCTCCCCCTTTTTGCTCCTGTGCTTTTGCCGTGTGTGTGTTTTCCGGAGGGTAGGATAGACGTTGTAGTTGGTGATGGTCACCTGAGGTCATGTCTTGCCGGCGCGGGTGGGGTAGGGGTAGGGGTAGGCGTAGGGGTAGGCGGGTCTAGGGTGCTTAGGGGTGTTGGTAGAGTAGCGGGTTCGCGTAGGATCAGAGTGGCAGCTGGAACGTAGGGTCTTTGACCGGTAAGCTTTTTGAGCTTGCTGACGTCTTGGGGAGACATAAGGTTGATATAGCGTGTTTTCAAGAGACTAAATGGAAGGGGTCTAGCTCGAGGGAGGGAAACGGCTACAAGCTTTGGTACTGGGGCTCTAGGTCAGCTAGAAACGGAGTTGGAGTCATTATAGCGGCGGATCTTAAGGATAATGTAGTGCAAGTGACCAGGAATGACGATAGAACCATGAAGATTACTTTGGTTATTGATGGAGAAACCGTTAACGTGATCAGCGCTTACGCACCGCAGGTGGGTCGCAGTGACGTAGAGAAGAGGAGTTTCTGGGATTCCCTCGACGAGCTCATGAGGGAGTGCCCGGCAGACCAACGATTGTTTATAGGTGGTGACTTGAACGGTCATATAGGAGCTTCTGCAGATGGATACGCGGGGGTTCATGGAGGATTCGGGTATGGAGGTAGGAATGATGAAGGATGCTCGATACTAGAATTTGCTACTGCTCACAACTTAGTGGTTGCAAACTCTTTCTTCAAGAAGAGAGACGTCCACTTAATTACCTTCCAGAGCGGGGGTCATAGCACCCAGATTGATTATCTGTTGGTGCGCAGAGATGACCTTAGGGCATGTAAGGACTGCAGGGTTTTCCCTGGCGAGACATGCGCATCTCAACACAGATTGGTTGCCTTGGATACTCTTTTCCAGAGGAGTCAACACAGGAGAGAGGCGACAGGGATGCCAAGGATTTTGTGGAAGAATCTTAGCGGAGATGCGGTGGAGGCGTTTAGAGCGAAAGTCTCAGAGGGTCTTTCGGCTCGGGCAGAGGACTTAACTACTAGGGATGCGGATCAGATGTGGAACACCCTTGCTGGCACCATCAGAGACGTAGCAAAGCTTTCCCTAGGTGTGACTAGTGGGTCAGTGAGAACCCAGTCAACACGCAGGGAATCTTGGTGGTTCAGTGAGGAGGTACAGATCAAAGTTGCAGAGAAACAGGCTCGGTTCAAAGAGTTTCTTTTGAGTAGAGAGAGCCACCAAGCGGATAGGGCAGCTGCAGAAGAGATGTATAAAGTAGCTAAAAGGGAAGCAAAAGAGGCGGTAGCAGAGGCGAAGGACAAGGCGTACGAAGATTTGTATAAGAAATTGGACTCCAAAGAGGGAGCAAACGATATCTTCAGAATTGCTAAAGCCCGTGAGAAAATAAGAGATTTAGGAAGCATTAAATACATCAAAGATGAAGGAGGATGTACCATCGTGAGTGAAGAAGGTATTAGAAAGAGATGGGGAGAGTATTTTTCCTCTCTCTTTAACGAGGGGAACACCAATGGAAGGGGGGAAGGAGAGAACTCTAGCCAGCATTTGTCACCAGAATGCTACTACTCGAGGATCAGCCAAGAAGAAGTGAAAGTTGCATTACAGAAGATGGGTAGAAACAAAGCTGTAGGCCCGGACCAAATACCCATAGAAGCTTGGAGGAGCCTAGGAGATGAAGGGGTGAATTGGTTGACCTGCCTTTTCAACAAGATCTTCTCTAGCGCCAAGATGCCAGAAGAATGGAGACTCAGCGAAGTCTTCCCCATCTTCAAGAACAAGGGAGACGCGCAAGTGTGTAGCAACTATAGGGGTATTAAGCTACTTGGTCACACCATGAAGCTCTGGGAGAGAGTTATTGAGAGGAGGTTAAGAAGGGAGACAAGGGTGCCAGAGAACCAATTCGGATTTATGCCAGGGAGGTCCTCGGTCGAGGCTATCCACCTCCTCAGAAGTCTTATGGAGAAGTATAGAGAAAGACAGAGAGATTTGCATATGGCTTTCCTGGACCTAGAAAAGGCATACGATAGTGTCCCACGAGAGTTGATTTGGAGGACTCTAATAGAAAAAGGAACCCCAAGGAGATACTTAAGAGTCATTAGGGATATGTACGAGGGGGCGAAGACCCGCGTACGGTGCACGGTGGGGTGCACTGAGTTTTTCCCGGTGGAAGTTGGACTTCACCAAGGATCATCCATTAGTCCGTACCTCTTCGCCCTGATTCTCGATGAGATAACTAGAGGGATACAAGAGGGCATTCCTTGGAGCATGATTTTCGCTGACGATATTGTGTTGGTAGCAGAATCGGCCGAAGGGCTAAACTACAGACTGGAGCACTGGCGAGAGGCATTGGAAGACAGTGGTCTTCGGGTAAGCAGAGAGAAGACTGAATACATGAGATGTGATTTCGGTAGCAACGAGATCGGCCACAACGAGGAGGAAGTTCGTATCGGCAACCAGATTCTTCAACCTAAGGAGTTTTTTAGATATCTAGGTGCGGTGATACACAAATCAGGAAGGATTGACGATGACGTTACCCACCGTATTACCCACCGTATTAGAGCAGGATGGGCGAAATGGAGGGCGTCGTCAGGTGTGCTCTGTGATAAGAAAGTCCCCCTTAAGCTTAAGGGAAAATTTTATAGGGTAGCGATCAGACCAGCTATCTTGTACGGGTCAGAGTGTTGGCCTATCACGAAAGCCCAAGCTAACAAAGTGGAAGTGGCAGAACTGAGAATGCTAAGGTGGATTTGTGGGAAGACTATGCTTGACATGATACCGAACGGAGTTTTCAGAGCAGAACTTGAAGTTGAAACTATAATCTCACAGATGCGAGAAGGAAGGTTGAGGTGGTTCGGTCATGTCAGGAGAAGGCCACAGACGGCGCCAGTAAGGAGAGTCGAAGAGCTGAGGGTCGACGGTTTGAGAAGGAGGGGAAGACCTAAGCTCAGGTGGGAGGATAGACTTAGGCTAGACATGAAGGAGCTTCTCTTGTCCGAGGACATGATCTCAGATAGGAACGAGTGGAGAGCTAGGATTAGAACTTGCGGGTAGTTTAGGTCGTGTGGTAGGTTGTCTTTGCTTTGCCCTTTTGCGTTTTAGGTTTGGTAGGCCCTTTTGCACTTTAGGCGTTTTGGTCTCTTTGCTTGTCCCCTTTTAGGTTTTTAGTAGGCTAGTGGTGTCTCTTTTCCCTTTGCCTAAGCTTTTTCCCCCCGGCCTTTGCTTTTGCCCCCTTGCCTTAGCTTTTGCCCTTTGCTTTGCCTTTGCTTTTGCCCCTTGCTTTGCTTTGCTTGTTTTTTGTGTTGTCTTCTTGCCTGCTGCCTGCTTGCTTGTGTTTGTTTTGCCTTTGCGTTCTTGCTTATGTTTGTTTTGCCTTTTCATTCCTTGTTTCTCTTGCGTTCCTCTTTGCTTTGTTTGCTTGCTTTACTTGCTTTGCTCCTTGTTCTTTGTTTGGTTCTCTGTGCTTTGTTTGTCTTGTTGCTCTTTTGCTCCTTGCACTTTGGGTTTCTTTATCGCTCACACATGTGCACGTGCCGGAGGTCTCCCTGGAAGCAGTCTCTCTACTCCTAGGCTTTGCCTGGGGTAGGGGTAGGATCTGTCTACACTTCTACCTCCCCCATACCTCGCTCTTGCGGGATTGGGCATGTTGTTGTTGTTGTTGTTGAGATAATAAAATTGGCTATAATGAATATGCACAAACAAAAGTTTAGACGATAAGGATATCTTTGATGTTGAAATCAATCATAAGGCTTGGATCTATGTCCATCTGCATTCACACATATAATCAATGATGTAAGTATCGGGATGTAAGGCATAGGCAACATAAAGCCATACCAAATTGCTACAAAAGGATGCAATAAATAACTTAATTAAATTTCAAAAAGCAAACTGATTTTTTAACCCTTTTCCATTTACATTGCAACATCAGAAAGAAAATAAGAGATTTCTGAAATTAATTGAGGATACCTCCCGGTGATATTTTATAAGCTCCTCTTGTTTCTTTTTCGAAGGGACAAACATAGATGGTTTCAACCTGTTACAATTATAAAGAAACCCATCATGAATCAAAGTTTCTGGATATATTTAAGTTTATTGACTAGAAGAATTTCTTATTGTGACAAGATAAAGCATCTTACACCAAGTTCTCTGGAGTATCCTTCAGTGAAAATCTGGAAGGCAATAAAATCATCAAATCCTCTTGATCTGCATCAATAAGGCCATGTTTCTCTGCAGAGTTGAACAAACACAAAAAATAAAGATTATAATATACCAAATTTAATAAACCTTGAACACCAAAGAATAACCCACACACACACAAACCAAATTGTGGTTCCACATCAGCCCAAGTTCTCTTCTTTTTCCGTGCAACATCTGCATGAACAGCAAGAACATGCTGGTAGTCTGCCATGCCTGTATGATTCAAACAAACATAAACATACCAATTAATGAGTGAACACTACTATTTAAGTGGGGGAAAAAAAGTAATGGTGTACATTTTTCTAACCATTAAAATTATATGCTTCCGTCACATGACTAACAATATCAGCATAAATCTTATGTTCTGGTTCTTCTGTTGTAGGTGTCTCGTCTTCTTGAGTTTTATGTTTTGATATCTTTAACAAAAAGTTTTTACTTAAGGAACTCTTCCCATGTAAAGGATGTGAGTAAGGATCTTCTGGCCTGAAATGAAGTTCTAACTCCTTTGACAATTCTCGAGCCTACAAATCATATAATACCATTTTTCATAGAGAATTGGCTAAAGCTTCAACAAGTTACTACAAAAACATTAAAGAAGCGATAGCTTTTCTGTTGAGCAATTTATAGTGCAGGAATATGCAGTTGCGATAATCAACATACCTTGGCAATACCTTCAGGTCCGCCAAGAGTCACAAGAGCGCGTTCCGTAGATGAAGGGTAGCCAGGATAGTTTACCGCAAAGACCTTTGTACTTGGTAAATTCCCCGAAATAGACCCATCTTTTATCACCCCCATATGTCTACCTAGATCTGCAAACTGTTATTTGCCAATGTTGTTATTACCTTAGTTTTTAAAGTATAATGCAATGCAAGTTCTGAATTTAGTGTCGTTATCCGCATATATCAGGAACTCTAATCCCTGAAAGGTATCATCAATGTGCAGTATATACAGTCCTCGTGGGTGTTTGAAAAAACTTATTGTGAACTTGATTTTCCGATTATCTAGGATCGGAATAATCAAATTAGTATAATGCAAAATAACCCAACTATCCCCAATTTCTATCAACTTATTATCCGACTCCAACTCTTTTAAGTCTGAATATCCAAATATCCTAAATTCTGAATATCCAAATATCCTAAATTCTGAATATCCAAATATCCCCTCACACCTAAATTCTGAATATCCAAATATCCTAAATTCTGCGAATTGTAGCAGCGGTGATGTGGAAATGCAATGACATGTATATGGTTTTGATCTGCAAGTTCATGAATATGGTTGTGGAAATGCATATCCAGCCTAGTAACCTAACTTTAAATTGCACCAAAAAACTGACATGAATACTGTTGTGACTAACAGATACATTAGTACCATACAAGGCTCTACAACCATTAGGTTGTGAGCTGAAATCCCTTCTTGAGACATGAGGGGGTGAAATTATTTGCTATTTCAAAGAAAAAAACAAGCACCTGATTGTGTACAGCAATGGTACAGTAAATAAAAGTTTAAACTTACAAATTATTGAAAACTATGGATATGGGATTAGTTGAAAACTTTTGGTTAATTTATGCATATAGTTTTGGTATCATTCCCATAACTAATGTTTAATTTCTTAGCTACGGGTATTTGAATGCAGTAAAGCCTCATTTTAAGCCCTGCATCTGTTTATTAAACTTTGTAAAAAATCAACAATCTTTGGTTGATTAAAATTAAGTATCTAAAATATCATACATTGAACATGATAAGCAACTACGTAGACATAGTAACCAACCTTACCGAATGCTTCATATTCATATAAACTAATCAGAGTACTATCAAACTTGCAAAGCGATAGATTGCCAGTTCTGACGTGTTACAACTTACAACTACATGGTTTCTATACTTATATAACGTCATCCATCTTATCAATAAAAACAATAATTGATGATCCAAGTTTAAAAAAACGGGTTATACACACGTAACTATATATCAAATGTTCTATGTGGCCTCAATGTTACTACAACAAGATATATCTAAACTGTTTATCATTCCAACAACAAAATACCAAATCCCACGGGTGTGCCGGGTAGGTATGATGAAGACAGAAAAACGTCCGGCTTACAATATATATAGTACTTAACAAACAACATAATCCAAAATAAGTTTACTAACATTCCCAAAAGTAAATACATTCTACGCGTGTGTTTGGTTCAGCTTATTTTCTGGGCTTATGTGCTAATTGAAATATTGAAAAGCCAATAAGCTCATTTTTAACAGCTTATTAGCTTATGGCCTTGTCCATAAGCTAAATTTGATAAGCTGATAAGGTGTTTAAAACTGAGTTTATCGGGTTTTTAAAATTTCAATTAGCACATAAGCCCAGAAAATAAGCTAAACCAAACACCAGGGCATCCTTAAAAAGCAGAAGGAATTAGGGTTTAGAATAGAATGAATTACCTTGTTTGTTAGACGTATGGGCGATTGTTGTTGTACTTGAGAAACAGTTTGAAACCCGTTCTACTTGGCCACTGTCTCTCTTTAAAGCTTCCACAATTTATTTTTATTTTTTATTTTTTTTTTTTTACTTTTTTTTTTCAGTGATTTCTAGTTCCCGTGAAAATTTTTGATATTTTTTCCCGAGAAAACCAAAAAAAGACCGGTCAAGGTGTAGTCGATCTCTTTTATCTGATCACGCTTTTCACCATCACGTGCTTTAGGTCTCTTTTATCTGATCACGCTTTTCACCATCACGTGCTTTAGGCGGCCCAAAGGCGACCTAAACCTCTCATTTTTCACTGTCACGTCAGCTTTCTCTCTCCAGCGACCTACACTATATAAAACATACCACACAAAAATACTTTTTATATTTAATTAAACACACACACAAAGAAAAAAAAAAAAAAGCAAGTGAGTCGATCGTCCCTGCGACCTATTTCATTCTAATCGTCCCACGACCGAATATCAACATTAATGGCGACCGAATGGAATCGATCCACAATCTCGGTCGCATATTCTTACTGTGGCCAGCCTTACATTCAACTATATGTTTTGGCGACATTATGATTAATTTTTCTAAAATAAGCTATTTAAAAATTTTTCTTTTTTTGTCAAACAAAACTTATAAAAAATAAAATTAAATGTTTTTTCATGTAGCTTATAAAATACTTTTATTTTTATAATCTTCATTTCTAACACTATCGCCAGTTTTAACACCAGTTACTTTTGACAAACTAAGTTTCATTCAATCTTAAAATTTTTGCCTTTTACTGAGCCTGCTGGAATGGGTACAAATCATTTGTGGGCCTGATGGACAAACAAGCTGAAATTGTGGGCTTACGGGAATTGGTACCCCCATTTTTGGGCCTGATAGATTTGCAAATGGAACATGTGAGCCTGGTGGTGGTGGAGTTGGAAGGTGAACATAGGTCGTTGTTGTTGGGATGGGAATTCAACTAAACACAGTTGTGGACTTGTGGTGTTCCTATCATTATAGGATATTGAAGTTAACGCTAGAAAAAACATAATAATGCGTGCAATATTAGGTTATGGGAGAAGAAGTAGGGGTTTATGGTGATAATAAGTGTAGTATTACAAGGCTAGGTACGGTTGAGTATAAGCAGGCAAAGGAGCAAAAGCATTAACTATTCTAGGCAAGCAAGCAAGACCTTAATGTACTAATTAACTGTGCGGCAGTGGCATGCAAAAGGAAAAGTATACGGCAGATTTGGGAATTAGAGATTTAGGGATTAGTAAATCTCCATGCTCAATTATTATTACTAATCAAATATAAATACATCACAAGTATTGCATAATAAAATATCGAACATAAGGTAAATCTGATAGTAAATAATAAGGGAGGTGGGAGTGGGTCAGTGAGGGTGCATTGCGGTGAGGATACCGTGCGGTAACACCGCCGCCGGTACCCACTTACCGCACGGTGGCTTCACCGTGAGTGACCTCCTCACGCACGGGAAAAGTGAAATAATTTGAAAGTGGAACGTTGGATTGGACCGTTTGGGATTGCAACGGTTACCTTTTTTTTTTTTTTTTTCCTTCTTTTTTTTAATTGTAACGTTTGGGAAGAAGTAAACCAAAAAAAAAAAATAGCAACAATTTACCGAGAGCAAAAAACACAGCAACAATATTATACCGAGAGCAAAATACCAAGAGAAAAAACATATGGAACGTGGCAACAAAAATAGAGATCCTAGAAGAGGTGGTCGTGGATCGAGAGGTGGATCGAGAGGCGCAATTCGTCCTCGAATTCAATCACAACCCGCTCCCGAATCATCTTCTCAAGCACAACCTTACCACCCTCAAATGTATCCTCAATCTCCACAATTTTTTTACTCCCAACAACCCCTGAAAATTCCCACTAACTTCGACCCGTTTGAGCCGAACTATACCCAACAATCCCCACCGCCAATTCCTACTCACTTCGACCCGTATGAGCCGCGCTATACCCAACAAAAAAGGCGTGAACGGGTTAGTGAACCGTTACCTATTCGTGATGATACCGATGATGATGAATATTTCGACAATGTTGACGTTGTACCCGAGACACGATCAATTGATGAAGAACAATTCGAAGAGGTAGAAGATGAGGAAGAGGTCGAAGAGCATGTTCAAAAATAATAATAATAATAACACCAAGAAAAAAAAACCAAGAAAAAAACCAAGTAAGATTTGGACGCCCGATGAGGAGGAGGCGTTAGCTAAGTCTTGGATTAAAATTTCGGTGGACAAAGAAGTTGGCGACCATCAACGAAAGGAAGGATTTTGGAAGCGAGTTCTAAAGCATTTTAGAACGCTTGTCCCGAGAACCGAACGCACTCATCATCAATTGAACTTGAAATGGACTGCTAAAACGCCAACAAATGAGACGCCAATAAACGTGAAAGATTTCGAGTGTGATTTACCGAATCTGAATGAGAACCCAACTCCATCACGTCAATCGAAAGGCAAGAAAAAAAGACAACTTCTAGAGATTCAAGCCGAAGCTCGATGCGTGATACCCTTGCAAGTTACAATCGTGACATGAAGTTCGTTATGGACCGCACGACCATATCCCAGACCCGGTTTTTAAGGAATTCGTCATCAAAAGAAAACGTGAGCTGTGCGCCAAATACGGGTGGCCGTGTAGTTTGTAGGAATGTTATTTAAGTTTTTTTAATAATATTAGTTATTAATGGAATTTTAGTTATTTTATGTTTTTTAATAATATTATGTAATGTTTTTTTTTTTTTTTAAATTTTAATGAAATTTTAGTTTTTTAATAATTTTAATAGAATTTAAAAAAGAAAAAAAAAATGAGTGAAAGGTAAGTGAAGTGGCGCCTCCAAAAATATGAGTGGGTGAAGGGAGAGAGGGTGAGTGAAGGGGGAGTGATGTGACATAAGGGGATTGGTTGGGTAGTAAGTGAAGGGAGAGATGGTAAGTGAACCACTCCCTCCCCTAAACACAATGTATGTGCTAATAAAATCAACTTATGGATGAGTGATTTAATCTGGGTCTTGATGTGCCGTTAACCCAGCTTTAATATTCTGAGATATCAAGATTTTCAAACGAGCTAACAATTTATAGGAAAAAGTAACATGTTATCAATAATCGACCATATGTGGTATTAATATATATATTAAATAGCATCAAGTACGTCGTCGTTTCGATGCCACATGCCCTGCTTTGGGCCATTTCCTTTTTTTTTCTGGGTTGTCTCATGTACCATGATCCAATGTTATACTAGGCCCATTCTCACAGAAAGTTAGGTCGATTTAACAAATGTACTTAGCAGAGTTACAGTAAAACATAAACAACAGCTTCCACCGCCTTTAAAAAATCTAACACACGACACACAAATCATCACCAAGAATTGCGATTGTTGGCACCGGAAGATTTTGGGGTGGATGATTGGTTTAGATCAAGGTTTGTCAAAACCATGTATGGTAAGAATTATCATCCTCGGTTACTGTTAAAATTAGCTATTATTATTATTATTGTTATTATTATTATTATTTTTGTTTAATAAAAGTTATAATACAAATTGTTCCCCCACTTTATAGAACATACACACTTGGTGATAATCACTCACTCGCCGCCTTGGGTTTTGATTCTGTTTTCTTATCCAGGGGATTAAATGGTCGAGGTGGTTCGTGTGATTCTTTGGAAACTCTAAACTATGGTTTCTTTGTTGATTCCTTTTTGCTGTTGCTGGTATGTTTGATAGTGTGTTTAAAATCTGTTTATCATATGCGTTGGTTCAGTTTCGTGTGTTTAGAATATGTTTATCTATAATAGGATTCGGCTGCTTCAATTGAAGATGATGATGTTCAAAAGTTTTGATGGTGTCACTAACCAGGTAAGATGGCTGAAATAGTTTTAAGTATCAGGGTGCTTATTCAAAGCTGCTTAATTGACTTGCATATTGTGTTTGCATTTGCTTTAGCTCTATTAAAGGGACATAAGTTGATAACCTGTTTTGAGTGTTTCGTAAATTTTGAATGGTTGCTATTGTGGTAAACTATTATATCTGCCTTTCATTTTGTATCGTTTTTCTGTTTGTTTTGTTATGAAATGCGATTTTGAGTACTTTGTATATGATTCAACTAGAACTAGGAAATATTGGTTTTTTTTTAATGAAACATTCATTTTTTTTTATAGAAAAAGAAGATTCGTTTATCTGAGTTATCTTGGACATTCTCGAACCTGCATCTGGTGTAACATCTACGTACGATGTGCTTGTGAGTGTCATTTGTTTTTGTTTTTTTATTTTGTAAATCTATATTTCAGTATTGATGTTATGACTTTTATGTTGATTGCACTGGAACAGGTCGATTACAAAACAAATGGTTGAGATACAAAGATAATCATATGGTCATTCCATGATGGCAGGGACAAGAATATCGAGCCGATGGTTAAGTCGCCCCAATATGGAGTGAATCCTTGGGTGGTACAAGGTTCGTTTGGAACTTTGTAACATCCACGTTTAAGGCTCCTGAAACTGTAAGGTAAGCTTTTGTAAACCAAATTTTCTTATTTATAGTTATCTTAAAAGTCATTTGCTGATATATTTACCAGGGTAGAAACCCTTTTACCCAAAAAAAGTCATTTACTGATTTTTCTTACCTTCTAATCAACCAGTAGCCGCAACCGTAAATGCCACATCAGCAACACCTGCAGCAATAGATGCCGTCGTGACAAGAACTCTTGGAGCTATAGCTTTAAGAGGTGTGGCAGATCCTAATGGAATGAGAAAAGACGTTCCTGCTGCACCTGATGCGTTGGGGGATAATTTCTATAAAATTCTTCTCCAACGATAAGTTGTTTAAGCCTTCTCAAGTATGCTTACTTCTAGACCCCAGCCGATTGTAACATAGTTATCGAGGCAAAAGCAACAAGTTACACAAAAGCATTTTGTGAAGTAGTGGTCGAGGCAAAAAACAACAGGTTACACCGAACCATACATTTGATAAACAAGGTATCGATGTCTTTTGGCCAAGCTTTTTTAATTGATTGTTGCTAACACAGTTTTTAATATGCTATACATTAAAATTATTTACTTATGATGTCAACTTTATCAGGAAATTTTTTCACTTGATAACACCAATAATGACCTCAAACTTAACTTATGATACTCTCTTGACTCAGGTTTATGCCATCTGCTTATTTTAGCTAACGTGGTGTGCTATTTTACATCTTTAAGTCAGTACTTCAAATTATATGAAAATTGACTATTAGAGGATTCATTTTCCATGACATAAAAGCGTTACAAGTGTATATTCATGGATGATCTTATAATCATTGTATTTGTGTGTGCGCAATTTGCATTTTCTGCATAACTGCAGTTTAACAAGTGTCTAGGCTGCTGCAAAACTGCAGTTTAAAAAGGGTGTTGAGGTAGTTTTAGAGTGTGTTTTGACCTACTACAAAACGGTGGTTTTAAGGGGGTGTTTGGGTCGATTTAGTTGTATTTTGGGGTGCTGTTAAATTGTTTTCTAAAGGAGTGTGTGCTAACATTCAAGGGGTATTTGGCCTTGCTGCAAAACTACCATTTTTTTTGTTTTCTTATTACTTTTTCCAGGTTCTATGGGGTGTTTGGTCATCACAGCTTGCTACTATTTTTACAGGCACACACGAACCATCACAGAGACAACGCGGATACTTTCGTACCGATCATAGGTGTTCAGTCATTTGTTCAAGGTAGGTAGGTTTGTAGATTTAGCAGCTATGACATTCTTGGCTACAAATGAACATTCAAATGTAAATGGCCAGGCAATAACTAGATAGTATAGTAATCTATGATTGCTATGCAACTACGTCTGTTTGCAACCATGCCTCTTCTCTCTGTAAACGTCGTCTATGTATATCTCTTTTTTGGTTAAAAGTACTATAAAATATTACCGTCTATATTCTACTTAAAGACCACATTATATTAATAGAAACCACGATGCCTTGCCGCAACGCGGCATCCGGTGTCATTCTAGTTAAACATTAAAATAAAATATCTTTTTGAACCTCAACAAAAGCTATATTATAAGTCATCAAAGGTGATTCTTTTTTGACATTTGTGGTTATATGATATCATCATTTCTATTGTAGTATTAGCTTTTGACCTTTTGTGATTTACATATAAAATGGCTATAAAAACATTTTTTTTTTCTTTTTACTAAATACTAGACAAGTACCCATGTATAGCAATGAGATCTTATAGTAGCAAACAGTTATAGTTGTGATATTGTGTTTTAGGTGTTTCGTGTAAACGTCTATACAAACATCACAAAATAATCAAAATGTAATTGAAAAATGTGGTAACATGCGATAATTCAAGTAAAAGAAAATTTCTTAAATGTATCAAAGAACGTATAAAACATTTAAAGAGACTAAAAATGAAACATTATAACAATTTTGAAATAACTAACAATGCACGTTATTTGTCATGTAAAACTTATTGGTCCACGATATTTGAGGTGTAGACTTTTTTTTTATATAGAACTCTTGGGCAAGCTTCACTAATGACCTCATTTTGATTAAAAACTTGTTCAAGGATAATATCAACACATTTTGAATAAATCATTTTTATCAATTCAAACAATAACAAAAAGAAACTGAAATATGGTGTGTTATATAGTAGAGGGCGTTGATGCAATTTTTAGAAACTAATTACGTGGTCATTAAATTTCTCTTCTTTTTTTCAAAAGAAAATTCATAAAATGTTGTCATGCATTACATAATTTAAAAAGTTGTTAAATAGTTCAAAACAAAGTTAATCTATACTACTTATAAAATATAAATGTCTAATCTTGAATATTGAAATTTTGAATATTTAAAACTTAAATTAATGTAGTTTGCATAAATCACTTAAGTACCTCTTAAACTCGACAACATTTTAAAACCTTGTTAGGTACGGGTTTTTTTGTCATCCCTAGATACATCTCCTAATTTATTATTATTATTATTATTATTATTATTATTATTATTATTATTATTATTATTATTATTATTATTATTATTTTATAATTTTGTTTCATTATAGAATTGTGAAACAAAAAGTACGTAACATAAAATATAAAGTTTGACAAGTTAAAAGTAGTAAAACACAAAAATTACAGAGCAGAAAACTATAAAAACTATCTTGTCATGTTAATAAAGTGGGTAAAACTATGAAATAAAGTGTGAAAATAAAATATAAAGTTCGACCAATGAAAAGTAATTAAAGACAAAAATATTGAATAAAAAAATATTAAAAACTGTTTATCTTGTTAATAAAATGACTAAAAGAAGGTAAGTGAGATAAAGAAATACAAAGTAATTTGCATATCAAAATTCTTGTCCACGTTTATAAAAAAAATAATAATAATAAATAAATAAAAATAAAAAATATTGTGCACGAGTAAGATAATTTTTAAATTCTTTTTGTATAAAAATATACTTATATCACAAATTTCACATGTGGTTTTGGAAGGTTTGTTTCTAGAGGCTCATTTTAAATCAAATGTATTCCTGTCTCGTTTGCATCGTTTTTGGAAGCATCGTTTGACCAAATAATGGTCAAATTCTAAATCACCATTGTTTCTATTGCCCAGTCGTCAATACTAATCAAGAGTTTATGCAAAGTATATTACAACGTTATTGAGCATAATTTTGCAAAAAATAGCTTAAACAAATTAAAAGACCACATAAATTACCTCATGTAGAATTCTAAACTCACTTTAGCCATCTTTCTAGAAATCTTACAAACTTATACACACTAGAGTCAACTGTGGCTTGTTTTTACTACAAAACATTTATTTATCTAGCAAGTCTTTAATATAACATTTTGACCATATTTAATTCTTACACAAAAGTATCTTCCAAGAAGACACACACCCGCACACCAATGAAGAAAAATAACACATAGTCAAAACATCATGGCTGCTACTTTTTTGTTCACATATATACACAAACTACCCTTCTTTTCATTTCAACATTCACAACCAAATCTTCACCATTTTAATCATGAACACCATAGTCCGAAACACCACTCTTCGCCGTCTAAACAATCGCTTTACAGCCTATGAACACTTGAACAAAACCTCTACAGAGGGACGTCGTGGATGGAGAGCCTTTTCTACGCGTAGAACTAGTGCTTTTGGTCAAGTGAAGACACAAAATAATGACACAACAACAATGTCTCCAGTTTGTGACAAACGTGATCGCGCTAAAAGTAGGCATATATTTCTTCAAGGATACAATCTTTCGATGTATACGACAAAGGAGAAATTGAAGTCACAAGTTAAGCTCAAGAAAGCCATGGTTAAGGCTAAAACAATGGTTGTTTCGGTTCTTTCGTTCATGAGGGCTGGCTCGTTAAAGAGATGTAACTCTAAATCCGCCATTGCAGCTTCTTCACCTACTACTATTCGGTGTTTTTGATTCTTATATAATGAAAATGAAGACTTAATTTGAGCACAATTTCCACGCACTATTTTGTAAACTATATATAGTATTTATATCTGTTGTTTGGCTGATATATCATTATCGAAATGGCCAATAATTTGACCCAGCATAACTTTAGTTGCATGATGTGCAAACTAATTTACACCTTATTGTGTCGATTTGAGAAAGGCACTGTCATTCTAGTGCTTAAATTTTAAATTTTTATATGCATAGGCATACTCGATCAAGGGTCACTCGACATTTATTTTAATACACACAGACATTACATGATGGGGAGAAGGTTCAAGATCGAAAGACGTAGAAGCTGTGGGTATTTTCCTCCCTATGTTGTAGAGCTCTCGAATAGAATTTAATTCGAGGCTAACTATAAATAAAATATAAATATAAGACTCATTATTATTGTAATTTATCTTGTATCATTAATATAATTGTGTTTTAGAGTTTTATCCCTTATTAAAGTTTTATTCCCTCGAGGTTTATCCTCGTTATCAACCCTTTAATTATGGTTAACAAAATTCACTTCCGCATCGTGCGTCAGTTAGTAGGTGGAGGTAACAACCACAAAAACCATGTGGGTATGGTCTAAAGAGCACATGGATTATGTTTTTATCAAAATTGTATCCAAACTCAATAGGAAATCCGCTATGATGAATAGGTGGGGTATGGTCTAAAGAGCACATGGATTATGTTTTTATCAAAATCGTATCCAAACTCGACAAGATATCCACTATCTATCAAAACTATGTTCCGTGTTCGTAGGTGGAGGTAACAACCACAAAAACCACGCGGGTAGCAATTATGGAGGTTCAAGAATTTGTACAACTATAGGCGGATCTATTGATAACCATAGGTGCAACCAATCCCCTTTCAACAACACGAGGGTAAATGAATGGGAGGAAAGAATGAAGATGGAGATTTGACTACCAACGTTCAAGTGGTTTCATTCAAAAGTTTTAATCATTAATATGGTATTTTCAATTGATAATTATCGAGCTAGGAACTTGGTGGCAAGGAAATTTGGCAATTACTTTAATTTTCCAATAGAATTTGTTTGGTTGGAGGTCATGTGGTTTGTAGGATCTCTATATCTATTAGTAATTTCTACAAGGAGGAGGTAATTTTTGATTTAGATGGCTGGAGGATTTTCATATTCGGTTGAAAAAATCATGGCATTGCAAAGTTTAAGTTTTTTATGATTTAAAGTGTAATCTATACCTTTTCTTATGGGAAGGAATAGAATTGCGATGATTCCATCCGAAGACCAAATACATGTACCAATGTCTAGGGTTAAGTTTGAAGAAAATATTTTAAAGGCTGAAATAGTTGAAACATGATAAAAAAAAATTCAAGAACTTCAAGTTTGCATGAAGACAAAATTTTAACTTTATTGTTGGACAAAAATTGAAGTTGGTACTCTGAAAACTTGTAAAGAAAAAGTTATGGGTTTTAGTGTGATGAAGATGTGAAGGGTTTTGATGGTGTGCTAAAAACGGATTATGAATGCGTCCATGATTTAAAAGTTTGTGATTTAGATTATGGGTTAATTTTAAAAATGATTATCAAGAATCGAGTTACATTTTCAATGCCGAGCACAGTTTTTTTTTTTTTTTTTTTTTTTTTTTTTTTTTTTGGTGCAATTGAAAGCTTGGTGGTTGTTGATAATGAGTACACAACCTCAGGGTCATAGGTTGATCATTGGGCGTGTGCTAGGCGTGTTAAAAAAGATAAATGTTCTAGAGTTGATGTGAAGCAAAAGTCTATTGAATATAAGGTTCGTCATGAGAAGGTGTTTGAGGTAGATAAAGCTATAAGTGGTGAGAAATCGAGGGCGAGTTCTCTTCAAATTGACGCGGAATGATGGAGACAAGGTTCAAGATTGAAAGACGTAGAAGCTGTGACCTCTTAGGCGTAAGGGTATTTTCCTCTCTACGCCGTAGAGCTCTCGAATAGGATTTTATTCGAGGATTAAAAACCTCTACGCGGTAGAGACAAACATCTCTCTATGCTATAGAGACATCGATTCCATAATCTTCTTGTATTGCTTAATTCGTTTTTTACTTTAATAGATTTCTTTTTGTGCAAGTTTCAGTTTTTTATAATTGTGTTTTAGAATTTTATCTCTTATTAGGATTTTATTCCTTGAAAGTTTATCCTCGTTATCAACCCTTGGATCAGGGTTAACAAAATTCGCTTTCGCGTCCTGCGTCAAAAAACAGGTTGCTTGTGTAAATTGATGTGAAGAACACACATTGTATATATATATTTTTTTTTATCTGCTTTAAATCTAATGGATTATGGGCTTATAAGATTTCTACCAAAAAGAAGGCCTACACCCAAAGTTTATATATTAAATGAGGGGGCGTAAGTAAAGTCCAATACACAAAAACAGATGGCACGCAGTTAACTAATAATAAGTCACTAAGCACATGAAAAACTGGTAGCTAAAGCCAGTGAACTGAGTAGATACTAGTATTAAATTGTATGGTCTGAACAATACAAAAACCGACCTAGGTAACTCATCAATCATCATCGACTGATCGATGCTTCAAAGGATCATTACATCGGTTCCAAATTGATCATGGATAGAAACATCGTAGAAGTTATATAAATTTTGGTACAAAATTTTAAATATTCTACATATCAAAAATTTTAATTCCCCGGCCTTCATTGATTTTTAAGCTTTGCTACGTTATAATGGTTATATACATTCATGTAAGCCTTGAATCATGTCTTGCAAGTATTCTATATTGGACTTTTATTGACATGCCAAATAAATAGGCCTCTATTGATTTACGAGTTAACAAAGGACCATACAAATGAACAAATCTCCTAAAAGAATGCAACCATTATATTTCTCAATTGCCACCGAAAATCAACTTTTTCTCCGGCCACCCAACGCTCAAACAACCAATTCCAAGTGTTTATTCATCACCCACCGCGGCCCCTTTGTACCAAAAATAGCATGAGTGGAGGTCGTGAGGGAAAAGGCTCAAATGGTTGCATACGATGCATTTGTTGGTGTTATTGTCTCCTTTTCCTTCTAATCGGTATTGCAGCTTGCCTTGCTTATTATTTCTACACCACCGAGAAAGCCCAAGCACCAACATACGACATCCAGTCCTTTAAGGTCAAAAGCCTAGAAGTCCAGCCTGATTTCAGCCTCAAAACTGAGTTTGAGGTCGAGGTCAAAACCAATAATCCAAACAAAAACATAGGATTCAAATATGGAGAAAATAGCAATATATCCGTGCTTTATCACGACAGTGTCATATCCTCAGGAAAGCTGCCTGCTTTTAAACATGATCCTGCCAACACGACAGTCCTGAAAATCTCGTTGTCAGGGACAAGTGAAGATGAGGCAGGCAGCCTTCAAGATGACATGAAAAACAATAAAAACAATGGTGAGATCTCCTTAGCCGTGCATGTTAGGGTGCCAATAAAAGTTTTTGTGGGAAATATTGGTCTCGAAGAGGTTTTGGCGTTGGTATCTTGTCATTTGGTCGTTGATAATTTGGAAGAAGGTAAGACCGCTAAAGTTTTACGGAATGAATGTGAACCAGATGTTGAATTTTAGATGTATATATTAGCTAGTAATGACATGGTTTGATTATCGGGGAGGGAGAACGGTCGTGGCTAATAGTACGTAAAGACAGAATGGTCTAATGGCTAACATATACCTTTATCATCGATAACGAGTTTCAATAAGGTACCCACGATCGGGGCCGGTTGGATAGTAGTCGGATATTATTAGGGTGTTGTTAAAACATGTAGTCAAATATCATTAAGCTAGTTGCAAGTTTTCATGTTTGAAGCAAATTAAACATAATCGGATCAAGACCTTCGTTCTGTTGGAGTATTCTTAAGATGATTCTTGTGCATCAAGGTGATTGCCAGACCGAAATGGTTGATGGGTACATTTGATATTAAAGATGTCTATACGGTATTAAGTTATGTTTGTAATGTACGTAGAGTATGCTAAGTAATTTTATATCGAATCTGTATAACACTTCTTGTTTGACATGCCATGTTAAGGAAGGGTCTCTATTACGTTCTTAAAATAGTTAAGAAACAAATACACATTCGATAATAAGAATTTGTGCATCAGGTTAGTGTGTAAGTTCACGAATTAAAAAATAAGTAGTATATATGATGGAACTCTATTACACAAATCATGTTCCAAGGTGTGACAAATACTAGTGTGCAAAATTCCTTTCATAAGACATTCGTGGAATAAGAAAAGCCCTTTTAGGCCCATAAACTCGGTAATTGTATTCGATTGACAACAATAAAAGAGACAAGGCCTAGTAGTGTTGCTTGTTTTGAACCTGATAAACCCTAACTGTCCCTAAGACCCAACTAGTGTAACCTTACGAGGTTTAGTACCCGCGCGTTGCCGCGGGGTGTTTGTGTTTGTTAGTTAGCTATCGATGTTTCACAATTAATAAATAATACAAATACGACATGATAGATATGAAAATGAATACATATTTTTTTTTATTGTTAATATTAAGTTATATTTAAAGAATCAAATTGGAGAGAGAGTGATTTTGTGAAATGGTGATGAAGGATTGTTATTAATGTGATTTGTAAAAGCAAAAGTAAAAACCACTTTTAAACATACAGATAGCAGTAGTTACATAGTTTGCTTCACATACTCCATGTATAATTAGGACTGTGTTTGTGTATGTTAGTTAGCTATCGATGTGTCACAATTAATAAATAATACAAATACGACATGATAGATATGAAAATGAATACATATTTTTTTTATTGTTAATATTAAGTTATATTTAAAGAATCAAATTGGAGAGAGAGTGATTTTGTGAAATGGTGATGAAGGATTGTTATTAACGTGATTTGTAAAAGCAAAAGTAAAAACGACTTTTAAACATACAGATAGCAGTAGTTACATAGTTCGCTTCACATACTCCATGTATAATTAGGACTGTGTTTGTGTATGTTAGTTAGCTATCGATGTTTCACAATTAATAAATAATACAAATACGACATGATAGATATGAAAATGAATACATATTTTTTTTATTGTTAATATTAAGTTATATTTAAAGAATCAAATTGGAGAGAGAGTGATTTTGTGAAATGGTGATGAAGGATTGTTATTAACGTGATTTGTAAAAGCAAAAGTAAAAACGACTTTTAAACATACAGATAGCAGTAGTTACATAGTTTGCTTCACATACTCCATGTATAATTAGGACTGTGTATCGGCAAGTATATTGATATTACTTTACATGGTTATTTTGCTTGCACTATAAGGCAAGCATATACAAAATAGGAGTAGTTACATAGTTTGCTTCACATACTCCATTATTCGTACATCTCTTTCTTCCTCAATAGTGATGACTCTTTCACCCCCCCCCCCCCCTCCCCAACATGAATGATATTCAGGTCTGTTGATGTTAGAGTGACCTTTAAGCCTTTCTTAGTACCAAAATGTAGCTCCACAACGATGGCAAACCTGATCATAGTCCCCCATATCATCATACGGTGGTGTTGTACCTACAGTTAAATTGTTAAAGGGTTAGTGAAAATACATGTGACAAAGATTTTTGTAAAGTTAAAAATGCAAGCTATTGGGAAAATATAAGAAGGTGTACCTTGGTTCGCACCGAAAGCCACGTGGCAACCCGTGGAAACAGAATCCGCCTTGTGGACTGAGTGTATAAGAGAAGATATGTATTCAATCTGGAATAAACCCATACACTGGCAAAAACCCGTGGCAACCCGTATCTATGAGCCATTCCAAATTGAAATAAACCCATGCACCGGCATAAAAAATGTAATCCAAATACTCCATAAGATGCACTAGATTTAAAAGTTCGATTATCGTACAGTGATCAACCACGTCGAACAATGGCAACAAATCGACCGATGGCAATTATCGTACAGTGATTCAGGATTGTGAATAAGAAAACCTGCCATTTACATACCGAAAGTAAATAAGTATATGAACAGAGTGTTTTCGTAGAACTACAAATTGCACCCTCTTCATCGCCTTTTACCGCTCACTCAATTTTAAAGAGTGTATGTAAAAGTGTATTCAGATTCAAGTTTTCGGGTTTCATCCAAACATCACCAAAGTAAGCCCACTGCCTATTTTATCGGGGAATTGCCCTTTACTAAAAAAAATTAATAAGGCCACTGCTTATTTATGTTCAAGTGAGCATCGATAGCAGAATACTGGTTTCTACCATTTTGTTTTAATTGTAGCAATACAGAGGTACTCTTTAGACAGTGGGCTGATACGCAATCCTAATTAAAACAGCAAATTCTAACTCAGCTTTAATATACTTGCCGATACGCAGTCCTAATTATAGATGTACACAAATATGAAAGGCAAATATATATTGAACAAAGGTCACTCACCATTGATACACGCAACGACTGTAGCACGCCGGCCTTCGCTTCATCCTCGTACGCGATTCAAGCACACCGGAATCTTGGATCAAACCTGCAATTAACACTAAGATTAGAAAGTTCCAGCAGGCCATTTTAAATATCTGTGCATACATCGACTTTAGAATACTATACTAACCACGCAAAAAAGAATACCAAAAGCTGACATTCTAATCTCTATGTGCTAATCAAATAGAGGGTACACAAAATTTCTCTTAAGACGCAAATCCAAACACCTACCTAAAACAATTTATAATTATTACCTTAATACGGATGTCATCAGATGTGAGTTTAGCATAGATAAGATCAAGCGTGGTCTGACTGTGATTTGATTGTCCTTTCAGAAACCTGGGATAGAAGCATGAAAAATAGATTGAATACAAAGCATTTTAACATAACCACCTGACTTAAAAGCGAAAGATCACTTCATATAAATATTTTGCATGTTTGGAGTGATATATATATATATATATATATATATATATATATATATATATATATATATATATATATATATATATATATATATATGTATGTATGTATGAAACTCTGTCACAAATCAAAAACCTAAAACATTGGAGTGATGTTCGATCCTCCAGTAATCATTTCATATGCTCTTACATCACCAACCCGATACTTGAACGTCCCCTGCAGTTAGTTCAAAATAAGTATATGTTCAAATATATTATAGTTTATTTAACTACAACACCTAAGGTGGTTACTGAACTGTATATATGTCTAATTCCATTCCAATTGTTATAGTCGATATTTGTTTGTAAAATCTAACTCTAATAAGTGTGCCTTCTGGCCTTTCAAACTTCCTATCGCTCATATGTTTATTTTAGAGTGAATACGCAGTTTTCAGTAACCATGTCAGTATTTGATGTTTTTAGATGAAATTAAATTTCTAAAAAGCCTAATTTGATCATTACTCATACTGAGGAGGTTACAATTGAGAAAAGCTTTGTCCCACCTACATGTGCAATCTTTGCTGCTGTATCTTTCATGTACCACCCACAAACAGTACGACAAATAAAGGCCAGTGTATGCAAATGTTTGGTTGCTTCGGTTTAACTCAAATTCAGTATTTTATCATTTTCAGTGTAGAAAACTTAAAGAATTTGTAAGTTACAACAGTGTTAAATATCCAATAAACTTTTTTGCACTGAAAGTAAAAAATCAAAAACCAACCCACTTCTGGCAACCAAGACTAATGTCATATAGTTATAATGCCTCAGTTTACATGTTCAGTAACGCAAAAAAAAAAAAAAAAAAAAAAAAAAAAAAAAACTGTGCGATTTTAGAGTACCTCCACAACCACACTTGGGTCGAGGCCTACTTTCTCTAGGCCAAGTCGCAGATCTAAATATTATCTGGCTAATCATACTTGAGCCTTTGTTGACACAAAATATTGCATACCATCCTCCATACCTGAGCCTTGGCTGACACAAAATATTGCAGACCATCATTTCTAGGGCATCTGCTTGCTCCTTTCCGGGATATCTGAGACACACAAATGCAGTTGTTAAAGATCCAGCTTCAGTGATAAAATAAGAAAAGCGAACCAACAAAAATACAAAAACAAACACAGCAAGAAAAATCTGGATCTTTTAGATGCACTGGTCCGATTTTGTAGATAATCACCATTCCAGCATTCTTATGTAAGTTAATGAGTAAAAGGAGGAAAGTGGCAATATTTTATTCACTAACCTACACCTCATGAACTTAGCTGGGGTGGCCAAAAAGGAGACCACCACTCCAACACCGGGCCCGTCGGTTTTTTTTTTTTTTTTTTTTTTTTTTTTTTTTGATAAATATGTTCATCACGACCGAAAAATTAAACCACCAAAAAGGCCAAACTACACCTACACAAACAAAAAAAAGGTAGTTAGCAGTTGTAGTGATGAACATTATCGCTCCTATCCTAAAAGTTATTAGTGTTTGTGGGACTGCTTATTTGCGCCCATGAAACTTTTCTCCATATTGTTCCTGTTGTATCGACTAACCTGAAGTGAAGCTCTAACATCAAAAAAGGAGAAATAAGATCACCAACGCCCACTCCCGTTTCGACAGCTGACATAGGTACCCCATCTACCTAAAATCAACATTAAGTGAATTAACTTACTATCAAAATCGCAAGTAAAAGGAAGGAGCATAAAAAAAATCCAAATTTTGGTTCTTCGGTTTATCAAACTAAAATCGTGGCAGCAATTTAGGGATGTTTAAAAACCGTGACATCTTGAAACTGAAGAACTTAAGGATCTTAAAATCGCCTTCTGTTTAGACCCTTTATTACCAAAGAAATTTCTTTTCAGACGGTTTACTACCACCACCTGCTGCCTTCTGTTTCTTTAATCAGCAGGTCACAAAACAAAGAAATTTTAAGTGCTTATAATAAAATGTTGTATCGGGTGAATAAAAATTACTATTGTAGAAAAGTATCTAAATTTTTTGTTCACCTTCGGGTTCAATGTCACTTGCTCCCAGATTCCTAATACTTCTATCATTTGTAGCTATATTAAGTGCTCTTATTTCATCTACTGATCTAAGAAACATACCTTGGTTTTCTTGTTTCATGTATGGTGCAATAGCAGGTCTCATGCTTTGTAGGTTCATACATTGCTTCAAAGGGCATACTGAACTAAAATAGATAGGGAAATCGTGCTCACTGGGCACATGAAGTGACTGACATTGTTCTGAGCAAATGGCCGTCTCTGAACCAAACGTGTATTCTCTGTGAACCACAATAACTGCTGACGCAGATGCAACATTCTCATCAGATAGTCCTGGAACATTTTTAATGCTTGAAATTTAACGTCATCAGGTACTACCTGCAAAAAAGGATTAAACTTTATAAGTTCTAGGGAAAAATGAACATAAAAAAATGTTACAATCATAATGTATTGCCTTTCATTTGAAATTCAAACACATTTAATAAGACCTTATTGCCTTAAGTCAATAAGCTCATGGTAATAAGGGTCTAAAAAGTAAGGTTATAAGCTTTTTTCTAAAATCAAATAAGGCCAAAAGCTGGCTAAATAAGCTACTAATCCAAACGCCCCCTAAATAAGCAATGAATTAGCAACCTAATTATTTACTGTTTGATGATAAGCTCATAAGCAGCAACCCTAACTGCATGTTTTTTACTTTTAAATGCATAATCTTAACAAAGTCAAGTGCTCTACTCCGGCCATTAGTTTCCAACCTATTGAAATGCCTTTTTTCAAGTGCAAAACTTTGTCTCTCAACAATAAAAGTTTCAGCGGGACAAACCTATGCGCGCATGATTTTAATTACCCCATGGTTGCTGCAAAGTAGCGAGTTCCCATGGAACTACCACAAAGCTATTTACCCCACGTGCTAAAAAAATGTGCAGTTCTTGTTAGACTTATACTCGAAAAGTATCCTGCTACACATTATACGTGATGAAAGCACAATGTATTTTACTAAATCTAGCACCTCCTGAAAGTCACCAAGTGTTACGATTTCACTGTAACAAAAAATTGTAAGCACGCATAACACAAATCATGACACTACAACATAGTTATTTCAACACACATTTGGAAGAAAACAAAAAAAATTAACGATACATAACACAAATATGCTGCGAAGTTTTTTGTTTTTTTTCATCTGTACATTATACAAAGGCAGATTCCATGCTTGAACTTAATTCATATTTGGGGCCCCGTATTATTTTTCATAAATGATGTAGAGATATAATAAACAAATGCAATTTCTTAATCACTCATTTCAAAATCAACTTAGAAGGTCATTTCTTAGTGACTCGTAACAGAAATATGCAGCACTACACCATTTCTATCACGAAAAATGGTCGAGTGACTCCCTAAAGCGATTATATGATGATTTTACATTTACATTTTCAAGCCAAATAAGTTAATAAACCTATGAAGTTTAGCCATATCCAAATAGTCAAAAGTGCCTATCACCTTATAAGTGCCTATCACCAAATAAGATAAGCTCATAAGCCCATAAATAAAAATCAAATAATCAAACCTTATAAGTGACTATTACGATTCATCTTCTTAGGTTTATTAGGTGGTCTATAAGTGACTATTACAATTCATCTTCAAATAGTCAAAAGTGCCTAACAAATAAGTGATAATTACGATTCATCTTCTTAGGTTTTTTATAAGTGATAATTCGTATATATATATATATATATATATATATATATATATATATATATATATATATATATATATATATAAACTAGAAGTTTAGCTATATCCAAATAGTCAAAAGGGCCTATCACCTTATAAGTGCCTATTACGATTCATCTTCTTAACACTACAAATTTATAAAAATCAAATAATCAAACCTCAATCCCACAATCAAAAACCACAACTGAAATTTAAAAAAAAAATGCAAGAATACTAAAAAACTGACTCTTTAGGGCTTACTGTTAGTCCTCTTCTCCATCTACATCCTGTCAGACCACCTAAAAAACCCAGAAGCAATTTTCTTTTGTCAAGCAAGCTGAAGATTTAAGACCAAAAACACCACAATTAATTAATAAAACCCATAATCTCAATTAAATCAAAAGTAAACTTAATCAAAAGCACCTCACCAGATTCCCTAAGTAGCTTTCCGAAAATCAAATAACCACATAAATCAGCACCAAAAAACGACCTAATTAGATAAAATACACAAAACGATTTAAAGAAAATACATTAATTACAAAGACAGTTATAAAATAATTTTAAAAAAAATTGCATACCTGAGTTACAAAGCTGATCTACTTCTTTTGATTTAAAAAAAAAAATGATCTACCTAACCTCATCTTGAGCCGATCATCTGTTGGTGCAGAATCAAAATTAGAAATTTATATCTTAGAAAAAACTTGGTACTCAATATGAATCCCCAAATTAAGAAAAGCCTGAAATAAAGTTTTTTTTTTTTTATCTGGGATCTGATTAATTTGTATGTGCGTGTGTGTGTGGAATATTTTTGGGGGTGGATAATGTGAAAGAAAGAGAACGTGAGTTTTATACCAAGAGGAGCAACAGCACTGTAGCCAAAAAGCTACTGTTCCTAAGAACCCCGGTGAATGTTATTATTTATTATAATTGCTTGCTGCCAAACATGACCATAATGTAACCGCACTTATCAATTATCAATTTTTGTTTAAGTGTTTTACTTGGAGACATGTAATTGCTTTCAAACATCTACAATTGATTTGCACGCCTAAAATATATACATGATAAAATAACACACTAACACCTTGAATGACAGTACATTTTCGTATTTATGTGAATAAATCTGGCATCCCATTTTCCATCATATCAAAAATGATTGTGATGATTCAAGAGTTATTAGACATCACGTAAGTTGCACGTCATTTCTAGTTCCAGTCCAGGCACGCGCCACACACTATTATCATTCATTTTGGAGAGAAAGTTACAGATATTTTTAAGATATTTTGTATCCTCGAATAACATAACATCGTCGCTTTTAAGGTCTTAACAAGCCACGCAGGTGCTTAAATTGTTAAGTACTAAAATTTCTTAAGCCTTTACGCACCAACTTAATTATTTATCTGTTAATAATAGCCAGGCCACCCCAGCCGTCTATTCAACCATATTTTTACACTTTAAAAACAACGTGGCTATCTAAAATATTTAACCAACTAATGCACCTAGCTCTTCCATGCTTTTAAACAAGCAGTCACAAGAACAAATACGCATGCTTTGCTTTTTTTTTTTCTTTCTTTTTTTTTCTTTGTTTGGTGACTATGAGCCTCACGAATTGATCTATATATGATTTGTTTACCATAGCTATGTGATTTTTATTTATTTTTTTATTTTTTTATTTATATTTTTTTTGGAATGCCTATTATTAGAAATTATCTTTAAGTATACACATGTTACCATTATTTGTAATTCTTAAAATCTATCTATCTATTATATTTAAAAGTTGAGTTTTGGGTTAAGTAATGACATTAAATATTTGAAAAGTATTACTCCCTCCGTCTCAAAATAATTGTCCACATTTCCTTTTTGAGATGTCTTAAAATAATTGTCCACTTTTCTTTTTAAGTAAAAACTAGAGAATATACTAGAGTAATATTCTCTTTGAGTGGTTGAGAATTATAGCGGTCTCATTTTTATTAAACTTTGTGTTTTCTCACTCATGACAATAATTTTGAAACGGAGGGAGTAATAAATAAATATTTGCAATGTGTTAATAAATCTATTTAATCTATACTGATTAATAAATGAGACAATTAAACTAGCAACATATATTTCATTTGGTTACAAGCCATAGTTTTTGGTGAACATGAGTGTGTTTGGTTACAAGCCATAGTATCAGTGAACAGTTGTTGTGACTTGTGAGCAGTAGCCAAAATTCACAGCTCACCACTCCAGCTTTTTAAAAAAACATTTGAAAAATGAGCATTCTTCAAAAATAGTAAAGTTCACCGCTCATTTGTCAAACAAATAATAAAAATAAAAAAGCTCGTTGCTCACCGAGTCACCGCTCATCACCCCAAAAGCTCCAAAAAACTCCGCGCCAAACATAGCCATGTATATATAATCCGTTGTTACTGTCTTCACAATTACACATTGCAAATGACGTACAGTGGCGGCGATTAGCATGTGCAAGTGGTGCAACCGCACCGGACCCCCTTTGTAAGGGGCCCTCAATTTAGTATACATTCACTAATATTTATAGTTTTATATATAAACGTTTTGAATTTTTAGTGTCTTTGTTAAATATTATCAAAGTTGAACCGTGCCATATACAAAAAATAAAAGACAAATTTTGGGTCACATACAAAAAGAGTGAAAGACTTAGTTTATGGGGGGCTCATTTGTGATTTCGTGCTGGGCCTTCCAAAATAATGGGACGGCCCTGATGACGTATAACCCTCATGCCTTAAATTTCAAACACTATGTTTAGATATCCCTAGGAAAAGCTTAAGCTTTTCTCATGACAATGGAAAGAAGGTGTCGTTGGTACCATAATAGTGATGATATTTGGTAAGTGATGTGTTTGTTAGGGATAAATTATCATAACGTTTTCAATAGTATGCGATTGAGATGTGATTTCAACGCATGAACCTCTTTTTATTGTTTGAAGCAATTTGTATATTTATTGATGTAAAAGGATATAATAATTTTGGAACGGAATGTGATGAGTCACCATAACTTTTTTCGACGTGTTATGCTTATGTGAAGATTTTTAGAACACCTTTAAGCTTATTATTTATCTCTTATTCGCACACAAGTGCAACAAGATTGAATATAAATAGTAGCTTTACTGCATAGATGGACTCATAATGATAATTTGTAGTGGTGGTTGGTGCCATTTATCTTTTAATTAATACGCTCATTTAACAGCAGTGTACAAGAGCATGGTTAGCTTATTTGTAACTGACGGAACTATATATTTGTTGCTGGAAATTTACAGTAGGTTGTTGCTAAAGCTGAAAATGTATATGTACATTTTGGTATTGAATAAAATGTTCATTCTGATTTAAAATGGAAAAGACAACTAAAAAAAGATATTTTTGAATGTTACTTTATAGGACTAAGTTTGTAGATACGCAACAAACTTTCTCAAAAGTATCGAAATACGTAACGTACTAAATATATTACTTATATAGCTAACATACTTTCAAATTTTGCACATAATACGTAATGTCACCGGATAGTAGCAGGTTATTTCATACGTGGCATTTTTATTTTGAAATTTAAGTACACGTCATTAGTTAACCCGGTTTGTATGGTACCCAAAATGTTAACCCAGTATGTATTTGACCCGATTGGCTTTATATTGACCCAATTGTACCCAAAAAAAAAAAAAAAAAAAAAAAAAAAAAAACCACCCTAGATCTTATTTTCTCCCAAAATCAAAATCACTCAATCAAATAATGTAACCCTAATTCTAATTACATTGCAATGTCTTCTTCTTCCCACAATGGCTATTATTCTCGCAATCGTGCTCCTCCAACTCATTGCAAATGCAACCTTCCTTTGGCTTAGAGTGTTTCTTGGACTAAGCAAAATCCAGGGCGTCGTTTTCTTGTTTGTCCAAGGCCATCGGTATTTTCTTGTTTTATTATTTCGATAAAGTAGGTTTTTTGCAGCATATTGATTCTTTTATTTTTTTCCTTTTTTTTTTTTTTTTTTTTTTTTTTTTTTTTTTTTGTTAGTCTTCTCGTCATAGGTGTGATGCTTTTTATTGGATTGATCGAGAGTTGTATGGTTGGTATAAAGGTGTATTGTACGAGATGTATGTGAGTATGAATCCAGAGCAAAAAGATGCGTTTGAACATGAGGTCAACCAACAAGAGAGGGAAATTGAGTATCAAGAAAGAATTGCTTCTTTGGAAGAAGAAATAAGATCAAAAGCAAATATTGTTGATTAATTGAAAAGTGCAAAATCAAATGTTGCTCGTTGGAAAAAGATTTCTACTTTCTTAATGTTTCTCATGTTTGTAATGCTTATGTTGTTGTTAGTTGTTCTTTGAACTTTCCATGTTAGTGTAATGGTAGTCTTTTGGCACTTATATTAGTGTAATGGTAGTCTTTTGGCACTTCTGAATGTTTGTAACAATGTAGGGTATTAGCATTTTTGTACAAGCCCAATGAAGTATGTAATAAAATCTATCATCCTTTGAATCTGTTTTGTGTTTTTGCAAAAAAGTTTGTTATTGGCACTTATATTGAGTTGGTTATGTTATTGGAGTATATTGGGTTATGTTATTGCATAGCATCCAAGCAAATTGCACTTGGAAAACATACCTGCACATGGATGGCAAGCAGACTGCACATCACCCAAGCCTGTTGCACATGCCCAAAGCATAATGCACATGCTAAATACCATTTTACATGTTAAATAACCAAACTGCACATGCTCCAATCAAATATAAAAATGGACAACACACATAATCATTAAAACTGCATAGATAGATAGGCAAAAAGGTTCAAGTGTTTACAGGCACCAAGGTGGTTACAAAAGTTGTGCCATGTTTTCCACACCTATCTAACAGTTATAAGGCTGGCTACAGACACTAATGTGGTTCCAACAAAAGGTGTGCCTTTCCAGCTTACACATTTAACAGTTATAAAACCTACTTAGATAACAAGTTTTGATACAAAAGCATTGAAACAGATTGACAGATACATTTAGAGACTAAATGGTCTGTCTGGAGTTTTCCCAGTGCCATCTGCAGGGTAGTTGAACTTCCTCCTCTTTGCAATCCTTTCTGATCTAGGCCTTGGTCTCACCTCAGGTCTTTGTCTTGGTGCCCTTTCAGTTTGACTTTCTTCAGTAGGAGCTTGCACTAGATGTGGAGGAATTGGTTCAGGTTGTGACTCTTCCACTCTAACATCTTGTACTCCTTGTGAGTTTGAAGGGAGAGTAGCATTATGTTCATCAATTGCTTCATCAAGTGCTGCTAGTTCACTCAATGTAGCTCTTCTATCCATTAAATTTTCTGAGAAAGTATCATTATTCCAATCCAGATCATCCCAATCTTGGTAAATGTTTCCATTTTGTTCCCTCTCGGCTTTTTTCCTTTCCTCTTCTTCCAATACTTCTCTTTCTGCTTCCACATCTTTCCTTTATTGAAGTTCCTAGCAGTTCAACATTATCAAAGATGGTATAGTTAGTAGTTGTTATATTCAGATTAAATGGAAGTATCATTATCAATCAATTTTTTGAAAGCAAAAAAGGAAAATAAATAAGTATGGTACCTGTGTATCAATGATACCATCACATTCTTTACTTGCATACCCAACACCTTTGCTTGCAGATCCACCCCTCTTGCTTCCAGATCCACCCCTCTTTATTGCAGAACCACCCCTCTTGATTGTAGAACCCCTAACCATGCTTGAAGACCCTTTAGCTATACTTGTAGACCCTCTACCTCTACTTGCAGACCCTCTACCTCTACTTGCAGACCCCCTACCTATGCTTGCAGACCCCCTACCACTGCTTGCATTCCCTCCACCTCTCTTGCTTGTTTCCCCAACTTCTTTTTGAGACTTACAGTCATCATTGATGGTAATACCAGATTTTCTTTTTACACATTTTGGTGGCCTTGGTGGATCAGTATCTCTTGGTTTGTAAGTTTTAGGATTAGTGCAACTAGCCTTGTTATGACCTTTTCTCCAATAGTTTTGACAAGTCATAACCCTTCCAAATCTACTAACATGATGCTCATCATCCTGCTCACTAGGGTGTGGTATTCTTAACTTCCTAGGCCTTCCAGGCATTTTTTTTTTCACAATTGGTGGAAGTGGTGGTGTGTTTGTGGTTGACCTCCATATCTTAGACCCATATACTGGTTTTATAGAAAACTGATAAGTATCAAACCATTTAGCCTGAGTGTACCAACTACTGACTCCATCATCTGGATTTAACTTAAAATGAAGGTATCTTGCAATAGTGTGTACACACGGTATCCCACTTAATTCCCAAAACCTACAGTCACATGTTCTAACTATCAGATTGACACCATATGCCTCATTCCTCTTTCTAACTTCAACTACTTGGTATGTACTAGGAACAACCTGCCACTTTCTCATATCATGTTTCAGTTGTTCCATATGTTTTCTAATTGATGGAGTTAATAAGTCATCACATGCAGCAGCTTTCTCACTCATATGCCACATTCTTTGCATAATATATACTCTAATGTCCTCAAGCATAGTGATAAGTGGCTTACCTCTAGCTGAAACTATCTTCCCATTGAATGACTCTGAAATGCCATTCTCAAAAGAAGCACATTTTGTATGTGTTTGGAAAAAAGCCTTACACCAAGTTGCAGGTTCTTTTTCCATTAAAAAAGCATAAGCCTCTTCATCCATTTCTCTTATCTCCTACATCTTGCTTTTGAAATCTTGCTCAATGGTTGCTGTAGCTGCACCCTAAAACAATCTTTTATACTACATGCCACTCCATTTCCTTTTAAAATTTGCATAGATATGTCTTGTGCAGTGCCTGTGTTCTGCTTGTGGCAACCATGTCTTTACAGCATCAATTAAACCCTACAAATTAAAAACAGTTAACTATGGGAGTGCAGATACATATGTATGACAGAAAGTATGTGATAGGCAATATTGAATGTTACCTTGTGAGAATCTGAAAGTATTGTCAATCCTAGCCCATTATCCAGTTGCAGATCATCAACCAATAGTGATAAAAACCAACACCAATTATTCTTATTTTCAACATCAACTACTGCCCACGCTATCGGATACATTTGATTGTTCCCGTCCATTCCCATGGCAGTCAACAACCCACCTTTCCACATGTGTGTAATGAAGCAACCATCAATTCCAATCACCTTCCTACATCCAGATAACCATCCATCCTTCACACCCTTGAAACACATATAAAACCTACGGAAGTAATTCAGTCCATCATCATGTACATCTACATCTATGTGACAGGTGGAACCAGGATTTGAATCAAGCACTGCTCGTCGGTATTCCCAAAGTTTCCCATGATGTTCAATGAGGCCTCTATCATATTCATACAAAGCACATTGTTTTGCCCTCTTACATTGGCCTATACTGACATCTAGTGAAAACTTTTCTCTTATATCTTCCCTCATAAACCTGTATGTTAGTGCAGAATTCATTGTAATCTCCTTTGCATAATGTCTTGCTATCCACCTAAATGTAACAAGTGAGCCCATATTGTAGTTTCTAGTACACCTATGAGTAGCGTACAATGACTTAATTTGAAAAGACCTTTCACCACTCATCCAACTAGCCCAAAGCCTAAATGGACAATGCTTACCCCTATGCTCCTGCACTCTCATCCTTGTCCATTTAACCTTAGGTTTATTACCACTTTGATCTCCCACTTTCTTACCCTTCTCCTTGTCACTCTCATCTGCCACTTTCTTACCACATCTCCCACTTTCTTACCCTTCACCTTGTTACTCTCATCTGCCACTTTCTTACCATTCACCTTGTCACTCTCATCTCCCACTTTCTTACCATTCACCTTGTCACTCTCATCTCCCACTTTCTTACCATTCACCTTGTCATTCTGTAATGCACCTTTTTTCTTCTTTTTTTGTCCTCTGCTACCGGCACATCTACCCAATTCTACATCTCTACCACAATATACAAGCAAACACTTATAGTCACTCCTATAATACTACAACCTGTATCCATGCTTAACACCATAATCAGCTAGTGCATTTTTTAACTGCAATGGGCTTTCAAATTTCATGCCAAGAACTGGTTTAAACTCATCCCAAGGTGTTTCAGGGTTATAAGAAGGATACTTAACACCCTTTTTGATCTTATAATTAGCATCTATAAGATCATCATCTGGATCATTTTCTTCAAGGATGTATTTTCCACTTAATGGGGGTATAGGGTCGTCTCTAGTTCCTATGAAATTACCCTTACCAACCAGTTTTGTTAGAAAAGGGTCATCCAGTGTCAACCTGTCAAACACTACATCATGTTCCCCTTCTGTATGGAAATCTATGTTATCTGGATCCCCATCAGATTCATCACTCCCATAATCAAGGCCATCTGAGGTCTCATCATTCTCACAAAGGTTATCATTATTAGCGTATTCCATAACATCATAATCATTAAACTCAGTATACAAAGTAACCTTACATCCATTTTCAAAGCCTACTTTGGTTAATGCTTCCATATCCTTGTCTGTTTTTAGTGGCCTAATACCTCTAGACAGTGTTGTACCAGGTAGACTATAGTACAAACTTGTAGGGGGATTAAGAACAAACCGTCTAACAGCCTCGAAAAGCTCACCAATAGGCATTTCTTCAATCTGGATATTATTAAGTACTTGCAACCCTCCTTGCACGTACTTAAGTGAGTTTGGAACAAAAAACCCATCGTGATGGAGGTTAACAGTAAACGCAGCCATCGAATTACCTGAAATTGAAGATTAGGGTTACAAATTGATGTTTAAAAATTAGGGATCTGAAAGATTAAACAACAATTAATTACAACGTACTATACCTTATAACATTTGCACAACCACAATTTTCTTTCTTGGGATTATTAGGGTTTCAAGTTGTCTGGATTTGGGATTAGGTTTTGTTGGTGGAAAAAGTGATACGATATGGGTGGATTTTGGGGGGATTAAGAAGTCAACATGTGTTTATATAGGGTCAATATTTTTATTATAGTAATTTCCATGTAGATAAATCAGTTAAATCCACGTGGACAAACAAAACTAATAAAAATGCCACGTATGAAATAACCTGCTACTATTCGGTGACATTACGTATTATGTGCAAAATTTGAAAGTATGTTAGCGATATAAGTAATATATTTAGTACGTTACGTATTTCGATACTTTTGAGAAAGTTTGTTACGTATCTACAAACTTAGTCCTAGTTTATATATTGGGGGATTAAAAGATGCACGTAATATATTAAAAACGTTAATTTTGGGCTGATCTGGTTCGACGAATTGCTAAGGCAACACAGATGGTAATATAATCGACTCACACTTTAAACAATTGTTTAGATCTAGGGCATTATTTCTTAATTTGCCGCAAAAAAAAAAAAAAAAAAAAAAAAAAAAAAAAAAAAAAAAAAAAAATTGCATCACAAGTAGAGTTGTTATCGGGTCGGGTTGAGTTTAATGTCATTATAACCCCTTTCATAATTATTTTTCAACTTTTTAAATCATTAAATACTCAGATGTACCATATCCAATTTTCCAAGATAGAAACTTGCATTTGTTTCTTTTCTAGAGAGACGAGGATTTATACTCCGTAGTTCGGTTAAGCTCTTCTTATTGAGCCATATGCAATTTAGATGTCCTTTGTACTCTTTTTCTACAAGGATTTTCACAAACCTGCTAAGAAGATGTGTTTTATATAAAGATTCTCAACTGTTGGATAAGAATATTTTGCAAGTTGCAGCAACTTGCAAGATATTTTTATCCAAGATAATACAGTGTATTTTGGATAAGAATATCTTGCAAGTGACTGCAATTTGGATCTCTATTTGTCATCCATGATGTCATATGGCAAGAATTTTGGCTTGTAACATCATGGATGACAAATAGAGATTAAAGTTGCGCCACTTGCAAGATATTCTTATCCAAGATACACTGTATCTTATCCAACACGAGCATTGCAGAACCTGTGCTACGTACGGGCTGATAATCTAATTGTTAATCGTGTATTCTTTTTGTATATTGGCGAGTGTACACTTAAGTATTGTTTAGTATGTTGTATGAAATGTTTTAACTTTGTTGTATAAAATTTTAAAAATGTTTGATGTTGTTTTTGTTTTGTGGTATTGTATTTTATATATGGGCTTTTAGTTATTAAGTTGTGATGGCTTTGTTTCTTTTAGCCTATTACTTAATTGAATGATAAAAAATATGCCTTTGTTTCTTTTGGTCTATTACATTGGCCTACGATACTTGTCTATTAGACGGTTTTTGCTTGGTAATATGAAGCACACGACGTCTATCTAATTGGTCATAGTTTAATATGCATTTAATTTTGCCTCTCAATAAACACACTTGCACTTCGCAAGTAATTGATCAATAAATTGAGAGTAGCATAATTACAAAGATGATTGCTATTCTTTTTTCATACTTTATTGCATGGTTATGATTCATTGTATTAAAAGTTTCTCTTAGTTGTTAAAATCACTTTAAAAGCACCCTCCAAATACCCTCCAAATCAGTATAAACACAAATGACATTGTCCTTTAATGATTCCAAAAACAAATAACAAAACTAATATTTTTTGTTCGACTTTTTAATTTTCTTGAAAAAGTGATTGAGTATAAAAAATTATTGCCTAACAATGACATGGCGTATATGCTTATAACGTGGAAGTTTATTATATGACGAACATTCATTCATACTTTTTTATTTAATAGAGTTTGAATTTTATATTTTAGCATGATCATGATGATAAAAAGGTTAAAAAAATATAACTTTCACATCATGAGATTACAAAATTAAAGCTCAGGTTAATTAATCCTCCCACAATTCAGTATATACATATATGGATATCAAAGAGTCAAAAAGATTAAACGCAAACAAAATATTAACATTCAAATCCATCCAACTATTGAGTGTCGCACTGGAATCATCAATAAAATTTATGATAATGAGACTGATTAGAGGATGATTCAGCTTCATATATTGTAGACAACCGAAACCTAAAGGACCGAACAGCCAACCGAGTTTGCCTCGATGAATATCTTTGCATTCCATTGGTTGAGCATGTTTTCGACACTCCTAAGCTCGAAGACGATTGTTGTTGGCATCTTTCTTGTGAGGAAAGCTTTGCATGAACATAATTGTTTCTCGGTAGTGATCGGTCTCTTGTTTAATCTTTTCTTCTTTCTCCAAGTGGACTTTAAGTTTCTCTTCGTCATACTTTTGTTGTTGCAACTCGAGTTGAGTTAGTTGTTTTGCTTTCTTCATCTTCTTTTTATTCTAATTCTTATTTTTTCCTTCATCCATTCCCTGACATTTGGAAAATCGATAATACATATAACAATAGAACTTAACTTTATTCCCCACGAATACTTTTTTTAAGAAAAAGAAATGAATGAATCATTAACAACACATATATTTTGTATAAAATCAAATACATTTTACGTGTATAAATATATTTTGTAAAAGGGGAAAAAAAGACATGCGGTTGTTGGTGAAGATATCATCTCCTATACCATCTTCTTGCCTAAACCTATCATGAAAAAACAACACATATAAGATTACTAAAAATCAATCATTAAGAATACAATCACTAACAAATACCCATATGTCAGCATGTTTGCCAACGTTATTAATCATTTTGGAGCTGCTCATTACACACGACAACAACCAAAACTAAACTTAGTATCATATCACATTACCAAAAGAAACAATTCAAATAAATAAATATACATCACAACCATTTTTCAATAACCTTCTTCATCAATGACTCATGCACGCCACGATGACTAAAATGAGTTTGGTTTAACGTGGTGTCGGCGGCGGAAACAGTTGATGTTGGTCGGTTCCGGTGGAATAATTTGTTGTGGGTTGCTAAATTTTGCTATTTATACTCAAAAGAAGTAGTTGAAAGAGTTACCCAAATAATTTTTCTATTAAAGATCAAGTAATGCATACTCTAATAATTAAAATAAACTCTCCAAATGCCTTATTCCATGTAATCTCTACAATCATAAGTGCCTCAATGAATACATGAACACTTCGCATGCCCCTCATAAACATGGACGCTTGACATGGACGTGGCATTAATCTTGATTCTCGCATGGCTACATTTTTCACTTCTAAAAGCTATGTCATCAATGCTCCTCAAAAAATTGGTGTCATTAATACTCCCCATTAAATTTTAGGACTCAATCTTATATGTTTATAGATTGAATTGAGTGGATCTCGAATCATATTCTTAATTGCTTGTCATAAGACTACGTCGAACCACTCGGTATTATTATCACAAAACCATTTACGTTAGATGATAAGTGTTCAATTAATCTCTATAGAATTAGGAACTTTGATCTTTGCTGGATTGAGTGGATTTCCTATCACATTCTTGCTTGTAATAAAACTATGTCGAACCAATCAGGAGTGCCCTAGTGGCGAAAAAACTCTCTACCACACTAGAATGTGTGAGGTCACAAGTTAAAATCTCGCAAATTACAAATAACCTTGCAGTAGCAACGTTAGCCTCCTGAAAAGAGAAGATTTACCCTGATTTAAGTTACTGTGACGATGGGTTTAAACCCCGTGAATTATTCGGTTAAAAGGTCAGAAACCATTATTGACTCCCGAAAAAAATTACGAATCAGTAATGACTTTATGGTAAAGCTACTAAAACTAAAGTTTTAATTAGACCTCCGAATCTTTGAGCCCCGATCCCAAAAAGTCCCGTATCTATATTTATAGATAACGAGTAGCATTTATTGTTTGCCACAGGCTATGACCTAAAATGGCTAACTCCCAACACAATTTAAAGGGCAAAATTGCATATATATCCCTCCCAAAGTGAATAATTGCATATATATCTTTTGTACAAGTTTTTTATGCACATAATACAATGATTTTTATGCATGCTTTGGATATATATGCAATTATGCATTTTCGGAAGGATATATATGCAAAAACCCCCAATTTAAAGTAAACCCTTAAGCTGATTTCTCCATTTAAGGCCCGAACAATTTCGGATTTTGAGCTTTTATTTCTTTTTCATGCAACCAATGGAAACACTAAGGCTGGTCACAGTAGTGACCCATATTCACTTAACTTTCCGACTATCACGTCAGCTTTTTTTTTTCCCAGCGATTAGACATGACTGAACTGCCACAGTGGTAAAATACAAACGGTAGTATTTTTTGGAAGCTTTTTCTTGTTTTAAAGTCAGTTGTGTTTTCAACCGATAGTCACTTTAATTGCTCCTCAACCGACATTCAACCAATACCACACATTGGAGACAACCGATATTGAAATCGGTCGTCGGTCTCGCTCAACCGATTTTTTTCAAGCCACTGTGCTCAGCCTAAGCTTAAAAGAACGAAGCCCACCTTTATTGCATAATTCAAAACGATAAATTAAGCTCATTAAGTGCTCCAACTTCTTATAACTTTTTAATAGAACTGTAAACGATTTAAAGGTTAAACGAACCATACGTTTAACGAACTGTTTATGGACCATTCTGTTTGAAGTTCACTGGCGTTCATTCAATAAATAAAGTCCATAAAATGGTTTTCGGCATTTATATATCTTCAATTATGGTTGCTTTTTCTTAAGAACAACATTCATTCTTTTGATTGTTTGTATTGGGTTGTTAGTAATTGTTCAGTTAAACAATCAAACAAACTCATTTCGTGTTAGGTGCAGTTTGTTTTTTAAGAGGTTTTGTGTCTGAATTTGAATATCACTTCTGAATCTGAATGAGTGGTCCAAAAGTTTGAATCTGAATTATTTTAGACTGTCTGTTTTTATGTCTGAATTTGAATATCTGAATAAATAAAAAAACAATCGTTTCGCTATAAAACAAACCAAACAACCCCCCATTCGTGATTATTAATAAAAAATCAAGACCAAGATGAGGAGATAAGGATTGAAAAAAAGTATCACTGAAGTTTAGGTTTTTCAGATGTAATCAGACGTTATTCAATGTCTGAACGAATCAGACCCTATTTAGATGCATTCAGACTTCAGATCTGAAAAAAAAAAAAAAAAAAAAAAAAAAAAAAAAAAAAAAACAGTCTGAATCTGATTACGTCTGACCGAATCAGACTTCAGACGCCATTCAGATCTGAAAGAAAAAAAACAAACACTGCCTTAGTTCGCTTCCTTAGGGCCTTTTCTCAATTACCGAATCAAAGAATTTCAGCTTGCTCTATTTCTAATCTTTATTATCTTCAAAAACATTCCAACTCTTTGCTTTAGACCCCAACAAGCTTGAGCCGCCCCTAAACTACGTAATCTCTTTCGTTGCTAGTTTTGTTTAATAAAACATGTCTAGATGAAAATCATTCATCGTCAGAACACAATACCACTGGTTTTTTCCGTACAAACCAACTGATTAAAATTGAGTGGAACACTAATCATCGTTTACGTAATTAGGTAAATGCCTAAATATACAAATTTATCCGTTAATATGTGGATAAGGAGTGGATTACCACGAAACCATAATGAAAATGCTTTATAGTGTCATCAAAACATAACAGGGGTTGACTTTAATTTTATCTTATTTTTTAATGAAATAAAATTGACCATATCGATAAGGAATTTTCATTAAATTATGAGTTCTCGATTTATAATATAGTTTGGAGTTGGACTATGTTCCAATGTGATAACCAATGGCACCTCACCCTAGCTAACTCATTAAGCATTATTGCCTTCTTTAATTTTTATATTCAATTTTTTTATTTATAAATTGATCTAATGTTTACGATATATTAAAAAAAAAATGTGAATTGGCGGAAATACCTTGACTCCAGATGCATTTTCGCACCAGCACCTGTCCACTCCACAAGTAATAGCTCCAGACTGAAGTGAGCAGGAGCCGAGACTCGAACCATTTACTTTCTATCTACAAAATCTCTCCAGTTGACCCATAGATTTTTCAGAGGTGGGTACCAACTGAGCAAAAGCCCTTTATTAATGTTTACGATATAGTATATGCACTTGATTAAAGTATCGTGCAGTAAAGAAAAACTAGGGAGTGTTTGCGACCAAATTGGTATGTATAATATCTTGTAAGATTATTTCAATAGGCACATCACAACTAGATATGGAAGAATCACTGCTAGATAAACAACATCAATTTTAACCTATTTATTAGTTTAAGGTCTACCAACTTTATGTTTCCACTGACTTGTGTGGACGTACCAAGGTTTTAAAGATCGAGATCCTACTTAGTATTGATTTCGTCTTTGCAAGATCGAGATCGTTAAATCAGATCGGGATCTTAAGATCCTAATATAGTGTAATTTTTTTAGTAGCCTTTGTAATATTATAAAAATTTATAAATTATTACATATCATAAACACAAAATTATATAAATGTTATATAAAAATATTGTCTTAAATTATGATTATGAAATGTATAAGAAAATTAACACGTTGTTTTTTAAATTCTCCAAAACACAATCCATAAATTTGTAGTTTTTTAGTTTGTGTTTCGAGAAAGGTAAGATCGGATCGGATTGTATCCTAAAATCTTATGATCAAGATCGGGATCCTAAAAAATCTTAAGCTTTCAAAGATCTTATGTAAGATCCGGATAGTTTTTGCTTTGAAGTATCGTAAAATTGTAAGATACTAAGATCAGGATCGAAATCCTGACAACATTACGTGTTTTGTGTAGTTATATATTTAAAATGTATTAGAATCAGATAAGAAAAAATATATATAACAGATAAGACGAGCAAGGATCGTAAGCAAGGATCGTCATTGATGATCCCTTTAGATGAACAAAAATAAAATGTATTTGTTAGAATTAGGGGTGGCAATTTCTGACACAACTCGAAACACGACCCGAGACCTACATGAAAATAAACGGGTTGTGTTCGAGGCTAAACAAGTTCGGGTTTGAAATAGTTCGACACGACTTGCCTGTTTAATAAATATGTTAGGTTTGGGTTGGATTCTTAACCCGTTGACCCGTTTAAAAATAGATTAAAAAATATTAAACATTAGAATTTATGTGTTTAATTTCATCATAATATGACTCAACTATTTTGTATCTTTATCTTGTGTTATATATCGTTTTTTGAAATATTTGATAATAGTATATACTTATATCAAAATATTTATCGCGTTGTTTAAAATGTTTCTAATATACAACTTATTTTATTTGCTATGTCTCATTAAAATTATAATTTAAATCATAAGCGGGTTGATACGACTAATCTGTTTAATAAATGTGTTAAGGTTAGAGTAAAATTCTCGACACGATTAACTAAACATATTAGGTTAGGTTCTGATTGAGATTTTGAACCACCAACTCACCAACCCGAACTTGCCAATCCCGATAAGATCCAAATCGCCGCTCCTAGTCAGAATCAGTAAGGTGCTCACTAGTATAAGGATCCATATTTAATTATTCACACTTTCAGAAAAAACTATAACTAGCCATTATGAAACGGGTTCTTGGTAGGGTAAAATTTCCAAATGCAATCATCAAGTCTCTTAGTGATTGGACAATATATCTTAGTAATGGATTGTCCATAATTATTATCGAAGCAACGTGGGCCAAATAATTTTTTTAGATCGCCAAGTGTAATTCCTTTCCCACTATATAGTTCTAACCTTAAATATTCCGTTCACAACTTTGATATTTATTACTCTGTACACGGTGTAAGGGGAGTATCCATTGACCGTTTCCGATCATTACATGGCCACACCACAAAATGTGTATCTTGTGAGGTTTAAAAATGAGATATCTTGTGAGAATATCATGATTCTGTTAGAAAACAAGAGGGCATTTTAGGCTTATGAGTTGCGATCCCCTAAAAAGGGGATCAAAATTAAAAAGTCTAAAAACGTTTTTAGTCACTAAGCTAGTGTCATGTGTCCTCCACCCACTCTTTCCCTTTTTTCTTTAATATTTTCGGATAGAGGGCATTTTGGTCATTTGACTTATTTTTTTAATTCCACCTTAAATTTCAAATGCAAATAACTTTCAAACGACAAACTTTTAGAAAAAACCGATTTCACCATAATTTTTAAAATTTAATCCTCTTTAATTTGGTATAATTTTTTTTTTTTAATTTTTTCGAAACTTTTTTTTGACATATTTATTGGGTCATGATTTTCTTGAAAATTTTAGCATTTTCGGCTCTAATTTTGTCTAGTTTAAAGGCCGAATTTTGCAAAACTTAAAACACGAAAGTTGTAGCTTCTTGGCCATTCTTTACCCAGAAATTTGAATCACTCAAATCCAATATGATATGAGTGAGATATCGTATGTTAAAGATGACGTTTTACTCATATTTGTTGCACACAACGTGTTTGATGAAATGTTTAGCTCAGATTTTTAGTCTTAAAATCGAGTTAAATGCACTAATTTTTGTACAACAATGCACCTTTAGTTATTTTATTAATGTAAGATTCAAAAAGTTTTGTTTTTTCTTTTTTTTTTCTTGTTTTTTTTAACTGATGAACCATATTAACTAATGAACCTTATTAACTGATTTTTAAAAAAGACATTATGTTTATCAGTTACTTTAATTGAACTATATTAACTGATGAACCTTATTAACTGATTTTTAAAAAAGACATATCGCACGTTAAAGAACCTTATTAACTGATGAACCTTATTAACTGATGAACTTATTAAATCAGTTAATAAAGTTCATCAGCCTTATTAACTGGTTGAACTATATTAACTGATGAACCTTATTAACTGATGGACTTATTAAATCAGTTAATAAGGTTCATCAGTTAAAGAGCCTTATTAACTGATGAACTTATTAAATCAGTTAATAAGGTTCATCAGTTAATAGGGTTCATCAGCCTTATTAACTGGTTGAACTATATTAACTGATGAACCTTATTAACTGACGAACTTATTAAATTAGTTAATAAGGTTCATCAATTAATAAGGTTCATCAGTTAAAAAAAAAAAAAAAAAAAACTTTTTGAATCTTACATTAATAAAATGACTAAAGGTGCATTGTTGTACAAAAATTAGTGAATTTAACTCGATTTTAAGACTAAAAATCTAAGCTAAACATTTCATCAAACATGTTGTGTGCAACAAATATGAGTAAAACGTCATCTTTAACATACGATATCTCACTCATATCATATTGGATTTGAGTGATTCAAATTTCTGGGTAAAGAATGGCCAAGAAGCTACGACTTTCATGTTTTAAATTTTTCACGATTCGGCATTTATGATGGTACAAAATAAGGTCGAAAATGCCCAAAAAATTAAGAAAATTAACACCTATTTCGTATGTAAAAAAAAAGTTTCGAAATTTTTAACAAAATTTATACCAAATTAAAGAGGATTAAATTTTAAAAATTATGGTGAAATCGATTTTTTCTAAAAGTTTGTCGTTTAAGAGATATGTGCGTTTGAAATTTGAGGTGGAAAAAGAAAAAACGAGTAATCTTACTATTTTGCTCCTATCCAGATTTTTTAAATAAAATAAAAAGGAGACACGTGGCAGCACCAAATTTCTTTTTAGGCTTTGTAATATTTGGGTACTTTGCAAAAGATCCGGCATCTTAGGCGTATATTAGATAAAGAGAAAAATACTTAAAGTATTTTTACAATGTAACTTTAATTTACTGCTTGAACTTTGCTCCATTTTCTTCATCTTATAATACTTACACCACCACCTATTTATATATTTTTCTTTTGGTGCAAAGGTAAACTTATTGTTGATACAAAAGTTGGGCGTTCCTGATTTGGGCTCTTGCTCTCGTACCAATTCGCTTCTTTATGTTTAAAACCTGCGCACTAAGAAAATAAACAACACCGTTAGGCTTATCGTGGGATTGTCTCCCACGATTAGACTCCGGCGTGAGAGTAAGTAATCGGTTTAGGGTTCTCGTAAAAGAGTTTTAGGGTTTGTGAATCGTACCTTTAATGAGAATTATGTCATTCCTTATATAGGCGCAGAATCCTTGTAGGGTTCGTGCTCCTTACGTTTCGCACACGTGGTGCTTATCCGGTTTAAGGATATCTATTCCATAAATAGGATATCCTTATCTAAACCGTATATATAGTTTAGTTGGGCTTGGGCTTGGGCTTATGTGAGCCCATTCCCATTATTGATGCGGCCCAAGTTATAATAGCCCACGCATGGTGGCTTTGGGCCTTAGTAATGTTTAATATTTGTGCTCGTGACCCATATATAGACTATACGTCATCATGTCCCCCCAGTCTAATGTGCGCGGCTCGTAACCGTGGATGCTAGACTAGTCATAACAGCGGTAAGCGTGGCGGGAGAAATTTTAAATATTGCCGCCCAATATTGAGTACAATGTACCTAGTCATAGGTATTTCAAAGATATGCCTAAAAAATTGGGGGTTGTATCCACGTGTCCCTAGGAAAACGGGAAAAAGTGCATGTACCGTTTCGGATTCTAACCACACGTTTTGTGAGTGGGATCCACGTGGGCTTCATCTAGGGTTTTTTGACTCCTTATATAAGAGTCACCGCCTCCATTTACCCAAAACACACAGTAAAAACACATACTCACCATTGCACACTTCTTCAAAGCGTTTTTTGCAAAGAAAGTAATTGTTTGATTAGGTAAATTTGTGTGCGTACTCTAGTAAATTTATGAAAATGGTTGCCCAATTAGAGGAGTTTCGCTCAGCGATGAGTGAGGATGATGTACGTCGGTTTTCATCTGACTACTTCATTCCTCTGGATGTGCATCCAGAGGCTCCAGACGTCGATGCGTGTATAGCCGATTTCCCCGAAGGGAAAATAGGACTATACACGCGTTTTTTCGAGTACGCTAATTACCGCGTACCGATATCTATTTTCCTGAGCAATTTGCTCAATCATTATCGTCTTCATATCTCACAGCTCCACTGTATAGGTGCGGCTAATGTATTGAATTTTGAGGTAAACTGCCGTTTACTTGCGATAGAACCGACCGTTGACCTATTCCGCGCCTTCTACCACACAACGTGGTCGCATGGATAGGTATCCTTTGCGAAGCGCGCGGGGAAACTTCAGTGCTATACCGAGAAGGTAGACTCCCTGAGGCATTGGAGGGAGTATTTTTTCTGGGTTGATGACGTAGTATTTCCATCGCCCTTTGAGTTTTATACTCAAGATACGTTGCCGAGGGATGGGTGCCCCGCACCCGGTTCCTATAGTTTGGGCGATGCGCAGACCATTGATGCCAACCGCATCCCCATTAACCCTTATCCGGAGGAGTTTTTGGTGCATGTGGGTTTGAGTCGCAGCTATTTCGGGGGTGTTGACGAGGTACCAACCTTCATTGATGAGGAAGGCCAGGGTGGGTGTTCGTCCCTTTTGCTTCTAATCATGTAAGTTTTTCTATATGCGCACGTTTGAATAACTAATTTCTTCTTTTGCTGTTTTGTTTCTGTGTGCGCAGAGATGGATCTGTTTGCAGTAGTGAAGCTGGAGAAGCCAAAGCTGGTGACCATGGGCGTGCGTCCTCTGAGGGAGAACGAGCAGCCGCTTTTGGAAGCGACCCAGGGTCATCTGACTGTGCTAGGGCCTGTTGGCCATGAAGATTCGCCGCCTCTCCAAGCTACGCCCGTACAGAGCATGGCGCCAACTGTGGAGACGGCGCATGAGGAGGAGGCGCACGATGAATCATCTGATAGCGTGGAGATACTGAAACCCGAGGAGGTGTTGAAGCCTGAGGAGGTAGCGCGGAAACTAAAGCGCAAGGGAGAGGCTGGTGGCAGCGGTACCTCCAAGAGGAGGCGCCATCTTATCGGAGATGCAGAGTCATCTGCAGAGGAGGACGCATCCGCTTCTGGTGTGGAAAAGGAGGCTGCAAAGACCTCTCCATTTATGTAAGTCATCTTCCTCATACTTTATATTTTTAAATTACTTGTCGTAATATGTACTAACTGTTTTCCTTGTTTATCTTAGCGATGATGCCACGAAGGATGATGGAGCCTTCGTGAAGACGGTGTCCCCTCCGCAGAATGAAAACAAGGAGGAGGAAGTAAAGGTTGATGAGGGCGTATCTGCGCATCAACTGATGGATGAGTTGGCTGCGACTGCTGCGCGTCAAACTGAGCTGGTGGCTCAGTTGAAGACGAGGTACGTCGGGGACAGTAGCACTCTCGCCCAAAAAGATGAGGAGATAGCCGTTCTCCGTGCGCAGCTGGCTAAAGCGCAGGCGGAAGTGGGGTCCTTCAGGGTGTACACGGATAAGGTAACAAATGAGAAGTTGACCGCGATGGCTGAGCTGGAGCAAGCGCGCGGACAACTTCATCAGTTCAGGGCCAACCTTACTTGGGCAGTAAGGTATCTTGAGGAGAAAAAGGAAGAGCACTTCGCGAACATTGCTGAGTTCAAGGTGCGCATGGAGAAGATTGTTCAGGCGCAGGAAGAGAAGCTGCGTGGCATGAGCATAGAGTATGATGAGGAGTTATACCCTCATCTGATGTCTACCATAGCTGAGCGCAAGTACATCCTTTTTTATTCAATGTTGCCTTTCTATATTTGTTTATATATTTCTGCTAACACAAGTTGTCCTTTGTTGATGTAGGTGGTTGATCAGCCATGGGTTGCGCCTAGCTGCTATGGGCACCTTGGAGTCCCAAGAGGTGTTGGGGGCTTTCGGGAAGGTGGTGCAGTGCGCTGTGGAGCGTGGGAGGTCGCAAGCTATGGAGGATCTCCATGAGGCCAAGGTGTTGAACATGGCCTTGACTGAGGTACCTGGCTATAACGAGAGTGCGTATGACGAGCTGGTGCAGGCTATGGAGGGGATGAAACTTCTTGAGCTGCCTCACATTGCACAGTTGGAGCGCGACCTGGACAACCCCATAAAGGTAATTATGGAGGGGTTGACCCTGGAACGCCATATTTTGGAGGATGCCGAGGCGCAGCCGGACTACTTCCTCAAGCCCGACGAATCGCAGCTACAGGTTCCAGTTTTTGTGCAGCCTCGCCATATGCTGAACCCCTTTGCTCTTGAAAAGGAGGTTCCTCTGAAGGAGGTGTTGGAGCGTCACGCACAGAGAGCTGCCCAGAAAAAGGGGATTAATGGCAAGGCTGCACACATTCCCAGGTCTGATGGGGTTCCCGTGAGTGTAGCGACTGTATCGCCTAAGGATGCGTTGCTATTGAGGAAGCTTCAAGAGGCAGGAAGTTCCGTTGCACCGGAGGATAGCCCTGAGCATCGCCATAGCGTGTAGGCTGTTTTTTGTATATTTATTGTGTAAATAATGAAGTGTATCTTTTTCATGCTATAGTAGCTGTTTTTTGTATGTAAAAATATTGAATAAGATACTCTTTTGTGGTTAAATTAAGTGCGTAACTTAAGATAAATTACGAGAATAAACTTGCTTTAATTTTTTTTGCGAAGTTTTGTTATTTGACCAAGAGTCTTGGCTCGTTATTTGCTAAGCTTCGTACAGTGTACTTAATGTTTGCGCATCCGCCGTGGGCGCGGCAGTGTAAACTTACCTCAACGTCTCAAAAGTAAGGCGCTTAGCAAGGATGCGTGATCCAATGTTGATGGGTTTGCAACCCTCTTACTCAACGAGTGAATTAGTAGGTTTACTCATCCTTTATGCCTTCGTGGGTCTTAATTGGTGCATGCACGCCATGTAGGCAAAAATATAATATAACAATATTGACATATATAATAATGTACGCAATAAAGTAAAATGCGTTATGGAGTTAGCTAGAAACCATAACATTTTATTGATACTTGCAAGTTTTTGAAAAAGTAAAAGACAATTCCTAAGAATGAAAAGAAAAAACAAACACTTATTGGGCACATCCTAAAGTGCAAAGTTGTCTGTGTATGGGTCGTAGCCTTTCCTAAAGATAGCATCTTTTAAGATTGCAGATATTCCAGGTGCGTGCTAGGTCGTGACCTTTCATGTCGCGCAGCCTGTATGCGCCATTGCCTAGCGCATCGGTGACCTCATAGGGTCCTTCCCATTTGGGTCCGAGCTTGCCTGTGTCTTCTGCGCGGCTTGCATCGTTGGCGCGGTATACAAAGTCTCCTGGCCTGAAGGAAGTGTGTTTGACCCTTGTATCATAATACTTCTTCATTTTTGCCTTAGCATTTGCTTCGCGTATAGCTGCGCGTTCGCGTCTTTCTTCCAGTAAGTCCAAGTCTATGCGCCGCTCCTTGTCATTTGTTGTAACGTTGACCTCTACTGTGTGTATAGTTGGCATTCCAATCTCAGCTGGAATGACGGCTTCTGTTCCGTAGACAAGGGAGAATGGTGTGTCTCCAGTACTGGTTTTGATTGTAGTGCGATGCGCCCATAAAACATGTGATAATTCGTCCACCCACTTTCCTTTGTGCCTGTCAAGGCGCGCTTTTATTCCTTCACCTAGACTGCGATTCGCCCGCTCAACTAAACCATTGGTTTGTAGGTGTTTTACTGAAGCAAAGTGTTGCGTGATGTTCAATTGCGCGCACCAATCTTTGAATGGGTTGTCGCAGAACTGCTTCCCATTGTCTGATATAATCTCTCCAGGTAGTCCGAAGCGACAGACAATGTTATCCCATACAAAGCGTTTGACCTGGTTACCCGTGATGCTCACCACCGCCTTCGCTTCAATCCACTTTGTGAAGTAATCTATGGCTACGATGAGGAATTTTAGCCCTCCTGCTGCAACTGGGAAGGGTCCTGCGATGTCAATACCCCACTTGTAGAATGGACATGGTGAGGTAATGGGTGTTAGCTCTTGTTGCGGTTGGCGCGGAATTGGCCTGTGTACTTGGCAATTGCTGCACTTCTTTATCATATCGCGCACGTCGCGGTGCATAGTTGGCCAATAATACCCCGACCGTAGAGCGCGCGCTACAACAGATCGCGGCCCCGAGTGCATACTGCATGATCCAGCGTGGATTTCTCTGAGTACATAGTCTGCTTGAAGAGGTCCAACACATCGTAGCCAAGGTTGCAAGAAAGAACGTCGAGAGAGGATGTTGTCCCGTAGTTCAAATCGCTGCACTGTGCGCCGCACTCTTCGAGCGTCCTTATGATCCTGTGGTAAGGCTCCTTTGCTAATGAATTCAATGATAGGTGTCATCCATGTAGGATCTTGTTCTTCTATCACCGTGGATACTTCCATCTCCAAGATTGACTTGTTTTGTAAGGTTTCTACCAATACCTGTTTTGATAAGTGCGCAAAGCTTGTGGATGCAATCTTGCTAAGCGCATCCACCTTCCTGTTGTCCCCTCTAGGTACTTGTTTTATTGTGAACCTATCAAAGTTTTTAATTAAGGACTTGGTCTTATCCAGGTATTGGATCATGTGCTCATCCTTAGCTTCATATTCACCTAGCATATGGTTAGCAACTAGCCTAGAATCTACGTTTGCCTCCAGGTTGCGTACACCCATTTGGATTGCAATACGCAGTCCGGCTAGTAGGGCTTCGTATTCAGCCTCATTGTTTGTGGCTGTGAATTCGAAGCGCAGCGCATAGGTGAATTTCATACCTTCTGGGTTAGTAAGGATAAGGCCTGCGCCTGATCCATCTACGCATGAGGATCCATCTGTAAACAGAATCCAGGGTTCCTGTAGATATATTTTAGTTGTTGAGGTTGGGCTATCAGTGTCTGGCTTCTCAACAATAAAATCAGCTAATATCTGTCCTTTGATTGCAGTGCGCGGTCTATACGAGATGTTATATTCGCTTAACAACACACTCCACTTTTGTAGCCGTCCTGATGCGTCAGGTTTAGAGATAACTTGTTTGATTGGCTGGTCTGTGATTACAGCTATTGGATGCGCTTGAAAGTATCTGCGCAGTCTTTTAGCTGCGAATACTAGAGCTAAGACCAGCTTTTCCATAGCGCTGTAGTTAGTCTCTATCTTCTTCAGTGCTTTGCTTACAAAGTATATTGGTGTCTGGACGGAGTTCCTATCTGTCAATAGTACTGCGCTGACTGCTCCATGGGTTGCAGATAAGTACATGATTAGCTCTTCCACTGGTCGCGGTGCGACAAGTTTGGGAAGTGATGCTAAATGCTGTTTTAGCTGCTGGAAGGCCTCTTCTGCTTCCTCAGTCCAACGAAAGTCTCCCTTTTTGGTGCACTTCGTGAGTGTTTTAAAGAGAGGGAGTGACTTGTCTTCTGATTTAGATAAGAAATGGTTTAGCCCAGCTAGCTTTCCATTTAATGACTGGACTTTCTTGAGTGTGCGCGGTGAGGGAAGATCGATAACAGCTTTTGTTTTCTCTGGGCAAGGTTTGATTCCATCGGGTTCTATTAAGTATCCGAGGAACATGCCTTCTGTTGCGCCAAAGGTGCGCTTTTTGGGATTTAATTTCATGTTTATTTTTCCCAATGTTTTGAACGTTTCGTCGATGTCGCGCACAAATTCATCCTCTGTGTGGCTTTTGATGACAAGGTCGTCAACGTAGACCTCCAAGTTTCAACCTACTTATTTCTCGAAAGCTGTGTCCACCAATTGTTGGTATGTTGCGCCTGCGTTTTTTAGGCCAAAAGGCATTTTCATTTAGCAGTAAACCCCTTGACTGGTGTGGAAAGCTGTTTTTTCTTCATCCTCGGCTGCCATCTGGATTTGATGATATCCTTTGTATGCATCTAGGAAGCATTTAAAAGGATATCCGCACAGGGATTCTACCTTCCAGTCTATTTCTGGTAGTGGATAGCAGTCATGTGGACATGCTTTGTTAAGGTCTGTGAAGTCCACACACATTCTCCAACTGCCATCGCTCTTCTTTACCATCACTGGGTTAGAGAGCCAATCGTGATAGTACACTTCGCGTATGATGCCTGCGTCTACGAGTTTGTGTACTTCTTCCAGAATAGCTTTTGCACGATCTGGGGCCTGGCCGCGCTTTTTCTGTCGTATTGGGGGATATCCTTGTCGGATTTGTAGCTTGTGCTCCGTGATAGAGCGTGGCACTCCGGTCATGTGTTTTGGTTCCCATGCAAAGATATCTAGGTTCTTTTGCAAGAGTGCGCACACTGCTGCTTTACCTTTGTCATATAAAGATCCTCCAATCGAAACTTGATGGTCCGGGTAATCGGGGTGAATAGCGACCTTTAGGTTTGGTGTTTTTTCTGTGCGCTGTTCTGGAATATTCTCCACCTCAGTGGTTACTGCGTTGCATTCTTTTGGTGGTACTGTTGTGTTATAGAGGGTAACGACTCCTCCTTCCACTAGGAATTTGAGCATCCCATATGCCATGGATGGCACAGCGCGCATGGATGATATTCCAGGTCTCCCAATGATGCCATTGTATGGTGAGGGAGACTTGATTACCATGAAATTTATCCATGTTGCTGTTGAGTGTTGTTCATCTCCCACAACCACTAGCAAGCGCAATTGCCCCATAGGCCAAATCTTTTCTCCTGTGAAACCAGTCAGCGATGTTGTTGCTGGTATCAATTGACTTTGGATTTCAGGTCGCAGCCTTTTGAAACAATGATCGTATAGGATATCTGCGGATGCCCCTCCATCAATGTACATGCGGTGGATATCATGTCCCCCCGTATGTATTTCAATAGTTAGATGTTCTACTACTGCGTTGTCCGCAGCTAGAGTAGGGAAGGATATCTCTTTTTCTGGAGAGAATTTTTGACTGACTTTTTGTTTTATCTTGCGTTGCCATGTCTGTATCATGTATATGATGTTAGCTTTGTCTTTGGGAGGCTCTTTCTTTCCCTCATTCCTTTGCTTGTCCTTTCCCTCTTTGATGTTTTTTACGAGGTGGTCCATTCTGCCTTCCCTTACTAACTTTTTCAATTAGTTGTCGTAGCTGGCCACACTCATTCATTGTATGGCCTTTTTGACCATGGTATTCGCAGTATCCATTCTCTACGTGCTTTTCCTCTGCGGTACGCATTGGTGGAGGTTTTGGGAAGTTTGCACCTTCTGTTACAAATATTTCCCTCGGAGTTTTTGTGAGAGGGGTATATTTATCATTGTCTCGTCCACTGCGATAATTCCTGCTGCGGTTGTTATTCTGATCATTGGATTGTCTCCTAGGCTGTTCTTGTTGCCTATAATTAGAGTAGCCTTTTTTTCTATCCGCAGCGGCTGCTTCTCCTTGTATGAAGGATCTTGTGCGTTTTGTTGGCTCCTCAAAAGTTTGGGGAACCTTGTCGTTTAGCTTCCGAATAAGTTTTGGGTTGTTAATCCCATTCATGAACCCTGAAATTTTTAGAATTTCGGGACATGCTTTGACCTGTATGCACTCATCCTTAAAGCGTTCCATAAAAGCACTGGTTGATTCCCCTTGGCGCTGTTTTACTCTGGCTAGTTCAACAGGGTTTTTAGCGCACTTCTTTCTTTGGGTAAAATTTAGACGGAATGCTTTCCGTAATTCTTCGAACCCACCGATGCTCCGTCGTGGGAGTTTACTAAACCATGTGCGCGCATTCCCTACTAATGTAGAATTAAACATATGGCACCACACAGGTTGTGGCCAATTTTCGATAGTAGCAGCTGATTCGAAAACTTTTATATGGTCATCCGGATCACCTGTCCCATCATATGTTTTCACGTTAGTGGGCATGCGCCTCCTTTTGTGGTCGGAGTAATCACTGATGCGTCGTGTAAACGCATCAACTTTCTGGCAACGCCATGGAAGAGACATGTCTTCATTTTCTTCTTCGCGACGTCTTCCTCTTGACTTCCGGTGTCCTGTTTCTCTATCCTCGTTGTCCGAGGAGTCGCTGGAGGAAGAGTAATTTCTTTTTCGGCGCTTGCGCCGGCTTCCTTCAGAGGAAGAGCTTGAGGGGCTTTCACTTGGGGATATTCTTTTCCCCAATCTGTCGTGAATTCTCTTGCTCCCAGATTTGGAGGACCCTTCACTTGGTGAATACTGAGGTCCTAATCGGTCTTGTATCCTTCGACTGCCAAGTCTGGAGTGAACATTAGTGCGCCTCTTGCTGCCTTCATATTCCTCTGAATATTGTAAGTCAGATGTCGTACCCAACCTATCGTGGATAGTAGTACGTTTTTCGTTATCTGCGCGTCTTCCTCGTGGGTGGCGCGGTGGTGATGGTTCGCGTTCAGGACCAAAATTGAGCCGAGCTTGTAGGCTCGTACTCGACCTTCTCCTTGCTTCTTCTCACATGAGGGCAGTTAGGGTTTCATAATTTTAGGATACAAAATTTCCCAACGTTAGGTTGGGTATGTCCTCAGTTGCTGCAAGAATATCTGCCTCAGTATTGGGCACCCTATCTCGGTTAGGCGCGCCCGGTGGTACAGTGTTGTCCACTGTAGGTACCGTTTGGTGAGGAGTAGTGAAGAGGGTGCGTTGGAGTTCCTCAACGCTTGGAACCACTGTGGTGGCTTGGGTAGTCCTTATAGGTAGTTCTACCACTGGAAGAGGTTGGGTTGTTCCCGCCTCTTGGTGACCAGGTGCGCTGGTTGTCCCAGCAGCCTGCCTAGGGGTCGAATCTTGTTGATTCTTCCTCTGAGGGTCACGTGTTTTTTCCAACTACGGAGTCCGCTGGCTTGAATTTTTATTCTTCGTTATTCTAATTCCTTAGTTCTTAGTAGGGGTCCCACGGATGGCGCCACTTGTTGATAAAAAAGTTGGGCGTTCCTGATTTGGGCTCTTGCTCTCGTACCAATTCGCTTCTTAATGCTTGAAACCTGCGCACTAAGAAAATAAACAACACCGTTAGGCTTATCGTGGGATTGTCTCCAACGATTAGACTCCGGCGTGAGAGTAAGTAATCGGTTTAGGGTTCTCATAAAAGAGTTTTAGGGTTTGTGAATCGTACCTTTAATGAGAATTATGTCATTCCTTATATAGGCGCATAATCCTTGTAGGGTTCGTGCTCCTTACGTTTCGCACACGTGGTGCTTATCCGGTTTAAGGATATCTATTCCATAAATTGGAGATCCTTATCTAAACCGTATATATAGTTTAGTTGGGCTTGGGCTTATGTGAGCCCATTCCCATTATTGATGCGGCCCAAGTTATAATAGCCCACGCATGGTGGCTTTGGGCCTTAGTAATGTTTAATATTTGGGCTCGTGGCCCATATATAGACTATACGTCATCACTTATATTAATCATCCAACCAATTTACAACATAAGTGTCACAAAACTGTCTTTTGGACATCCCCCATAGACAGATATAATCAAAATACAAGAACAAACATATATCAGACAAGCCTACAACTTATCTCTGATGATACTAAAGACTGACCAATACAAGTGATCGATCTTCAAGCACCACTGCACATATCATTGAAGTAGTTGAGTTTACCTTTATTGTACCTACCATCTATCTACATTTCACCTACATCTTTTCACCAAGATCATTCAACCAGCAACACCCACAATGATCAAATTAGAAACAGATGAGAGGCATCACTAGGAACCCATTACCCTTCCCAATCAAGAGCTATGCCATGTAACTTGCATTTTCATCTCTAAAATGGCTTCAGTTACATGGGAACGCACTCCTTGAGGGAAAGCCCATCCATTACCTCCTTGATGGTGTATTGGATAGACCAAGAAGGACATCTTTCACTCCTCTCTATTCTATCCATCATACACCATCAGCCAAACCATTACCCTTCACAGTGCACAAGCCTACTTTATGGTACATCTTTATTATTTAGACCTCCTGTTGTTTCATCACCACCACCTATTTATACTAGTCCACGGAAGATTCAATTGATGGTTTCGTGATACCTGAAACATATGGGATGGAAATACTTTAATCTGAAAGTAATCTCAACACGATTCAAATAATATATCAGGATTATCACCACTTATACACACCCAAATTCTAACAGTGCGCATGTATCTACGTATGCATAAGAGGGGATGATTTGTACACCACATTTTTTTATACTTTCACCACACTGTGTGCATTAACATGTTGTACGGTATGCTATACAACTTGTACAGAATGATGTATGTATATAAAAAAATTTGGTATGCAAATCAACACCCATGCATAAGCTTTAAGCTTTGAACACCTATTGATACAATTAATAATTTTACTTATGTTTTATTTTGTCAATATTAGGGAGATAATTAGATATAGTGATATACACATAAATATGATGCAATGATTGATGCTTTCAGTTTCACCAAATACTAGTTATTAATGAATTGATAGGGTCAATGAGAAGGACTTCCTTCATTGTTGGCTTGTTGCCACCCCAATTGATTGGACAGCATTTCTATTAGTATTTTGCCACGCAGCCCTCTCAAAATATCTCCATGTTTCTGCATATAGAAACCAACTATGACTTTTATTCTTCTCTTGAGATAACTTATAGAAAAACTCTGTGTATACACATTTAAAGTTTATACTGCTTATTGACATATTGAAAACGTTGTGCTTGACCAAATTGGTATTACTATGATATACGTACGTAGTTTCTTTTACGAGCTAACTATTTTTACAGCGTTAAAGTTGCTTATAATTAACATTGATGATGCCTAGCTAGCTTGCCTTTCCTGAAGTGTACGTAAATCTCTTGACGAAGTATATCATGCGACGTATTTATAAACCGCAAAAATAAGTTAGCTGGTAGATCAGTTAGTCGTTTTGGTAGTAAATTACGAATTAAATTCAATGATTGCTACAAGTCTATACAAGTTGTTAAAATTAAACGAATTAAAGAAGCTATAGAAAACCATAACCAATCACGCATGCGAGATAATTTTTTGCATTAAATAAACTTTTGTGAGATCAAATAGTCAATAATCATAAATTTAGTTGACTAATGTTTCATATACACAATTATTAAGTGATTTGATATATACTACTGTAATTGATTAGTCTTAGGCCACAAGAAAGATTTCTAACCTTTTGTTTAGATGTGTTAACTTACGGGTTCGTCTAATCCAAAACTCTGAACCAACATTATTTATCTATGCTCTATTATAAGGCGCTACCATACATCTCATTGCTTATAGTTGCCGGTCTCGGCAAAGCAGAAGGTTGCTAGGTCGGATGTCTAGTAACCACATTCGTAATGAGTAAGTAACCCTGCCAAAGGAGTTAAATAATATAAGATATCGGTTTCTTTTTGTTTTTGGTTGTGTTCTTTGTAATCACTAATATCTTGAAGTGATGTGTTGTAAGATGACTAGAAGATGAAAACGGGTTATGTTGACCGGACGGGGGTCTAGTCCCGTAGGTCTGCAAACCCCCTAGTGGTGGGGCCCACATGGTAAAACTGTTTTTTTTTTTTTTTTTTTGTCTTGTCCACAAGTCCTTTTTGTCCAAGTCTTTTTTTTTACAAGTCCAAACTAACCAAATTATCAGTCCTTTTTGTCCACAAATCCTTTTTTTTTTACAACTCCAAAACTGCAAACACAAAACTGCAAACACAACCTAACCAAAACTGCAAACACAAACAAACACAAAAGTGCACAACTGCAAACACAAACAAACACACACAAATTGCAGGCTCGGATAATGGTTCTCGTCATCGCCCAAGACATTTTTTTTTGTCCAAAATGATTCAAGTCCAAACTGCAAACACAAACAAACACCACACAAACACAAACTAACACAACTGCAGATTCGTCATCGCCTTATAGGCTCAGATTTTTAGAAGGCTCGGATGTGAAGGTTGCGAAAGTGATAAAAATATCACTCCGCCATACCATTCGGTTTTAAAAACCATTCGTCATCGCCTTTGGTTTTAAAAACCACAATACCACTAGAACAGGAATGTCACAAGCTCAACAGGAATGTCACAAGGTCTGCAGATTCCACAAGCTCAACAGTAAGGATTCCACAAACTGCAAAGCTCAACAGCTCAAAAGTAACACCAGAAACAGGCATGTCACAAGCCCAAACAGTAAGGATTCCACAAACTGCAAAGCTCAACAGTAAGATTCCACAAATTGCAGCTTTGGTGGACTATAAACAAGGGAATCAACCAACCAGTATACCACATAACCATTACAGCAAACACAACCAAAGAAACTATACCACATAACCACCAACCACATAACCAATTCTGAGCTACACAAGAAGCAGAGTATCACAAGGTAACCATATTGGAGCAGAGTATCACAAAAGAAGAAGAGTATCACAAAAATTGTACCTTAAAGGTACACCATCCCATTTAGGGAGGGTTTGTTTAAAAAATAGGGGAGGGTCCGGTCAACATTGCCGAAATGTCTAGTTCACCATTCTACACACAAGAGGTACTAATAAGCTTTACGCCTTTTCAATATTACATAAAGATATCAATTGGCTCAGATTATAAGCAGTTTGACATAATAGATATGGTTGTAACTTCAAATGTTGCAAAGTTTTTATTGCCGTCCATTTGGAAATGCCACGCCAAAATCATTTTTTTTAAATCATCATTGCCGTATATCGGTTTTTTTTAAAAAAAAACCAAGTTTCAAATATCCTTTTAAAACAACAAACTGCTTATAAAGTTTCATCACAAACTGCTTAAGCAGTTTCATTATGCTTATAGCTAGAGCCTGTGGACTGGGGGTAGGCGAGAGCAGGTATTCATACCACTCAAAAGGTGGCAGATCAAGGTGTTAACCTACCCACAGCCACAGAATCACATAAGAACCAGCACCACAGAACCAGTACTATTATCACCACAGTTGTCTCACACACAAATCACATGATAAAGGCCAATGTTGACCGGACCCTCCCCTAAGGTGTTAACCTACACAAACCACATAAGAACAGACAATTAACCATCACAGAACCACCACCACAGAACTACCACCAAATCCCCCAATTAACCATCACAGAACCCCAGAACAACCACCACAGAAAAATTAACTTCTAAATCTTTCAATTAACAACTTTTTATTAACTAAATTAACACAGATTGAAAAAACCCCCAAAATTTTTGAAACCCTAATTTTTTTAATAACAATTAACATGCATAAAATAACAATTAAACACCACATAACCACCACCACAGAAACCCCCCACCCACAGAAACCCCCCACAACGAAACTATTTAATTTTAAAAAATTAGGGTTTTTAAAAAAAAATTGTAGATCTGATAAATTAACTTCTAAATCTTTCAATTAACAACTTTTTATTAACTAAATCAACACAGAATGAAAAAACCCCCAAAATTTTTGAAACCCTAATTTTTTTAATAACAATTAACATGCATAAAATAACAATTAAACACCATATAACCACCACCACAGAAACCCCCCACCCACAGAAACCCCCCACAACGAAACTAATTAATTTTAAAAAATTAGGGTTTTTAAAAAAAAAATGTAGATCTGATAAATTAACTTCTAAATCTTTCAATTAACAACTTTTTATTAACTAAATCAACACAGAATGAAAAAACCCCCAAAATTTTTGAAACCCTAATTTTTTTTTAATTACAATTAACATGCATAAAATAACAATTAAACACCATATAACCACCACCACAGAAACCCCCCACCCACAGAAACCCCCCACAACGAAACTAATTAATTTTAAAAAATAAGGGTTTTTAAAAAAAATGTAGATCTGATAAATTAACATCTATATCAAAGAATTAAGAGTTAGATTACCACAGATCACCCAACACAGATCACCAACAGGGAGAAACCTTAATTAACCCCCCAATCAGGGAGAAACCCCCAACACAGATCACCAACAACATCACCACACACTCACAAACTCTCTCACAAATCACAAACATAAGTGATTTAAGATCTATTACTGATTTTAGATCTAAAAACGTTTTTAGATCTAAAACCAGAGAGAGGAAAAGAGAACGAAGAGAGAGAGAGAGAGAGAGAGAGAGAGAGAGAGAGAGAGAGAGAGAGAGAGAGAGAGAGAGAGAGAGAGAGAGAGAGAGAGAGAGGTGTGTGGTGTGTGTGAGACAAACCGGTGATAATAGTACGTGGGTGTGAGACAGCTGTCCCCCACGTACCTTTTTAATATTTTTTTTATTTTTTTGTAAAATTTGTAAAAAAAAAAAGAAGTTATTTGTTAAAATTTGTAAAAAAAAAGTTATTTGTTAAAAAAATTAATTGTAAAAAAGTTATTTGTTATAAAAAAGTTATTGTAAAAAAAAGTTATTGTTTATAAAAAAAAGTATTATAAAAAAAAATATTGTTTATAAAAAAAATTATTGTAAAAAAAATATATTGTTTATAAAAAAAGTATTGTTTATAAAAAAAATATTGTGAATTTGTAATGTTTTTTCAGGGGTTCGGTTCTCACGAGCAATTAACGGATTGGGTACAAAACATAGCTCGGGGACTCGGTTTTGTGATTGTTAAAAGAAGAACTAAATCAGAATACGGTATTTTGAACGAAATCAATTATAGGTGTACAAAGGGTGGGATTTATTCACCCGAAGGAACTGGAAAACGGAATACAAGTACCTCTAAAACCGAATGCCCATTCAAATTGGTGGCGAAATATTTTAAAAGAAGATCATGTTGGATTTTGAAAGTGAAGGATGATAGTCATAATCATCCTATGTTAGAGTCGCTGCATGGTGTGCCATATGCAATGCGCTTAAATGATGATGAGTTCGAGTTGGTTATAGAATTGACAGAGTATACCGTACAACCACGTAAAATACTCTCGACAATACAGGGTCGTAATCCGGATAACGTGTCTAGCGTTAGAACTATATATAATGCACAAGTTAAGATCCGGAAAGCCAATATGGGTAATCTAACTCCAATTCAAGTCCTTTACTCACACCTGCAGCAATCAGGGTACACATATTACGATAGGGTAAGTGCTAATAATGAGCTTGAGGAACTATTTTTTGTTCACCCTACGTCGTACGCTTTATGGTGTACGTTCCCTGAAATCATGCTAATAGACTCCACGTACAATACCACACTGTTTAAATTGCCATTTTTGGAAATTGTCGGAGTAACATCAACAAATAAAACATATTCGATGGCGTTTAGTTTTTCAAACAGTGAAAAAGGGCCTAATTTTAAATGGGTATTGCAACGTGTAAAGCTGGTGATAGAGGAAAGGTACTATCCACGTGTTATCGTCACCGACAGGGATTTAGCCTTGCTTGGGGCATGCAGAGCAGAATTCCCTGGTGTTCACAAAGTACTATGTCGATGGCATATTTCCCAAAATATACTTATTAATTGCAGAGGTAGATGTGAGTCGAGTGATGAGTACGAGTCCATCAAACGCACATGGGATTGGATGGTTAAAGCTCAATCACGCGCCTTATTCGAGCAACATTATCGACGACTACAACAAAAATTGGTCAACAAACCGGGTACTTAATTATTAATTTAGTGTTTTTATTATTTAGCAAATATGCACCCGATTGACCTTGTATTAATTCATCGTTTTTCTGATATTGCTCAGTATCTGGATAACTGGCTCCGAGAGTACGGGCACATGTTTGTCTCGTGTGTTACCGATGAATATCAAAGCTACGGCCAGTCAACAACGTGTAGAGTTGAGGCTCAGCATGCATTGTTGAAATTATATTTGGGCACAGCACAATCTAACTTAAACACGTTGTTGATTTCGATTGATAAGATTAATATTTCTCAAAAGAGCGCGATACAAGAGAATTTTAACAGGAGCAAAAATGAGAAAATGAATAAATGTGATATACCAATATTTTCAGAGTTGTGGTATAACATTTCCAAACATGCTTTTACACTCATGCACAAAGAACTCCTTCAAACGAATTTCGCCGCAGAAGATTGTAACCATCAGTTGCAATCAATTTATGGATTGCCGTGCTTTTGTCAAATGATGGGGTATCGAGTTCATGGTAAGTATATTAAAGTCAATATTAATGAATGCTTTCACGGAATGCTTCCACGAAATGGTTTTACATAAGTCACTTTTGATAAATGCAGGTGTGCCAATTCCATTGGAAAGCATTGATATATTTTGGAGAACCCTGTTTGTACCGTGGCCCGTTGTCGGTAACCTTGTGCTTGATGATGATGATGATGATGATGATGATGATGATGATACAAGAGAGTTTGAAAATGACGTTCGACAATTCAAGAGTGCTTTTGGCAAAGCGACGTCGTTTGTCAAGAAGAATATGTTGAACAAGTTAAGAGGGATATACCAACCTGAATCTGTGGACACACGTCAACCTGTTGTTCAGGAAAATACCCGTGGACGTCCGAGCGCAAAGAACAAAAAGTCCAAGGCTACAAAAGTTCCAGACTTAAATGTAGTTATCGCTTCAATGCTAAATCGACCGATTGTATTTCTATCCGTGCGTGGTTATAACACATGTTTTCCGCTTTTTTCCGGGCGAAACAACACACAAGGAATCGACCCCCTTGTGATTGCCCGTATGGGGGAGGACTCATGTGCTCATTACATTATACCGACGCTAGACCCAACTTTTCCACTTCCGCGTAACCACCCACAATGGAGGTTTTTCCGAGAGCCAATTGCAGAACAATGGATAAGTTTATATCAACATCGACTATTGACGTAAATATTATACAGACAAAACATTGTAAATAATTATTGATTTATGTTGTAAATAATTATTGATTTATGTTGTGAATAAGTTTACAGACAAAACATTGTAAATGATTATTGATTTATGTTGTAAATAACTTTTTGTATAATATAGTAATTGATTAAATATTTATTTATATTAGTAAATAACATTATTGATTGATTATGCAAATTCTTTGGTCAGATGAGCCAAAGAAATCCTTTCTGGTGCCGATGTAATAGATGATTTATTGTAGAATGGACATCCTGGCAAAACGGTAGTCGTGGGCGACTGTTTTATGCATGTCCTCTTTCAGTGGTAAATAATCATACGTTTGCTTAGTTATGTAAATAATTTGTTTGTTAAAAATACATTTCTTATTATTTCCTGAACATGTAACAGCCAGGTACAAAAGACTATGGGTGTCGATACTTCGCGTGAAAAGATGAATTTGAAGCAGAGCACTTTAGTCAAGCCTCTTCTTCAACGCATTGCTCAAACTGCGTTGCTACAAAAAATGAGATCAAGTTGTTGAAGCAAAGAATAAAGGCGCTGGAAATGAAGTTAGAAATGGCAAGGAATCCTGAGGATCACGCTTGTCAGTCAAGTGCCCGGCTCCATGATCTTTTAACCGAAATGAATAATCTTCATATGTCGTAGATATTGTTGTTTTTAAATAATATGTTAACGTTGACGTTTAATTTTATAATAATAGTTGTTGTTTTTAAATAATTTAAGTTTAGGTGTAAACACTGATCTTTTAGTAGTTTATAAATGCAAATGAGTCAACGTTACAATACCTAAACATTACAAACTAAAAAAAAAAAAAAAAAAAAAAAAAAAAAAAAAAAAAAAAAAAAACAACTATTACACTACAAGACAAAAAAAAAAAAAAAAAAAAAAAAAAAAAAAAAAAAAAAAAAACCAAATTTTGTACCTTTGAAGGTACACCCTCCCAAATAGGGAGGGTTAATATAAAAAATAAAGGAGGGTCCGATCAAGAAGAGCCGATGAAAACAAGAAAAAGAGAAGGGAAATTTTGTATTGGAGAATAAAAGTGGTTAGTGGACCACCGACACTGTTGAATTTTCACCGACTTTTCTTATGCAAAACGCCTCCACTCGTTGACTATTTTAATCCAATGTTCTTTTTGGCGTTTAACTATTTTTACTTCAATAAAAATTATCTGTACTCATGACAAGAAGTAATACTAAAACGATAAAAATATATACACGTGAGTATGTGAGTTTGGCTTGTAAAAAACTCGACTCAGTCTCGAGCTAGATGAAGCTGAGTTGCTCAGGGATCAAATGCTCGACTGGGTATCGCCTTAATAAGGAATTGGTGAGATGATAATATTAATAAAACAACATATTATAGAATCAAATTAATTAATTTAGTGTGCGATTTAACTATATTTTTAAAGCCGAACGGGTACTATTTTCGGTTTCTGGTTGAACCAGGTTTTTCTGAGTCAACCAGTGGAACCTTCGATCCGGTTTTTAAAACGCTGTTTACACTTACAAATGTACAATGGCATTTGACCATCTTATAAAAAATGAAGTTCTAAAGTTTCTCATACATTTAAACCTTACAAAAAATTTGTGTCTAATTATATGTTTTTATAGGCATTTGACTAACTCATAAATTAAAAAAATTAGTCAAACTTATCTCTTAAGAATAAAGTTTTTATTATACAATTGTCAACACATATACGCGTATGATTTTTAGTATTTTTCCATTATCGCTTCCTCCACTTCCTCCTCGACCATTATTTACCCTTTCAATAATATTCTTCGTCACGGATTACATAATATATGGAATTTGATGATATCATTGATGCCCTAATTACTATATTACAACTAAAACTTTATTTCAATTAAGCACTAGCTAGACACACATACAAATACATTTCAATTGGAATGGGAAAAGATCAAAGTGGAAGACGTTTCAAAGTTGAACGGACTAATGAATAATGATAGCATCAACGATGAGTTTGATCAAACGATACGTGTCACACATACATGTCGATACAGGAAGAAATGTTTCGTCTTAAATATAAAGAAGATTGGGATACTACAAGTAAAGACGTGTAAAAGTATTGGTTATGCTTAGTTGGGACCATAACAAAAAGTACCATTTCTCATACTCAAGCCATAGTTTGGCTATGCCAAAATTAGATATGGTCAAGGTTTGTCGTTGTCTTAAAAGGTTGAGACCAAAAAAATTCAACACGTTAGCACCTATAACATTAAAAGCTCATAATTTGGAATCTTAAGAAAAATATTTTTCATAACGCGCGTATCCCAGGAAAAATGATAATCACTTGTGACTACAAATCCTCTTACGTGTTGCACATGTTTATTGTCAACACATTAGCATTTCAATTCGGTGTTAGATTGAAAGGCCAAGTTGGATTACGTACACTCTTCATTCATAATTCTAGAGCTAAATTCAACTCTCAATTGACCTGTTAGAAGACCTTATGAGTTATGAGCTCATCTCTACTTTACCCTATGCCTCGTCGACTCTAGTTTGTCAAAATTACAAGAGATGGTTCTTTTACGGTTCTAGCCATTAACTCGAAGATCTGTTCAAGTGGTGACCCTCTCGATCATAAACTCAATGCTCCTATATAAGCCAATCCACGTGAATATTTCTTGCATTGTCAACAAGACAGATTATTTCACACTTTCCACCACCATAATAGTGATGTCTATGTGTTATTAGATTTTTTTTATTTGAGAGTGAACCATAGGTTCCACCATTCCACCAACAACAAGTGCTAGGACATCGTGAACAAAAATAATTGCCATATACAAGAATAATCAAGTGCTAGAGCGTGTTTTGGGCATGGCATGGGCCATCGGCTCATTGTTCATGTTGGTGGCATGCTTTTTACACCAATTAATCATGTTGCAACAACTTATAAGTTGACAAAATAAGTCTTTATTTTATGTATGATAAATTTTCAGTTCACAATGTTTGTATTACCATTAAAAAAACATTAGGGAATATCGTACAATAATATGTATAATTTATTTTGTATCCTTTCTACACTTTAAAATACCACTAATAATTTTTGAAGTAAATACCTAATTTTGGTGTTCATGACCTCCTGTAGAATTATTATACTATTTGTCGAGTTATAATTCAATATAAATGTTACAATATTTTGCTAAATGAAAATAATTTAAGAAATTCTCAGCTCTAAAAATCGATTTCTTCAAAATAAAGAAATGCGAACTTGGCATGTAGGTGTATACACTGCTTACATTTAACAACAGAGTGTAACAAAAACGTATTGCAAAAGACAATGTTTGAATTTGTTCTAATGTATAAAGAAAAAGTGTTCACAAGAAATCCAAAGTAAATTGTAATCAAAATAACAACTAGTTTGAAGGAAACCTCCCAAAATCATTGTTCAAATTAAGTTGAGTTTTTCACACCAAATCAATGATCATTTCACCTCATGTTAAACACTCAAAATTTATTACATGTAATTTATTAGATACTCTCTGTATCCGAATAGATGTTGTAGAAACGTAGAGAGGGTGGATACGTTTCTGTTTAAAATGTTACACTCGAATCCCGTTTCAAACGGGTATAACCCTAGATGAGTTTGACTAAGTATAAGTGTGTGGACTTTGATATGGTGTATTGAGATAGGCTTGGATATTGAGTATCCAGAATTGTGATATGGTGTATTGAGATAGGCTTGGATATATAGTATCCAGAATATAGATATGGAGCATCAGTCGATACGGAGCATCTAAAATATAGATACGGAGCATCAGTCGATACAGAGCATCTAAAATATAGATACGGCGTATTGACCTAAACGGACAGAAATGACAGAAATGCCCTCCCAGCTGGTTTATATGTGTTCGGTTCTAGACATTTCCACACAATTCTTGTGTGTTCCTGTGATGTCGAGATAGAGAGAAGAGAGTGAAGAAGATGGAGCTTAGGATAATGATGTAGAGATGGTTAAGTGTTCCAATTCATGGAACAATTCCCTAAGCTTGATTCTTCATAAGGTATGATGCTTAATTAGTGTTAATTGATGAATTAAGAATTAGGGTTTATAAACCCTAATTTGGGATAAGTGGGGTAAATGATGGTATCAAGATAATTAAGAGGTTATAGTAATTAAGGAATCTTTTATAATGGGTTTAAGTTAATAAGTTATGGGTTTGATCATCATATAATCAAGATATGATTATATGATGATTAGAGATGGTTAGAAGTAAGTTGATGGTTGTATAAACCATTATTATAGCCATGATGTTATGTATTAAGTGTTATTGTATGATGTTATGACTTAGGGTGTTTATGATGATGATGATGATGATGATGATGATGATGATGATGATAAGGTTGATGATGATGCATTGATGTGCTTAACTTGGAGCTAAGGTAAGTAAAATGATAGTAACATGATGTTATGATGATTTCTAACATATATGTGTTATGTATGTTCTCGTGCTAAGTAATAGGTGACTTGTGTTATGATAGCTTGTTGTAAGGATAGTAGAGCTAGATGAGGTGAATAAGGTTTGGTGACATTTAGGCGTAATAGTGTAATTTAATGGTTGTCGTTTAAGTCAGAATTAGTGAATTGATGTTCATGATGCTTATATCTTTGATTGATGTATGATATTATGTTATATTCGTTTTACTTACTAAGCTTCATGCTTAGGTTATAGATGTCAATGTTTTATAGGTGTTCGTGGAAGAGGGAAGCATTCGAAATAAGGCTTATACATGGGAAGTGCGGTTAGAAGAATATTGAAAGATACATAGGAGTTTAGTCGTAGGCACCAAGCTAAAATCAAAGATTGAAACCCTAGGGAGTCTTAAAACGGTTTATAAGTCATGTGTCAAAGTTTATGTTATGTTTTAATAGAGTGTTTGGATTAGTGTCTAATTGTGCCCATTTTGGAGTCAAACGGGTCATTTGCCGTGCATTATGGTTTGTTATAGTTTTGAATGCTAAATGAGTGTTTTGGTACAAGTTATAGTGTTGTAATAAGGTCAAAATGGTTTGTGGGTAAGTGTTGAGTTTATGCAGATTTTCTGCAGTTGTTTCTGTAACTGAGGGTAGATATGGCGTATCTCATTTTAGGGGATATGACATATCAGTTTTGGAGTTGATACGGCGTATCTCTTTTTGAGACACGGCGTATCAGTTCAACAATTCAGATTTGGTAATTTTCTAAGTGTTGTACAAAGTAAACCGTAAGTCGTGGGTGGTCGTACCACCTATCGTCTTGAAGGTAATTGAGTCTAGTATCTTTTAAAAGTCGTTCTAACTTCTAAGGGATAATTTGTAATAGAATCTTGTCATTTTATTAAAGAGTAACAGTAAGTCCATTATAGTCAAAGCGTTTCCGCGTAAAAAGTTTTTATCTTGGTCAAACCGGGCACGGAGCGTAACATAAAATCTAAAAATCTTTTGTATCAAATTCTCGATCAAGTGTGGCTAAATATGAATAGTGGTTACGACACTTATAACAAATATATATGTCACGTAATTACAAGTATGTTTACCAAATCAAGACTCACATGTCATCAATACAATATAAGCAATTAATCATACAAATATAACCACAACACAAAGTTAAAAGGATTGAGCTATTTTTGATTAAACTGGGACGGTCCCTGAAATGTTGGATGGTTCCATATATATGTGGGACCGCCATTTTATTTATAGGACCATCACCAGTGACGTTTCTGATGTTTTGCATTACCACATTATAAACTACAAGCCACACAAACACAAACTCAAAGCAAGTATAAATGTAGAACGACAAATGCAAGAATAAAACGTAAAGAGATAAGTAAAGAAAGCTCAACCAGACACGATAATTTATAGTGGTTTGGTCATGAAGTATCTCTTCGCCCTACTCCACTCCCCGAGTACCCAACTCGGGAGTTACTTCTGTTAGGAATATGAATATTCCTATAAAAGACTCGGTCACCTAAATGATGTAATAGCATTATGATAGCTCGTAGTTAGTTTATTTATTAGATTAGATATTATAGTAATAGTTTAGATATTAGTCACACCGTGGAGGAAGGACGGGTCTTTACCCACTGTATACCTGATCCACAGCCCACAGGAGGGCGTATACTGTAATTGTATATATACCCATTCCCACACAAGGGAAGGGTTGGTTGTTTCTCATAATACACACACCTCATTAGGTATTTCTCTCACTAGAAACCTCCCACTCTCTCAACTCTCTCTCTCTAACTTGTTAATCATGTTTATCATATACTTCCACAATCCAAGACCTCCCAATCCACATAATCAACAAAATATTTCGATCCTACAATTGGTATCAAGAGCCAAGGTTTCTGTAGGACCTTAGATATATCAACTTTAACACAAATATAAGCACTAGAAGATGATGAAGAAGAGATGAAAGATGGTGACTTGATGTTATGTATATGTTGTATATATGAGAGAATAAGAGATGAAATAAGAGAGCTTTTATTAATAAACACACACACTTACACACACAAGCACATCTTACAAATGAGGGGTAAGGTGCCTTATATAGTTCCATACATAGGCTTTGATGGGCTTGGGCTTGGACTTGGTTACATGGTTGGATTATAAAGGCTTATGAAACATAACTAATAACATATTAGCTTACCAAGTCCAAGGCCCATTGACTATTCTATTACTAATCTTAACAAGTGACACAAAGTTACAATATGAGAATGACCATCACTTCTATATATAAATATTTTAATGCTAACAATCTCCCCCTAAGGGGTGGTCATTCGAATGATGCTCCACATGAGTGGGTCTTCCGTGTTCTTTGTCTTCAACTTTGTGTGTCGTTGTAGAATAGTCTTTAGTCTTTGTTCCTTCATGCTTTGTGATCTTTGATGACTGATTTTTCATCGTTCTTTGTTCCATTGTGATGTGGAGTTATCTGCCTTTCGTCACTTCTGCGTCTGTGGTGGTTGTTTGCCATTCCAACATGCTCATACATCTTTGGACTTTGATATTCATTTGCACGTAGTTCCCTTTCTTTCACTTTGATCTTTAGTCTTTATACTTTGTAGATTCTTCTTCCTGGCGTAGAATCTTTCTTTGAACTTTGTGATGTAAAGATCTTTGAGGGAGCTTTCTTTAACTTCCAGATGTATGTATGAGCATGTGGAATTTGTCGCCATGGAGATGAAGTGTCCCTGCATATAACCAGTTAGCAATAAAACATCCGGTACTTACAGATAAGAATTAGAGATCGTCAACAGCATAGTGTGAAGACTCCTTCTAACCCTTACCAAGGCCGTTCCCATGTCAGATACTCTCGAGAGAGCTTACAAGACCTACTTAGTAGCTCAATGACTGGGTGAGTCGCTGGGGATCACTCCACGACTGTAGACCGTTTGAAACCACCGCGAACACTAAGCGTAACCCATAAAGAATTACCGAAGTGACCTGCTGTCAGGGCTGTTTGATGTTGACCCTGGCAGGAATTTCCATTCAATCATTGAGAATCACAAAAGTGAATCCTCTCATAAATGTTCTGGCATATTGCTAAGATCTGCGTAGGACTCAAAAGTTTACATCTGGCGTCCTTATTGATGAACAACCAGTGTAGAAATATCATGTGTTCCTATGAGATCTTTTGATGAATCTCGGGGCTCTAGACTCGATAAGTGCACATTTGGTTTCCTATGCGGAGATTAGGGAGAGGTTTCCTGTTTCAATATCAACTATCTCTACGAGACAGGTCGATAGATTACACCGGTTCCCCGTGAGAATGAAACAAGCTCTTTTAAGAGAACTTGAGTGGTTAAGAAGGTTTAGTGCAGTGCGTCACTGGGTCCATGACGTCTTTGTCTTCAATACCGGTGTCACCTTAGTAACAACCAGTAGCATACGAATTGTACCCGGTGTCTGCCCTAAGGTTGAACATTTGGAGGGCTATTTCTTTTCACCCTTTTTCATAACTTTTCTTTTTAATTCTTCAACCCCTTCTTTCTCCTTTCTCATTTTCTCCTTTTTTCATTCATACCTAAGGACTTCTAATTCTAATCTATTAGAATTGTCCTTGGGTAGATCCCTCCGGCTCTGGCGGATCATAGGACGGTTTTTCCTAACCTTAGTCACCTTATAACTCCATGACTATCCTATCATTGCCATGAAACCATTTATGAAAAATCTCTCAAAGTGTTTATGATAATAAAACACATTGTTGTTACCACTTGAGAGTTTTGCAACTTTTGAAGGACTCCCCCTTGACATATGCTCATGAAATTTTTAAGAAATTTGCACATGCGAGAGGAGTTTGCACTTTTGAATTGATCCACTTTCAGCGAACATGACCGATTTGAGACACGCTTACATCACTAGTTAGACTAGCTTGAAATTATTATCCGTCCTGGTCAAGTCCAAAGAAAGTCTCTCGATATGGTACATTCTACTCAGACAAGTCCTATTCGAGACACGCTTACATCACTAGTTAGACTAGCTTGAAATTATTACCCGTCCAGGACAAGTCTTTTCGATTAATGACATTTTAAGCTTCGTCAATTCATTGGTACTTTCTGAGTCTAGCTCTTTTGAGATTCAGTCACAAGCTTTAAACATCTTTGATCACTTATTAATCATGTCTTCTCCCCCTCAAAAATAGCATATCGTGATATTTTTTATATCAACTGATGAAGAAAAAGCTTTTAGAGAGAAAGACAGATTTCGCATGAATTTTGGAACATTTTAGTGTTTATACTCCCCCCTTAATGATAGCATATTTAAAATTTCTTAAGGGTTTAGAGGGAGTTTTCTTGAGCACAAATTTTGAGAGATTTTGAGAAATTTTTTGAACAATCTTGAAAAAGTGCTCAAGAATTTTGTTTGAAAACGAGTTTATGCTTGAAATCTTTTTCGTTTGTTTAGACTCGAACTTTTTGAAAAAGATTTCGTCATTGAACGTACAAGTCCTTGATTTGAAAATAATCAGAAGTCATTGTTGAAGTCCGGGTTTCGTACTGAAGTATACGAAAGCCATTGTGAAGAAACTTTTGAGAAACGACATGTTTTAGAAAAACATTAAAAAAAAGAACTCCCGCTCAAGCATCTGTACATGTCCGTATCATTGTTGAATGACATTTCTAGAAACGTACAGAATATTGATTTATACGAGAGACATGTCGTGAGAAGAATATTTTTGGATTTTTTGATTTTATATTGTTTTTGTATTTTTTTGAAAATTTTATATTTTTGTATTTTGTTTTTGTTGGTTTTTCAAATTTTGTATTTTGTTTTTCAAAAATATTTACAGCGAAGCGATGTTGAAAACTTTTTCAAGAAGATTCGAGAAGACGTTCTAGCTCCTCAGGAGTTTGGCTTCGCATGCCAATTCGTCGAACTAAATAGTCAAACCTTTCTTTTGGAAGGGCTTTAGTAAATAGATCGGCGAGTTGATAATCAGTCTTAACGAAAAATAATTCAACAGTACCCTCTTCCACGTGTTCTTTGATGAAATGGTAGCGGACTTTGATATGCTTCGTCTTAGAGTGATGTACGGGATTGCACGAGATGGCTATGGCACTTTTTGAGTCACAATACATAGGTATTCTGTCAAAAGTAAAGCCATAATCTGTGAGCTGTGTCCGCATCCAAAGAATTTGGGCACAACACGCAGATAGAGACACATACTCGGCTTCGGCGGTTGATAGCGCAGTACAATCCTGTTTCTTTGACGACCAGCTTACAAGCTTTTCACCCAAAAATTGTGCTCCACCTGATGTACTCTTTGCTGTAACTTGATCACCAGCATGGTCTGCATCTGAAAATGCTGTTAGATTAAACCCCGAATCCTTCAGATACCAAAGTCCCATGTTAATGGTGCTTCGTAGGTACCGAAAGATCCGTTTAACCTCTTTGAGGTGAAGTTCGGTAGGCTTTGCCTGAAACCGTGCTAACAAACAAACAGCAAATTGAATATCGGGTCGGCTAGCAGTTAGGTACATGAGAGAACCGATCATGCTCTGATATTTTTTCGGATCGATGGGTTTCCCAAACAAATCAGCACCTATTTTTGGTGAAGTGACCATTGGTGTACCAACAGAATCACAATTTTCCATTCCATGTTTTTTCAAAATCTCTATTGTATATTTAGCTTGATTGATAAAAATACCATGAGAGGATTGATGTATTTGTAAACCAAGAAAGAATTTTAGTTCCCCCATCATGGACATTTCAAATTTACTTTTCATGAGATTTTCAAAGTGTTTTGAATGGTTAGGATTGGTTGATCCAAAAATAATGTCGTCCACGTAAATTTGAACGATCAAAATGTCATCTTTGAACTTTTTGATAAACAGGGTGTCATCAACCGTTCCTTTGGTGAAATTGTTTTTGAGCAAGAAAGATGATAGTTCGTCATACCACGCTCTTGGAGCTTGTTTTAAACCATAAATTGCTTTCTTAAGCTTGTAGACGTAGTCTGGATGATCTCTGTCGATGAATCCCTCTGGCTGACTCACATACACTTCTTCTTTCAGAGTTCCATTCAAGAATGCAGTCTTAATGTCCATCTGATAGACTGTGATGTTTTTGTGAGCTGCATAGGCTAAGAAAATCCGGACTGCTTCCAGTCTAGCTACAGGCGCGTATGATTCCTCGAAATCTATCCCTTCTTCTTGTGGATAACCTTTAGCCACGAGACGAGCTTTGTTGGGAATAACAGTCATTTCCTCATCCAGTTTGTTCTTCCACAACCACTTGAGATCAAGAACACGTTTATCAAGTGGTCGTTCAACAAGTTCCCAACTATCATGTAACAGGTATTGAAGAAATTCCTCCTGCATCGCTTCAATCCAAGGGTTTTCTGCCATTGCTTCCCGAATGTTCTTTGGTTCTTTGAGGCTGATTGAGCAAACGTAAATGCACAATTCGAGATCGGTGGCAAGTTGTGTCCTCGTCTGAACTGGCATTGAAGGATCACCAATAATATGTACTAACGGATGGTCTTTTGTCCATTGAAACGTAGAAGGGTACCTTTGGTTGAACGAATGTGTGTTAGATGGTTCTTGTAACCTTGAAGAAGATTCAGCAGAGTCTGATGCAAACGGGTTTTCAAATACTTCTTCTCCTTCTTCTAACGCAACATCGTTTGAATTATTTGTTGGTTCTTCTTGAAAACTTGTGTTTTGACTTTGCTCATCAATTCTTGGTAGATCAGTTTCAATAACTGGAGTTGCTTGAGTAGATGTAGATGATGTGGAGGTAGTTGGTGCTTCAACTTCGATTGTTGTAGATGCATCCTGTGATGGTGGTGGTGGTTGATGGTTTTGAGTGGGTGCAGCGGAATGTTGTGGAGATGCATTTGTCGAAGTTCTACCATAGTATTCATCAAACATTAACTCGAAGAAATTTTCCAGTTCTTGTTCAGAAGGTTTATCCGTGTTTGTTGACTGAGCTCCTTGAGGTACGAGTCCTGAACTGATCTGTCCAGAAGTCTGCTGGTTTGGTGCGGGTCCTAATCAGTTTTGATTAGAAGCCATCGGATTAAGCGCGGGTTCTAGAGCGTATCTCTCAGAAGCCATTTGTGAAATCTCGTCAAACTTCACATTCATCGTCTCCATTATCTTTTTCGTTCTTCTATTATACACCCTGAATGCCCTCGAGTTTTCGGAATATCCAATGAAGATTCCAATATCACCCTTAGCTTTTAATTTCCCTAGATCTTCTCTGTCATTCGTCGGATAGCACAAAGCGCCAAATACGTGAAGGTAAGAGATGTCAGGTTTACGGTTGTTCACTAGCTCATATGGGGTTTTATTGAATCTTGGATGTACTAGGGATCGGTTTTGAGTAAAACAAGCAGTGGCTACAGCATCAGCCCATAAGAATAGTGGTGCACAAGAAAAAATCAACATTGTGCGAGCAGCTTCCACAAGAGTTCGGTTTCTTCTTTCAACTACCCCATTTTGCTGTGGAGTTCTAACAACTGATGTTTGATGTGTGATTCCAACATCTTCAATGTAAGTTCTTAACTCCTGATTTGTGAATTCTGTGCCATTATCTGTTCTTATAATCCTTACTGGAGCTTGAAGTAGAACTTGAATACGCTTCAGAAAGGTGATGATGATGCCTGGTGCTGTGGGTACAATTCGTATGCTACTGGTTGTTACTAAGGTGACACCGGTATTGAAGACAAAGACGTCATGGACCCAGTGACGCCCACTCAAGTTCTCTTAAAAGAGCTTGTTTCATTCTCACGGGGAACCGGTGTAATCTATCGACCTGTCTCTTAGAGATGGTTGATATTGAAGCAGGAGACCTCTCCCTAATCTCTGCATAAGAAACCAAATGTGCACTTATCGAGTCTAGAGCCCCGAGATTCATCAAAAGATCTCATAGGAACACATGATATTTCTACACTGGTTGTTCATCATTAAGGACGCCAGATGTAAACTTAAGAGTCCTACGCAGATCTTAGCAATCTGCCAGAACATTTATGAGAGGATTCACATTTGTGATTCTCAATGATTGAATGGAAATTCCTGCCAGGGTCAACATCAAGCAGCCCTGACAGCAGGTCACTTCGGTAATTCTTTATGGGTTACGCTTAGTGTTCGCGGTGGTTTCAAACGGTCTACAGTCGTGGAGTGATCCCCAGCGACTCACCCAGTCATTGAGCTACTAAGTAGGTCTTGTAAGCTCTCTCGAGAGTATCTGACATGGGAACGGCCTTGGTAAGGGTTAGAAGGAGTCTTCACGCTATGCTGTTGACGATCTCTAATTCTTATCTGTAAGTACCGGATGTTTTATTGCTAACTGGTTATATGCAGGGACACTTCATCTCCATGGCGACAAATTCCACGTGCTCATACATACATCTGGAAGTTAAAGAAAGCTCCCTCAAAGATCTTTACATCACAAAGTTCAAAGAAAGATTCTACGCCAGGAAGAAGAATCTACAAAGTATAAAGACTAAAGATCAAAGTGAAAGAAAGGGAACTACGTGCATATGAATATCAAAGTCCAAAGATGTATGAGCATGTTGGAATGGCAAACAACCACCACATACGCAGAAGTGACGAAAGGCAGATAACTCCACATCACAAAGGAACAAAGAACGATGAAAAATCAGTTATCAAAGATCACAAAGCATGAAGGAACAAAGACTAAAGACTATTCTACAACGACACACAAAGTTAAAGACAAAGAACACGGAAGACCCACTCACGTGGAGCATCATTCGAATGACCACCCCTTAGGGGGAGATTGTTAGCATTAAAAATTATATTAAAAAGTGATGGTCATTCTCATATTGTAACTTTGTGTCGTTTGTTAAGATTAGTAATAATTTAGTCATTGGGCTTTGGACTTGGCAAGCTAATATGTTATGTGCTATGTTTCATAAGCCTTGTTATCTTATCATGTAACCAAGTCCAAGCCCAAGCCCATAGAAAGCCCATAGGGCATCTCATGTATCTTACTATTTAAACTCCTCAAAGGCTCATTTGAGGTGTGTGCTTGTGTGTGTATTGTGTGTGTTTTTCTTAATAATATTCTCTCATTTTCCTTCTCTCTAGTTAACACATATACGATCCATATAAGTCACCAAGTCACCATCTTTCTTCTTCTAATCTTCCATATTTGTGATAAAGTTGGTATATCTAAGGTCCTACAGTTTCATCCTAGGATTGTTGGTGCTCAAATTTGTGCTTGGTTTAGTGGTTCAATTTTTTGGGTTGAAATGTTTTTTATGGAAACACCTCGAATTGATTTTTGGTTGTGGTGTTTTTGATGATTTAGTGGTATTGTTGTGTTTTGAGGTGTTAGAAGTACTTAATTTTTCACTTGGGTAGGTTGAATTAGTTGATTTGTTTGATGTTTGATGTGATTTAATGCAAGTTTCTTGGTTGAGATTAGCTTGTTTCTTAGTTGAGATTAGCTTGTTTCTTGGATGAGATTAACTCAATAATGGGAAAAAGACAATCTAGCAAGATAGTGACTTTCTTGTATTTTTGTGTAAAGACAAACTGGCAAGATAGTACTTTCTTGTTTTTTTGTGTTTTGAGGTTAGCTCAAGATTGAGATTACCTCCAGTTTGAGTTTATCTTCAGATTGAGATTACCTCCAGTTTGAGTTTATCTTCAGATTGAGATTACCTCCAGTTTGAGCTTACCTTCAGATTGAGATTACCTCCAGTTTGAGTTTACCTTCAGATTGAGATTACCTCCAGTTTGAGTTTACCTTCAGATTGAGATTACCTACCTTCAGATTGCGATTAACTCCAGTTTGTGTTTACCTTCAGATTGCGGTTACCTCCTAGCTGTGGTTAGCTCAAGTTTGTGGTTAGTTCAAATTTGCGGTTAGCTCAAGTTTGTGGTTAGCTCGAGTTTGTGGTTAGCTCAAGTTTGTGGTTAGTTCAAATTTGCGGTTAGCTCAAGTTTGTGGTTAGTTCAACTTTGCGGTTAGCTCAAGTTTGTGGTTAGCTCAAGTTTGTGGTTTGCTCAATTTGTGGTTAGTTCAAGTTTGCGGTTAGCTCAAGTTTATGGTTAGCTCAAGTTTGCGGTTAGCTCAAGTTTGCGGTTAGCTCAAGTTTGTGGTTAGCTCAAGTTTGCGGTTAGTTCAAGTTTGCGGTTAGTTCGCATCTTTATATAAGTTGAACTACAACAAGAATTTGATCATTCAACCATCACGTTCATCAAACAATCATCTACCCATTTACCAATCCAACAGTTTCTCATTGTTTCGAGGCTAGGGTTTGGGTGTTTAAATGCATGAGTTGACCACGAAGTTTATTTTGGTATCCCTTATTTGAGCTTGAAGTGGGTTTTACGAAGGTGCATATTTATTTTATCTTGAAGTCGGGGTTGGTTGGATGCATGACTCTCAATGATAACTTGCTCGTACTTTAGATTTGAGTTGAAGACTTGGTTTATCTAGTTACCAGCAGTCGGGGTGAATGGTTGAAGACCTGGTTAACTATCACTTAAAGGAGTTACATTATAGTACTCAGTGTCACATGCTGAAGACGTTGTGGATAATCGCAAGAGGTGATAAAAGTCTCATACTTTGTCAGGATAGTATTGAGTACTTAGAGATTTGCATGGTGCACAAATTCTCTACACCGTTCTTCCAACAATAGTGCAAGCTTAAGTAACAAATTTGGGGAACTCTACTTCATTTTCAAGATGGGTATATCGGGTTTAATTCACCAAGTGGTCACAACAATAGCCGACAAAATACGAGATTGGGTTGTTTGCCAATGAATTCAAAGGTGGAGATGTAATCAGCAATCCTCATGGGATATTTGATGCTACAGAATGTCAATGATACTTCACAAGAGCTTCTCGGGTATATGGTCGTACACGTCAAATGATGCTTCCAAAAGCTCGAAACCATCATTGGGGGAGAAACGTGAACTTTTCAACTTAGCGGTCACCTATATTTCTAGCGGTTAGCTCTTGTATTGTGGTGACTATGCAGTGAGGTTTTCTTGTGATTTGTTAACTACCTGTGCTTGGTGAATTGTTGCAATTTAAGTCATTTCGATTAATCTGATTGTGATTGGACGTTGCGAGTTAACTCTTACGACTTGACTTATCACGATCGGATATATTGTTACTTGACTTGTCACGACTTGACATTCAGTACAAACTGTGACTTATCTAAATACTCAATGATGTGGTGGTGTCCAGCGATTAACTCAGTTGTGAGATTCTAGTGATCTATTAACTACTTGCGCTTGGTGAATTGTTGTGACTTAAGTCGTTTCGATTAGTCTGATTGTAATTTGACGTTGTGAGTTAATCTTCACGACTTGACTTATTGCGATCGGATCTATTGTAACTTGACTTGTCGTGACTTGACACTTAGTGCTAATTGTGACTTATCTAAGTTCTCATTCTAAGTTTATTCCGCATATTATGTCTTTCGGTTTCTTCTGTTGACTTTAGTAAAATCCCGGGAAAGAATCGATTTCTCGGTTTAAGTCACTAGAATTGTAAAATCCCGTTTAAGACTACATCATGACAACTACGGCTTCAACTGATGACATTCAACCTGCTGGGTCCGATCCCCGACCTCCTTGCTCGATAAGATTGATTACGAATCGTGGTCACAACGATTTTGACTTTACTGTCAAGGGAAAGAGAATGGGGAAAATAGTCTGATATCTATTTATGAAGGACCGGTTCTGATGGGCATTTCTAGAGACACAATTTCTACCAATGAAGATAGAACTATCCAGAACAAAGTAAAATGCATTTCCGGATCTTAAGTGATTCTGGTGCTATGGCTGCAACGTCAAAAGAAGAATAATGGGTTTACTTCATGTATTGGATGAGTTTAACATTCTTCATGGCATTTTGGTTACTACAAATTTTTATGAGGTTATGTGTGTTTGACTAGATCGGGATAAAACCATTATCAAAGTTCATTCATAACATCAAAGAGGCTAGATTTGGGCAGTCAAACCATAAGATGTGACTACGGCGTCAATTCATTATTATTTATTTGAGGATTGAAGTGAAATTTCACGGGTGCGTGTACTTAGTATCTGAAGATATCAGGGTGGTTGGATGAAGATTCTTCGAGATCCTTGTTCGAGCTTTTAAGCTTTACAATGACGAAGACTTGGATATCTAGTTATTTTTTGGGATTCTTCCTTCTATTACCACAAAATGACTATCATTTTAAGGAGTTACGTTGTAGTGCTCAGTGTCACACGTAGTTGTGGATATTCAAGAGGTGATGTACGTCTTATACTTGATGGTTGGTTGGTTGAAGAGTATAAAGTACTTAGGGATTCGATGTTGCACGAACTCTCTACACCGCTCTTTGTCACACGTTAGTGCAAGCTTAAGTCACAAGTTCGGGTTACTTTACTTCAGTCTCAAGTTCATCATATTGGGTTTTTCTCCATCAGTAGTCACGACAAAAAGCCGACTGAATGATAATGGGGTTGGTAATGAGTTAGCAGAGAGAAGAAGATAAGAGAGAGATGACGTTTGTACACTTCAGTGCAGGCCTCGTACTTCAACATTATGGCGTCTGCTGACAACACATCAGGCCCCGTTCATCTAAGAAAAGAAAAGTGTATGCTTGAGTGCACTTTATCTTCAAAAGAATAGGAATCTTCTTATTTATGGCCATTCTCATCAACAAGTTCATGCTCTTTCCGTGCTTATTCTGTTTTCAAGTGAATCGGCGCATATTGGAGTATTCTATTATTCACTTATTCAACCAAAACTTGCATTCGACAGGCATATGCAATTTTTGAGGGGGGGGGGGGGGAAGGGTGAATAAACAACATGTCAGTCCTCAAGAACCGTCAAGTGGAGCTTCCTACCGTTGATGGTATTCATATTCACTAGTTCAATCATCAAAAATTGCAGTTGGCTGGCATATGCAATTTTTGAGGGGGGGGGGGGGGGGGGAAGGGTGAATATTAATCTACATGTTGGATGATGAATTGAGAAATGGTCATACGACTCCTGAATACGTCAGTTCAGGAGTCGTGCAAACCATGGTTCTCCAACACTACATCTTCCTCTCTATTAAGGTGTTGAAGAACATGGTCATGATATGCATGGTTCTCCAACACTACATCTTCCTCTCTATCAAGGTGTTGAAGAACATGGTCATGGAATGCTAATCGACATCGTCTCACGGGCTGATTCAACCAGTAACAAAGGGTTTCTAGTCAATGCTTCATGTATACGTCATGGTATGATTAATCGTAACCATCAGGGGAGAGAGAATGTGTACATCAAGGACGCACAACAGGTCTACGTGATCAGGGCTTAATATCCAAGGATGGATACATTCTATAGATGATCAGTGGTTCAACTTGTTACTTTAGTGTTATACTAAAGACTAAAGAAGGTCGAGTCGTCAGTCTATTCTTTATTCTCGGTTGGGTGTTATCGTCTCATGTGTGCGCTGCGGGCTGATGGGTTATATGTAAGGTTACTGGAAGGCATTTGGTGAGATGAAGATGGTTGGTATTCTGTTCCTCCATATTGGGCAATCTTGAAGTAGGTCGTGTCTACTGTCTTCTCTACATTCTCCGCTATGTGATTAGAAGACTAAAGACGGCATGTATTTGGTTATCAAAAGACCTCTTCATATTATGGGTGTTCGTCCAAAGTCTTCCTTCTATTGTGGGTGTTCATCAGAAAGGTTGTCAGGATTAGGGGAGTGCACTAATTAGGGGAGAGTGTAATGCCTGAATTAATCCCTGGTCAAATGTGCTCACGTTACTCTTCAGCATGTCAAATGATGGAAACGGAGAAAAGTCTGGAAGCTGAGAAGTAATGATTTTGGTTAATATCCTTTGTAGTCTGGAAGCTGAGGAGTAATGATTTTGGTTAATATTCTTTGTACATATTTTAAAAACCAAAAAGAAAATAGAAAAATATAAAACCTAAAAAAAAAAAAAAAAAAAAAAAAAAAAAAAAAAAAACCTATAAAAATCTGAAAAATCATATAAAATACAAAAATATTCTTCTCACGACATGTCTCTTGTGTAATCAATATTATATACGTTTCTAGAAATGTCATTCAATAATGACACGGAATCATACATATGCTTGAGCAAGAGTTTTTTTTTTTTTCGGTTTCAAATAAAGTTTTTCTTCTTCTAAAACATGTCGTCTCTCAAAACATTCTTCAAAATTATGGCTTACAGTCATCTCAGGCTGTAACCCGGACTTAAACATTATGGTTTGCTATTACTTCAGATAGCAACCCGCTTTTCAAAATGGGGAAAACACGTCGCCAAAAAGACGGTTGTTCCTTTTACCGGGTGAAGTTCACCTGGGCATGGATAACTTTATATTCATGTTTCCTCGATCTAATGTACGTTTCAGTACATTATTTCTTGATAAAGAAGAGAAGTCTTATTTTTATCGCCAAATACTTTCCCTTCTATGATTTTTCCGGAGAGTATTTGTGCAAAACTTGGTGGTACCATGAGATTTTGAATGAAAATCAAATTGAATCTAAATCTTTGATAAAATTTTTCACTCAACCAATGACATAACATATTTATGTTTTAAACATCCGTCATTGATTGAGGGGGAGAATGATTTTCAAAAATTTTATGTATCATCAAAACTCCCCACTTTGTACAAAAGCAACAAAACAATTGTGATGGTTATGTGTCAGAATGAGTAAATTTTCAAAGAGTTTTTGTTAAACCTTCGAATCTTTTGCAAACTCTTCAAATCTGACACATATCAACCTCCCTCACAAATTGAGGGGGAGCAAGAAAAAGTTCATTTTTATCAGAAAATATTAAAATTGAACGCATTTCTATCCCAAAACGCTTTCTAAATTATTTAAATCAATTGAGATCAAAAATCTCGAAAGGTTTGAAATTTTTGATCGGGGGAGAGAATGTGATTTAAATAAGAAATCTGATAATCAAATGTGATCTTTTCGACTCAATAACAGGCTCCCACATATGTGCTAAACACTTTCTAATATCGATGCACATATTGAGGGGGAGCGAAAGGCGTTTGTGGAAGTAATACCTAAGACCGACCATTTACTTTAATGCACGGAGTTATAAGGACGGTTAAGGTTAGGTATAAGTTCCCATGATCCACCAAAACCGGAAGGATCTTCCCAGGGACACTCCATAGATAGAATTAGAAGTCCTTAGGAATGATATGAAAAAAAAGGAGAAAAGTGAGAAAGGGAAGAGTGTGGATGATGAGTGTGTAAATACTCATCATTTTTACCAATTCTGAACTGCCAAAACATCCAAAAACACTCAATAATGAATCAAAATAGTGAAAATATCACAGGAAAGTGTTTTACATGTCTCAAATGCAAAAATACCAAAAACAGATGAAAAACGCACAAAGTTTGCATAATTGGCAGTTTCAGTCCCCCAAGTTTCAAAAGTTGTCAAATCTAGTCCCTGGTCATTCTAAAAACTTGAAAAAGTCACCAAAGGCCCTTATAAATCAAAAAGTTACATGATTAGTCCTTTGGTGAAAAGTTTCACAAAATGTCAAGTTTAGTCCCTGAACTTTGAAAATTGTCAAAAATGGTCCCTGGGATATGGAAAACTTTGAGAAAAACAAATTTTGTCCTTGCACTAATCTCTTATGGCAGGTTTGGTCCCTTGGTAGAAAGTTTGGTGAAATTACAAGGCAGGTCCCTGAAGTTTGGGGAATTGGCAGATTTAGTCCCTGGGGTTTTAAAAGTGAAAAATTCAAAATAAAACCTTATACTATTCATCATTGGCATATTACACCCTTGTAAACAAATTAAGGAAATGCCAAGTCTACACCCTCAACTTTCCTAAAATTACAAAAATGGTCCTTGTAAAAATAAGCTAAATCCGGATCCTAAAATAACTAAACCTATACCAAAACCAATACACTAAGTCCAATCCAATACCTTATTATACTTGGGCCCAAGATACCACCAGTCCACCTCACAAGCCCAACCCACCCTTTTTATTTAAATAAAACGGGGTCAACTCCCAGTCAACTCCCTTCCTCCTTCCCTCTCAGACATCCCCCACAAACACCACCACTTGCAGCCTCCCCTCTCCTTCAATCACAAGCCAAAGCCCCCACAATTATTACCTTCCCACCTCCCTACACCTACCCCTTCACACCACAATTAATGCACCCTCCCCATTACACGTTATCAGAAGAAATTTGAAGAAACACCTTTTGGCGCCAAAATACGTGTAAGCTCATTAGTGGACCAAAATGATCAGAGGATGGTGGGATTTGCTCAGTATACTTGTGGGAACCCTAATGGATGCTTATAAATAGAAGAGAGTGCAAGAAGAAGAAGATAGTAGTTAATTTAATTTTTAGTATATGTCGTTTAATTGCAATTTTCAATTCTAGGGTACACCCAAGCTCTTAAGCAGTGGTAACCTTCTTTTTATTGTATTGTAACTTAATTTCAGTTATTAATTTCAAGCTTCCTTTATTGTTTCATCTTATGCAATTTTAATTACATTTCAATATCTCATATTGTTCAATTGTTGTTTTAGTATTATTTATTGGACTCTTAGATACATATAAGCTCCTAAGTAGCTTATTGAAGCTATTAGTAATAACTTAAAACAGTTTAGAAATAAAAAAATTCAAAATACCAAAAAAGTCAAAGAAAGTCAAAGTCAGTGTTCTTGGTGATCATTGCTGGAGCAGGGTTGAATTTGGATGTCCCTGGGTTAGAGAACCTGTGGAGGTTCATTAGGAATGGTTCTCAGTTCTTGGTTCTTGGCATAAGCTGGAATGCACCTTGTAAGTTTTGTTTGAAAATTCATTTCCTTCATCTGCAGTAGCTAGCTTATTTATGCCTTTCTGAATGCTCTAATGCTTATTTAGTGTTACCTAGTTATAATATAGTATAACATAGCTTACTTGTTCAGTGGTTTTACTTGTTGTTTAAAAATCAATAATCTCACAGTGAAACACTCATACTTGACAAATCTGTGTATTTTACTTGTGGCATGATTGTTTTGTGTTCAATTGATCTTACTACATTATAAACTAGTGTTAGGAATCAGAGTAGTTGCCTAAAATCACCATTTGCTTTGAAAAACCAAAACAGATTCAAGATAAGGAGTGTTTGGTTTAGTGAATCTCACTGAGTCATAGTGAGTTTTGTGGGTTGCTTTTGCTTGGTACATGTTACTTATGGTTCTAAAATCCTAGTTAACCCCTCAAATGCACAGGTTCTTTGTTAAAAAGTCAAAACTCTCTTTGAATCTCTTAAAAGTGCTCACTGTGTGGGATTTTGGTATGAGTACCATGCCATTAGCTGTATAATTAGTTAATCTAGCTTATTTTAGTTTCACTATAGCTTAAAATTCCATTCTCAACAAGTTAGATCAGATTTAAAGTCACATAAGTCAAAACTTAGGTTTATATCAAAAGTCAAAATTTTCTCTTCTCAGATTTTTATAAAACTTCCAAGATTTGTTTTGAATTTAGGATTTGGTTCTAGGACTTGCAATTTGTTTCTATTAATAGTCTGTTAGCTCATCTTTGATTTCCCACAAGTTTTATATTTTTATCATTTTTTCCCTGGGTCCCACAGACCCCCAAACTAAGCTGCAGGGCAAGGTTGTGCCCTGCTCACCCAATCACCACCATCACTTTGGTGGTGTTTTGTGACCACCACAGTGGTTCCCAAACCCTAGGTTTAGTTTTTCCCAACCCCCCTCCTACCAAGGAGCAGCCATTGACCATTTGTTTGACCCTCACCCTAGTGGACCCCACCTGCAATTGCTCACCAAGTTTGTCCCCAGTCTGTGTTAGTTTCCATTGTGCTAAAGTGCTTATTTCAATCTTTACAGCTTATTAGTGATCTAGTGTTTGTGTTTGTTGCTTATTTGTGATTATTAAACTTGCTGAGACCCTTTTTTACCATTGTGGACCCCACCTTAGGCCATTTGACCCAAATTGACCACACAGTCAACATAAGTCAACTGTGTAGCCAAGGGGGTGCTTATAGCTTATTTATAAGCTATCTTGAAAAGTGTCTTTACAAAAGTTTGTCATTTTAAAGTATAAAGTAGTTCTGAAAAAGAAAATTCCAAAAAAAAAAAAATCCAAGTTTAAGTAAGTGATAGTTTCTATTTAATTCAAGTTAATTTTAATTTTCATTTTTAAATTTTAATTAAGTCACTAGTGTTTTTATATTTTTATTAAATACCTTATATAGTAAAGTAATTTTGATAATTTTTTCAGATTTTTATTTTGTCATTTAGTGTTAATTATATTTAATTTTAATTTTCTTTATTATTAATTAATATTAAGTATTAAATGGTTTATTTAGTTTTTATAAGGTTAAATCTAGTTTTTATAATTTTCCTAGTTCTAATATAGTATAATAAGTTTTTAGAAAATATATTTTGAAATTCTACTGTTCATTTTCTATTTTTCTTATTTTATTTGTTTAAAATAGACTTAAGTTAATTAAAAGGTAAATAATTAGTTGTTTAATCTTAAAACATAATTTTTAGGATTTTTATAATTTTGTAGGATTCCTGTGATGGTTAAGTAATTTTATAAATTTTATCTTAATTTTCTAAGCTAATTTAGTGTTAATATAAATTAAAAGTAGTTTAATTAGTTAAATTAAGTTAAATAGTTTTTAATTAATAACAAAACCACAAAAAGACAAAAATATTTATTTTTATTTTTTATACTTTCTTCAAGTTCTAATTTAGGTTTAGAAATTATTTTTGCAAATTTTTAGTTTAATTTGTAATAGTTATCATTTTTAGTTAATTTAAATTAGGTTTTAATTTAGATTTTAAATAGTTTAATTAATTAAATAATAGTTACCAACTTTTCCAGTCCGATACGTGATCTTAATTGCGAATTTGTGCATATATCTGGTATCTGATTATTGTGAATATTATATCTGTGTACCAATACCAAAATAACAGTAGCAAAGTCAATTCCATATCATCTGGGCTACTGTCCTCAGTCCCACTCACTCATAAACGATTTCCAAAGCACCATTTCAATCTCGCTGGGACTTTAACGACCCGGGAAAACACTACACTATCACCGGAGTATTGATTCTAGGCTATCTTTGACTTATTGACCTTGGTCAATAATAATCTGACGGCTCAGGCTCAATCAAAATTTGGCGCCGCTGCCGGGGAGGTTGTTGCGTGTTTTATAAAATCGTTTTAAGTTTAGTGGTTTTCAAAACCCTCCCTGTACAAATTTCACACAAATTTGTAAAAAGTTTTTTTAAAAATATAATCATATCAGAAAAAAGTTCATTAACACTTCTCCTGAAGTGTTGAAAAACACCAAAAAAAATTAAAAACAAACAAAAACAAACTGTGAAGTTAAATTACTTCGTGTTCTTTAAGATTACAACCTGAAACAGTTGGTTTAAGGTAAGTTCTGACATTAAATTGCGAACTGAAGAGGAAACCTATTTACTTCCTCCCGCCAGCCTGCGAGTAATCTTAAAGGGACGATTTCGGTTAACGAATCAGTTCCAAAAATATTTCCCAAGTTTTCTGCACACACACCCATAAGCCTAAAGCAGTTTTTCAAAAAATCAATTAATAAACCCATAATAAGTTTCCAAACTTAAGATAAAAACTTGCCTTTGTATCCCTGTGAGTAGTGTACCTTTTTCAAAGAAGCTGCTCACTTGTGATTATTGGTTTAAGTTCACTGTGGTTTTTCCTCGAACTTGTGTTGAAAAATTGTTTTTAGTGCATGCGCACTCGGTCTCAAACAAAGAATAAAAAACAGAAAGACGTACCCGAGCTACGTTCTAATACAGAAACTGAAATGGCCGCTGGGCCACCACCACCACTATTACCACCCCCTGACCCTCCTAGGGATGAGCCAGCTCCCGATCTCCGAACGATGGAGGAGCTGTGTCAACCTACCATGCAAGGGCGGGGTGGGCCTATTGCACCACTCACTATTGGGGCTACGGACTTTGGCCTCAAGCATCACATGATCCAACAAGTCCAGAATTCGTGTCAATTTCACGGATTACCGGGTGACGATGCCAACAAGCATCTTGACAAATATCTTACGGTCACCCACAACATGAAACAGCATGGTGTCACCGATGATGCCCTTCGGCTGTACCTCTTCCCCTATTCTCTCGCTCATCATGCCACTGCATGGTTTGACCGACTCGCAAAGAATTCTATTCGAACATTTGATGAAATGGTAACCAAGTTTCTAGCAAAATATTTTCCACCATCCATGGTTACCAAGTTACGAAATGATATCAGCAACTTCCGGCAACGTCCCGATGAGTCTCTTTTTGAGGCTTGGGAGCGTTATAAGCTAGCTGTTGATCGGTGCCCTAACCACAATATGTTGCAAGTTACCATCATAGATACCTTCTATAATGGTCTGACATTGAGGCACCGAGACATTCTCAATGCTGCTGTTGGTGGGACCTTTATGAAAAGGCGTCCCGAGGAGTGCTATGACTTAATCGAGAACATGACTGCCCATCATAACTTTTGGGATTCCTCTGCGGAGAGGGATGCGTCATGTAATTCCGTTACTCCCTCATCATCATCTCCTGAAATAATCGCTCTCACCAAAAAGATGGATGATATTTCTACGGTTGTGTTGAGAATGAACCAAACGATGCAACATCAGGTTCAAAATCAACAAGTAAAAGTCGTGGCCCGAAGTTGTGAAACTTGTGGGGGCCCACATCTGTATTCCGAGTGTCCAGCTACTGCTGAATTTCCTCAAGAGAACGTTTATGCTGCTAACGGTTCCTACAACACGGGGGGTAATTCTTACCAACCGCAAGGGGACCGTAATCTCTTAAGCTATCATTCCAACAATTTTCTCGGACCTCCCGGTTTTAACCAAAATCAAAACCGTAACACGAATCAGAATTTTAACCAAGGTCAAAACTCAAATTTCCAAAACCCGAACCAAAATCAAGGCCAGTTTAATCAAAACAATTTTCAAAATGGCAATCAAAACCAAGGTTTTCAAGGAAATTTTCAAAGAAACCAGAATCAAGGAAATTACAATCAGGGTAATTTCAATCAGAGAACAATTTTCAGGGTAACAACAATCAAAATCAAGGGAATTTTCAAAACAACCGTGTTCAGAATCCCCCTGTTCAAAATCAAAACGTTGTTCCACCCTCGTTTTCCTCCGATGCTGAAATTAAACAATTCATGAAAGCACAAGAGGAAACAAATCGGTTATTGATCAAGACGATCTCTGATCTTCAGAAGTCTTTAAATGATCGACCCTCGGGCTCGGGTACACTACCAAGCAACACGATCGCTAACCCGAGGGGCGATGTCAAAGCGATCACTACCCGAAGTGGGGTATCATACAATGGACCCTCGATTCCTTCTACCTCTTCTTTTCCTCCTAAGGTAGCGGAACGTGAGCCTGAGGTTACTACGGACACGGTACTTCCTACTAATAACGGAGGTACCAACAACGTCCACCCTCAAGTTGTCCCGGTCCCGGCTCGTAAGCCGAAAGTTGTATTTGATCCTCCTGTGAGTCCTGATGAAATTCCAAAGAATGATCCTAAGCCTTCAATTCCATATCCTTCACGTGTTTATGATCAAAAGAACCGCGAAAGAGCTAATCATCAGATGGAAAAATTTTATCAAATTTTCCAAGAATTACACTTCGATATTAGCTTCGCGGACGCTCTTCTTCTCATGCCTAAGTTTGCTTCGACAATCAAAAATCTGATAAGCAACAAAGAAAAACTCTGTGAGATGGCAAAAACTTCACTCAATGAACATTGCTCTGCAGTGCTCTTGAGAAAGCTTCCCGAAAAGCTTGGAGATCTTGGGAAATTTCTCGTTCCATGTATTTTCCCGGGGATGGTTGAATGCTTTGCCTTGGCCGATCTTGGCGCACGCATTAACCTGATGCCTTACACAGTCTGGAAAAGACTTTCTCTACCTACTCTCACTCTGACCTGCATGACACTCGAGCTTGCAGACCGTACTATATCCCGTCCTCTCGGCATTGCCGAAGATATCTTTGTGAAAGTAGGAAAGTTCCACTTTCCGGCAGATTTCGTGATTGTTGATTTCGATGCTGACCCACGAGTTCCTCTCATTCTCGGAAGGGGATTCTTAAGAACGGGTCGTGCTTTAATCGATGTATTCGAAGAAGAAATCACTCTACGTGTTGGTGGCGAAGCCATCACATTCAATCTTGATCAGACTTCAAGATATTCCTCCAACTATGACGCTGAAACGGTTAACCGAATTGATGTCATCGATGTTGCGTCTGAGGAGTATTCTCAAGAGGTCCTTGGTTTCTCATCCAGTGGCAGTCTTTCTACTGAGCCTATCATTTCCGACTCTTCCCCTTCCCTCACTCCGTTTGAGGGAAGTGACTTCCTTTTGGAAGAGCTTGAGGCTTTTCTTGCTCAAGATAGCTCAATTCCCGATGGAGTTGATGAAAACTATCTTGACCCGGAGGGGGACATTCTTCTCCTTGAAAGATTGTTAAATGACGATCCTTCACCCTCTCCGTCTCCACAAATACTTCATAAAGCGGAAGTCAAAAATGTTGAAATAACTGAAGACTTTCCCGAGGTTGAGCTCAAGGACTTGCCTCCTCATCTAGAATATGCATTTTTGGAGGGTGATAATAAATTACCCGTCATTATTGCTAAAGACTTAAAATATGAGGAAAAGGCTGCACTCCTAAAGGTTCTTAAGTCAAACAAGCAAGCAATTGCTTGGAAACTCTCCGACATTAAGGGCATAAGCCCGAACTTTTGTACTCATAAAATCTTAATGGAGGATGACTTTAAGCCAGCTGTGCAACATCAGAGAAGGGTAAATCCCAAAATCCACGAAGTTATCAAACAAGAAGTTCTTAAACTTCTTGATGCGGGATTGATTTACCCTATATCTGACAGTCCTTGGGTTAGCCCAATTCATTGTGTTCCCAAAAAGGGTGGCATTACCGTTGTCACCAACGAGGATAACGAGTTAATTCCAACTCGTTTGGTCACGGGTTGGCGTGTTTGTATTGACTATCGAAAGTTAAATGAAGCCACCCGTAAAGACCACTTTCCTCTCCCTTTTATGGACCAAATGCTCGAAAGACTTGCGGGGAATGAATACTACTGCTTCCTCGATGGCTTCTCGGGTTACTTCCAAATCCCCATTGTCACAACTCGTAAATTCTGGTCTTTTCCCGAACTTTCACATTTACTATTCATCGGTTACTATTCATCGATCACTATTCATCATTTTACTATTCATCTTTTTCGGAGTCAGTTTGTGATTCTGAGAAGCGTTCAAAAATTTTACTATTCATAAAACACTATTCACCTCCGGAGAAATTTGTCATTTATACGTGAGTTGCGTCATTTCTGTACACGTACGATTATCAACCTAATAAACGTTATCTTATGAGCTATTATTTTAAATAATTGATCCGTCAATCCCAACTATGGTCCTAACACATTTTTATACTCATAATAATAATATAAAAATTTTATTATTAAATTGCCCGGTGTTTTCAAATCAACTGTTACGTTTTCCGGTCGAAGCTTATAACTCCGTCGGTTTGCGATATTTCAACCCGATAATTATTTTAACATCCGATTTTTATCAGGAATAATATTTTACAATTTTTACAACTTCTTCATATTTTATTTCACCTCGGTATCATTTATTTTTAGTTAACTCGGTACCCGGTATCCCCTAAACACTAAATATCTAACCAACTAATACTTACATCCACTAGACAAACTCATTAATTAGTCCACAAAACACTCTTCCTTGTTTTACTCTTTGTGCCCCCCCCCCCCTAGCCCCCCTAAAAACATGGATCTTGCTCCATGTACAAAATATCTTTTACTAAATATATATCTCATTTCATCACATTCTTTCATTTTTATACATTTCCAAAACAAACTAGCAACTTATTTCTCTCTTCTTCCTCTCCACCATGATCGACCACCACAAGAACCATCACCATCCACCATTGATTTTTCAAGATCAAGTTATTATCTTGTCCTTTTAGTGATACTTGTTTGAGTTTTGAAATAAAAACTCAAGGTTTCTAAGGTTTTACTCATCCAAGCTCTATAATCTTTCTATGTAAGTTGTCAAACTCTTTTTCATAATTTCTTCATGTTATTTTGATGACCATATGATTCCTATCCAAGATCTACATGCATATGTTAGTTATACCACTCATTTATATATATATATATATATATATATATATATATATATATATATATATATATATATATATATATATATATATATATATATATATATATATATATATAACTTTTGAACTCTAGAAATAGATTATTGTTAGATCCTTGTTAGAGTTGCTTGGTGATGATGTTTAGGAACCCATGACACCCTAAGAAGGTGTATGGTAGGATTAGACTAGCTTTGTGGTGTTTGAAAGTGATTTGGTGATGTTAGAAACTAGATTGAAGTCTTGAAAATGGGTTTTGAACAAGTAAATATACCTTCTGTCCCATTTTGGTTAACCCAGAAAAATCCGTTTTGACACAGTACCCTTTGACAATATTTTTAGAAAATACTTTCAAAAACGAAACTTTTGGCGAAAGAACGGATTAAAACGAGCTTATAACGAAGGAGATATGATTTTTGTAAATTTAACGACGAAAACTATTTTCTGAAAAACTGCATGCTGTTTGACAGTTTTCGACGGGCAAATAGAGACGTTAGACATAACCTAGAGAAGCCGAACTACCAAAAATATATTAGTATATACTAAAACGAATCCGTGGATGTAAAGAACGTAGAAAACGAGCTTAAAACGACCAAGATGTACACTTTTGAAACTAGGCGAACTATATATATATTTGACAACTTCTAATAGCACATATTCTCTTAAGTTATGGAAACACTATAAATCAACTCAAACACTTATTTTCAAACTACGAGTGGTATTGGCTTCATGTGCATGTACATTCATCGCATCCCCTCATAATTTAAGTAGATCGTATCATTCGTTCATTATAGGTCGCGGTTAGAGATCGAACCTCATTTCTGTGTATCCACTTTAGTCGTCATTGCTATCGCTTCGAGGTGAGTCATAGCCCCTACTCTTTTAAATTGTTTTGTTAACTTTTTGGGGGAGAATACATGCTCGTTTTTACATGAATTACTACTTGACCTTTTGAACTTGACTTGACCTTTTGAACTTGACTTGACTTTTGAACTTGACTTGACTTTTGAACTTGACTTAAACTTTTGACCCTAATGTACCGTACGTACTATGACCTAAAGTCTCGCCATTTTTGGTGGAGCGTGCAAAGTCTCACCTTATTGGTGGAGCGTTCTTAACCCTAAAGTCTCGCCTTATTGGTGGAGCGTGCTAAGTCTCCCATGTTCGGAGCGTTCTTAATCTTATATAATAGTTGTATGATGTACTGTTCGTACATTCGCATTGTTCGACGCCTATTAGTAGTATGGATAGCGCTATTAGAGGTCGGCCAACCTCTCGTCCACCATGTTACGGGACGCATATTATTTAATTAGGGGCTTTGCATGGCATACATTATTATATAGGTGGTGCTTATATTGTGACTTATTATGACCGCGGGTACTTGACTACTAAACATGCAACTATATTTTAGCAGTGGGTTGTGAACACACAGGTTACAAGTCTCTTATGGCGGGACTTGTAACTGAGTGAATTTACGATGCCTTTGCTGTGTGATCATTTTTCTATAAACTTTACTTGTTAAACTAACTCTATGAACTCACCAACCTCGTGTTGACGCTTTAGCATGTATTTTCAGGTTTTAACCTATGGCACGCTACAGGAGGTTTTGGCAGGGCATGGCATGGTCATAGAAGACTCTGATTATTTATATGGGGACCGTTTTAAACTATTTTAAGGGCCTACTTCCGCACTACTTTTAATGATGCAAATTCAACATTTTTGATTAAACGATTTTATTCTAAATGATTAAAGTGAAAACTATTTTTGTACTTGTGTTGTGTTACCGATTGAGTTACACCCCAGCTACACGTATGCTTCCGCTGGACCCGATTTTGGGGGTGTGACACCCATTGATCCCCAGGATCAAGAGAAGACTACCTTCACATGCCCCTACGGAACTTTTGCTTACAGACGTATGCCTTTCGGCTTATGTAATGCACCAGGCACGTTCCAGAGATGCATGATGTCTATTTTTTCCGACATGATCGGGAAAACTATGGAGGTATTCATGGATGACTTTTCGGTCATCGGGGATTCATTTCAGACTTGCCTCTCCCACTTAGAACAGATGCTTAAACGTTGCAAAGAAACGAATCTAAGTCTCAACTGGGAGAAGAGCCACTTTATGGTCAAGGAGGGCATTGTCCTCGGCCATAAGATTTCAAAAAACGGGATCGAGGTTGACAGAGCTAAAATTGATGTCATTGCCAAATTACCTCATCCCACCACCGTAAAAGGTGTTCGGAGCTTTTTGGGTCATGCCGGCTTCTACCGTAGGTTTATCCAAGATTTTTCTAAGATTGCCCGGCCTATGACCCATCTCCTCGAGAAGGATGCTCCTTTCATCTTCTCTCCGGAGTGCATCGAAGCTTTTGAAACATTAAAGAAAAAGCTTACCGAGGCACCGATTCTTGTTGCCCCCGATTGGGACCAACCTTTTGAGCTTATGTGCGATGCTAGTGATTTTGCCATAGGTGCGGTCTTGGGGCAACGAAAAGCAAAATACTTTCAGCCCATACACTACGCAAGCAAAACTATGACTGAGGCTCAAGGTCATTACACCACCACTGAAAAAGAACTCCTAGCTGTGGTGTATGCCTTTGAGAAATTCCGGTCATACCTAATCTTGACTAAATGCGTAGTGTACACAGATCACTCGGCTTTGAAATACCTATTTGCAAAACAAGATGCAAAGCCGAGGCTTCTTCGTTGGGTTCTCCTCCTTCAGGAATTTGATATCATTATCCGTGATAAAAAAGGAGCCGAGAACCTTGCTGCTGATCATCTCTCACGATTAGAGAACCCTCATCAAGATGTGTCCGAGAAAAAGGAAATAAATGAAACATTTCCTCTCGAGACACTCAATGCGGTTGCTTTTCATGGTGACTCTACTACCCCATGGTTTGCCGACTTTGCAAATTACCATGCGGGTAACTTCATAGTGAAGGGGTTAACGTCCCAACAAAAGAAAAAATTCTTCAAAGACGTTAAACATTACTTCTGGGACGACCCCTTCCTCTTCAAAATCTGTGCCGATCAAGTCATCAGGCGATGTGTATACGGACAGGAAGCCACTGATATTCTCAAGGCTTGCCATGCTGGACCCACCGGGGGCCACCATAGTCCTAACTACACCGCCAAAAAGGTGTTTGATTCCGGTTTCTATTGGCCCACAATCTACAAGGATGCCCACGAATTAGTCAAAGCCTGTGATGCTTGTCAGCGTCACGGGAATATTTCACAAAAGAACGAAATGCCGCAAAATGCTATTCAAGTTTGTGAAATCTTTGACGTTTGGGGCATTGACTTTATGGGGCCATTCCCATCTTCTCGTGGAAACAAATACATACTCGTGGCTGTTGACTACTTGTCAAAATGGGTTGAGGCTAAGGCCTTACCCACTAACGATGCCCGAGTAGTTGTGAAATTCTTGAAATCCCTCTTTGCTCGTTTTGGAACCCCACGTGCCATCATTAGTGATCGCGGGTACTCACTTTTGCAATGATCAATTTGCAAAAGTCATGCTTAAGTACGGTGTTACTCATCGTCTTTCCACCGCATATCACCCCCAAACAAGTGGGCAGGTGGAGGTTTCCAACCGTGGTATTAAACGGATTCTTGAGAGGACAGTAGGTGAAAACCTTGCTTCCTGGTCGGATAAACTAGATGATACACTCTGGGCCTTCCGTACAGCTTACAAAACACCCATCGGGTGTACTCCATACAAGCTTGTATACGGGAAGGCGTGTCATTTACCGATCGAGCTCGAGCACAAAGCCTACTGGGCCTTTAAACATGCTAACTACGACCTTCATAAAGCGGGTGATCACCGTAAGGTTCAAATCAATGAATTAAATGAACTTCGTGATCAAGCCTACGAGAATTCTTTGATCTACAAAGAAAAGACAAAGAAGATTCACGACTCTAAGATTAAGAACCGCGTTTTCAACGTTGGTGACAGAGTCCTTCTTTTCAACTCAAGATTAAAGATCTTCTCGGGGAAATTAAAAACCCGATGGACTGGACCATTCACTATTGCTAAAGTTTACCCATACGGGACTGTTGAGTTATCTCAACCCGAAGGTCCCAACTTCAAAGTGAATGGTCATAGATTGAAACATTATTTTGGAGAGGACACACCACCCATGGTTGTCCCGGATCTCCAAACTTTCCCCATGGACCAATGAATTCGGGGATCGAGTCAAGCTAGTGACTCGGTGAACAAAAATTAGCAGCATATATGGGTTTTCACCCGTATTTCTGACTTCTTTCTACTTTCTACCACCCTAGTGTGGGGGAGTGGCCATCCCCCACCGTTTTAAAAGTAAATATGTTTCAAAATTCAATAAACATGTTTTGTATATTATGTCATTCAATTCCCGGGCTGTCAGGGCAAATTTATTACAGTTAATCATTCACAAGTGATTAGCTAGCGTGGTAAACCTGACACAAGCCTGGGAGGTGTATGTATATTCTTTACTTTATCATTCAACTCCCGGGCTGTTAGGACAAATTTATTACAGTTAATCATTCACAAGTGATTAGCTAGCGTGGTAAACCTGACACAAGCCTGGGAGGTAGTGATGCAACAACAAAAAAAAAAAAAAAAAAAAAAAAAAAAAAAAAAAAAAAAAAAAAAAAACTGTATGTACAGATAAAATAAAGTGAAAAATAGAAATTTCCACAGTTAGAATCGAATATTAGCTTTTTCCGTTCAGAGATTCGGCATAATAGCCGGGACTTTGAATATTGAGGACAATATTCAGTTCTAGTGTGGGGGGGGGGGGGGGGGGGGAAATTCTTACGAATTTTATCACAAAACTTTCCAAGTACCCCCATTTTAGGCCAAAATTTTTCAAAATTTTTCACTTTATTCCAAAATTTTTGTGGTTATCAGTCCGCCAAAGTCTAAATGACAAAGGGATTGGCTAGTCCAGGAGCAAACGGCTCTTGGTAAAGACATCTCAAACCCGTTGATGGCTGGCAGTTTGCCAAAAATTGCATGGTTCCTCAGCTCCCCCGCATCCTCATAAGCAAATGAGTTGGCTAGCCCGCAAGATTATGGCTTGTGGTAAAGGCCGTGGAAAATCCATAATTGGTATTCAGCTCACCAAGATGTTGACTTAGTCCATCAAGATGCTGGATAGTCCAGAAGCAAACGGCTTTTGGTAAAGACAAATCAAATCCGTTGACAGCTGGTGGTTTGCTCAAAATCACACGGTTATCAGGTGTGCCACAGTTCTTACACCTGGCTACTCCAGAAGTGATGGCTTTTGGTAAAGAGTTTCAAATCCATTAAGTTTTTCTCAAAAGATTGCTAGGGACTAGCAATGTTTTAGTGTGGGGGATTGATGAGTGTGTAAATACTCATCATTTTTACCAATTCTGAACTGCCAAAACATCCAAAAACACTCAATAATGAATCAAAATAGTGAAAATATCCCAGGAAAGTGTTTTACATGTCTCAAATGCAAAAATACCAAAAACAGATGAAAAACGCACAAAGTTTGCATAATTGGCAGTTTCAGTCCCCCAACTTTCAAAAGTTGTCAAATCTAGTCCCTGGTCATTCTAAAAACTTGAAAAAGTCACCAAAGGCCCTTATAAATCAAAAAGTTATATGATTAGTCCTTTGGTAAAAAGTTTCACAAAATGTCAAGTTTAGTCCCTGAACTTTGAAAATTGTCAAAAATGGTCCCTGGGATATGGAAAACTTTGAGAAAAACAAATTTTGTCCTTGCACTAATCTCTTATGGCAGGTTTGGTCCCTTGGTAGAAAGTTTGGTGAAATTACAAGGCAGGTCCCAGAAGTTTGGGGAATTGGCAGATTTAGTCCCTGGGGTTTTAAAAGTGAAAAATTCAAAATAAAACCTTATACTATTCATCATTGGCATATTACACCCTTGTAAACAAATTAAGGAAATGCCAAGTCTACACCCTCAACTTTCCTAAAATTACAAAAATGGTCCTTGTAAAAATAAGCTAAATCCGGATCCTAAAATAACTAAACCTATACCAAAACCAATACACTAAGTCCAATCCAATACCTTATTCTACTTGGGCCCAAGATACCACCAGTCCACCTCACAAGCCCAACCCACCCTTTTTATTTAAATAAAACGGGGTCAACTCCCAGTCAACTCCCTTCCTCCTTCCCTCTCAGACATCCCCCACAAACACCACCACTTGCAGCCTCCCCTCTCCTCCAATCACAAGCCAAAGCCCCCACAATCATTACCTTCCCACCTCCCTACACCTACCCCTTCACACCACAATTAATGCACCCTCCCCATTACACGTTATCAGAAGAAATTTGAAGAAACACCTTTTGGCGCCAAAATACGTGTAAGCTCATTAGTGGACCAAAATGATCAGAGGATGGTGGGATTTGCTCAGTATACTTGTGGGAACCCTAATGGATGCTTATAAATAGAAGAGAGTGCAAGAAGAAGAAGATAGTAGTTAATTTAATTTTTAGTATATGTCGTTTAATTGCAATTTTCAATTCTAGGGTACACCCAAGCTCTTAAGCAGTGGTAACTTTCTTTTTATTGTATTGTAACTTAATTTCAGTTATTAATTTCAAGCTTCCTTTATTATTTCATCTTATGCAATTTTAATTACATTTCAATATCTCATATTGTTCAATTGTTGTTTTAGTATTATGTATTGGACTCTTAGATACATATAAGCTCCTAAGTAGCTTATTGAAGCTATTAGTAATAACTTAAAACAGTTTAGAAATAAAAAAATTCAAAATACCAAAAAAGTCAAAGAAAGTCAAAGTCAGTGTTCTTGGTGATCATTGCTGGAGCAGGGTTGAATTTGGATGTCCCTGGGTTAGAGAACCTGTGGAGGTTCATTAGGAATGGTTCTCAGTTCTTGGTTCTTGGCATAAGCTGGAATGCACCTTGTAAGTTTTGTTTGAAAATTCATTTCCTTCATCTGCAGTAGCTAGCTTATTTATGCCTCTCTGAATGCTCTAATGCTTATTTAGTGTTACCTAGTTATAATATAGTATAACATAGCTTACTTGTTCAGTGGTTTTACTTGTTGTTTAAAAATCAATAATCTCACAGTGAAACACTCATACTTGACAAATCTGTGTATTTTACTTGTGGCATGATTGTTTTGTGTTCAATTGATCTTACTACATTATAAACTAGTGTTAGGAATCAGAGTAGTTGCCTAAAATCACCATTTGCTTTGAAAAACCAAAACAGATTCAAGATAAGGAGTGTTTGGTTTAGTGAATCTCACTGAGTCATAATGAGTTTTGTGGGTTGCTTTTGCTTGGTACATGTTACTTATGGTTCTAAAATCCTAGTTAACCCCTCAAATGCACAGGTTCTTTGTTAAAAAGTCAAAACTCTCTTTGAATCTCTTAAAAGTGCTCACTGTGTGGGATTTTGGTATGAGTACCATGCCATTAGCTGTATAATTAGTTAATCTAGCTTATTTTAGTTTCACTATAGCTTAAAATTCCATTCTCAACAAGTTAGATCAGATTTAAAGTCACATAAGTCAAAACTTAGGTTTATATCAAAAGTCAAAATTTTCTCTTCTCAGATTTTTATAAAACTTCCAAGATTTGTTTTGAATTTAGGATTTGGTTCTAGGACTTGCAATTTGTTTCTATTAATAGTCTGTTAGCTCATCTTTGATTTCCCACAAGTTTTATATTTTTATCATTTTTTCCCTGGGTCCCACAGACCCCCAAACTAAGCTGCAGGGCAAGGTTGTGCCCTGCTCACCCAGTCACCACCATCACTTTGGTGGTGTTTTGTGACCACCACAGTGGTTCCCAAACCCTAGGTTTAGTTTTTCCCAACCCCCTCCTACCAAGGAGCAGCCATTGACCATTTGTTTGACCCTCACCCTAGTGGACCCCACCTGCAATTGCTCACCAAGTTTGTCCCCAGTCTGTGTTAGTTTCCATTGTGCTAAAGTGCTTATTTCAATCTTTACAGCTTATTAGTGATCTAGTGTTTGTGTTTGTTGCTTATTTGTGATTATTAAACTTGCTGAGACCCTTTTTTACCATTGTGGACCCCACCTTAGGCCATTTGACCCAAATTGACCACACAGTCAACATAAGTCAACTGTGTAGCCAAGGGGGTGCTTATAGCTTATTTATAAGCTATCTTGAAAAGTGTCTTTACAAAAGTTTGTCATTTTAAGGTATAAAGTAGTTCTGAAAAAGAAAATTCCAAAAAAAAAAATCCAAGTTTAAGTATGTGATAGTTTCTATTTAATTCAAGTTAATTTTAATTTTTATTTTTAAATTTTAATTAAGTCACTAGTGTTTTTATATTTTTATTAAATACCTTATATAGTAAAGTAATTTTGATAATTTTTTCAGATTTTTATTTTGTCATTTAGTGTTAATTAGATTTAATTTTAATTTTCTTTATTATTAATTAATATTAAGTATTAAATAGTTTATTTAGTTTTTATAAGGTTAAATCTAGTTTTTATAATTTTCCTAGTTCTAATATAGTATAATAAGTTTTTAGAAAATATATTTTGAAATTCTACTGTTCATTTTCTATTTTTCTTATTTTATTTGTTTAAAATAGACTTAAGTTAATTAAAAGGTAAATAATTAGTTGTTTAATCTTAAAACATAATTTTTAGGATTTTTATAATTTTGTAGGATTCCTGTGATGGTTAAGTAATTTTATAAATTTTATCTTAATTTTCTAAGTTAATTTAGTATTAATATAAATTAAAAGTAGTTTAATTAGTTAAATTAAGTTACATAGTTTTCAATTAATAACAAAACCACAAAAAGACAAAAATATTTATTTTTATTTTTTATACTTTCTTCAAGTTCTAATTTAGGTTTAGAAATTATTTTTGCAATTTTTTAGTTTAATTTGTAATAGTTATCATTTTTAGTTAATTTAAATTAGGTTTTAATTTAGATTTTAAATAGTTTAATTAATTAAATAATAGTTTAATATTATTTTAATCACTTTTATAATTTCTTTTTCATTTTTAATTTTAAGTTTTGAAAAGTGTCAAAAGCACCCCCTGTAGTTTGATAATTACCAAAAACCCACTTTTCCAGTCCGATACGTGATCTTAATTGCGAATTTGTGCATATATCTGGTATCTGATTATTGTGAATATTATATCTGTGTACCAATACCAAAATGACAGTAGCAAAGTCAATTCCATATCATCTGGGCTACTGTCCTCAGTCCCACTCACTCATAAACGATTTCCAAAGCACCATTTCAATCTCGCTGGGACTTTAACGACCCGGGAAAACACTACACTATCACCGGAGTATTGATTCTAGGCTATCTTTGACTTATTGACCTTGGTCAATAATAATCTGACGGCTCAGGCTCAATCAGCGGACTGAGATAGAGCTAGGACTGGAACAAACCCAACAAGGTTCTAGTGGTGAAGTCTCGGTAAGCACTGAAGGGGTTGAAGAATGAAAAAGAAATGAAATGAGAAAGGGGTGAAAAGAAATAGCCCTCCAAATATTCAACCTTAGGGCAGAAATCGGGTTCAATTCATAATCTACTAGTGGTTACTAAAGTAACACTAATATTGAAGACAAGACGTCATGGACCCAGTGACGCACTGCACTAAACTTCCCAACCACTCAAGCTCTCTTAAAAGAGCTTGTTTCACTCTCAAGGGGAACCCTGCGCAATGTATCGACCGCTCATTGCGAGCTACGTTGATACCTAAAACAGGAGACGCCTCCCCAGTCTCCAGGAGCGGATCAAAACGCACTATTGAGTCTAGAGCCATGAGATCATCCATAAATCTCGATAGGACACATTCCAAATATGCTTATTGTTTCACACAATGTGGAAAATAAGATAAATATTTAGAGTCCTACGCATTATCCTTGTGGTATTGCCAGAACATCCGAGTGATATGTAAATATTCACAATGAAGATGGAAATCCTTCTAGAGCGAATCTCTCTCAAGCTCTTGGTAGGTGACATGTGAGATCCATCTTGGATCAATGATCAAGTGACAACTGGAAAGCAACAATGGTGCGATTCAAAATTGAATCAAACTTGTTCCAGGATATGGATTGACGGATACTTTTGCTAAAACCCTTCAATGTGCTCACAAACAAATTTCTTTGAGCACATTGATTGTGTATAACTGTTCAAACAAAACTATTTTTGATGGAAATGTGATTCAAAGTATAAAACTCTCGTCGTGTCTCAAAAAATGTTTATCATATGACACGCGAGTGATTTCTATAAATCAATTTCTCATCAATCCGTGAATATCAATTCACCGATTCACTCTATCGTGTTGTCTGCTTTGAGACGTTCCGGTATGAGAACATGCTAAGTATGAAGATTCCAAAGTGGATTCTTTGGAAAATTCATTACTACAAGCTGGAAATTCCTATCAAGGAGAGTCTTCTTTAAAAGAGACTCTACCTGCTCACAGGTCGGTTTTCACAAAACCGGAGGGTAGTCTGTCCTCGCAGAACGAATGACAAAGCCATGTTCGTTCTCTATCTTTATTGCTAACTGTTTTATTTCAGGGACACATATAAAGATGGCGTTGATGGCTCCAGTTTCCGGCTGAATCGGGTCAATCCATACCTCATGCTCACACATCCTCCACACTATCAATGAAGATGAGAGACTTGCTACAACAAAATGTTGAGAGACTTCTAACAACATTTCCGCAACTCTGATGAAAAAGTCTCCTGATTCACAAACTCCAATGCAACGTCTCCAGATACAGAAGGGTGTGAGCATGATGGTCCTTAGTCACTACATCACATGAAGGCAATACGACTATGGATGAGCTTGGAGATTTACTTTGGCTGATGATCTCAAAGAAGCTCAAAGATCACACATCTCAAAGGAATTCAAATCACAAATTCGCTTGCTTGAAGTACAAAGTGTGTAGAAAAGTGAAGAATCAGATCCTACGAGCTACAGAGACGAAAGAATGCTTAAAGACCAAAGAGCTTAATTTCAAAGGTGACCTCGCTTAGGGGGAGATTGTTAGGAATACGAATATTCCTATAAAAGACTCGGTCACTTAAATGATGTAATAGCATTATGATAGCTCGTAGTTAGTTTATTTATTAGATTAGATATTATAGTAATAGTTTAGATATTAGTCACACCGTGGAGGAAGGACGGGTCTTTACCCACTGTATACCTGATCCACAGCCCACAGGAGGGCGTATACTGTAATTGTATATATACCCCTTCCCACACAAGGGAAGGGTTGGTTGTTTCTCATAATACACACACCTCATTAGGTGTTTCTCTCACTAGAAACCTCCCACTCTCTCAACTCTCTCTCTCTCTAACTTGTTAATCATGTTTATCATATACTTCCACAATCCAAGACCTCCCAATCCACATAATCAACAAAATATTTCGATCCTACAACTTCACTAATCAACAAGCTCCTTTTAGGCGGAATAAACCGTATACCTTCGCTTACACCAATTAATGACGCTAAGCGGAATGTCGAGTTCTAATCTTGGCTAGAACCAATCCAAATACGATATACCCGATCTTCACGATCAACCTGATCAACACGATATACCCGATCTACATACAACACCTCACGGACTTACACATCGTCCGGATACACATGACACTCTACGAACTTACACATCGTCTGGATCTACATGTTACAAAATAATTGGACTCAATCTATATGTAACAAATGTTACACGCGAACTAACTGGACTACATAACATCCACGATCAACCTGATCAACACGATCTAGCCGATCTACATACAACACCTCACGGACTTACACATCGTCCGGATACACATAACACTCTACGAACTTACACATCATCTCGATCTACATGTTACAAAATATTTGGACCCGATATATATGTAACAAATGTTACACGCGGACTAACTAGACTACATAACTTCGTATCTAGATGATAACGAAAGTTCTTCTCTTTGCACTTGATGAGAGAAAGAAAGAATCACATGTAAACAAGATTCAAACTAGTTAATGTGATAAAAAAAGGGGGGATTGAGAAAGAACATAAAGTTTTGTGCTAAAGAGGATTGAGAAAATCTGATGAAAATATGTGTACTATTTAAAGACAACTCGAGGAGTGGGGGACGGTCCCTTATATATAAGGGATCGTCACCTATTTAACGGACCTTCCCGGCTGTTTTTGTTCTTTAGTGGTAAAATGTTATCTGGTGAAAATTTAACTGATTTGGGCAAGAAAAATAGCTGTTGGAATTTCAAATCAAATTTCAAATTTATTTGTCTTATTAAAATATTTATTTATAGATACAAAAATAATTTGTACAATTTATTTTTGTAAAAGGTTTTGTCAAATTTATAAAAATGTGAGGTTTAAGGACAAAAATAATTCTTTGATCACTTAACAAATTTGAAGTATTGTTTGTACATATCTTAAGTGATTCAGACTTGAGCCGTCGAGAGGTGTTGATGTGTGTATGCATTGATGATTTGTGTAAACGAATAACTTGTGCACTTTACGTTATATATTTGTTATCATTAAAACATGAAGACACTGTATATATTAAACGTCGTAACGTTTGCACTAACAGATGTCCATTTTAACTTTTAAGAATGCATACTGTTTTAAAAAATCTTACTAATTATACTTTACATAATAAAATATCTTTGTTACCTACAAAAGTCTCTCTCAATTTGTTAAAATACCAAGTCGATATTTATTTTGAAGCAACATAAAATACAAAAATGAGCACTTATTTTAGAACATAAAATATATATTTGTAGTAGATTTTATCCATCCAAACTAAGTCCCAATAGGCCAATTCCACCCAAGGCTAGCCAAAGTAGCTAAATATTAAACAACTTACCATACTTTTTTTTGAACAGAAACGACTTACCATACTTAACCTTAATGATATCTCTTTTTAAACTTTAAACTAAACAGATTTTTTTTTTAAGTGGTTTCAGTGTAAAAACAGTTGGATAAAAACAAACCAACAGGAAAGGTTAGAGTAGAAGCAACGTAACTTTGGCAAAAGCATTAAAAAAACCTCTGCGGGACCCACTAAATATCTTTATCTCTTCTCTTATAAACCCACATCCTTCACACTTCAAAACACACCACAAAAAACACACACACTCATTAGAAATCACCCGCAAAGTCCTCTGCCTTTTGTCCTTCTTTGTTTATACTTCTCCTCCAAAATCTTAAATTTTCATCAAATCCTTAACAAAAAAAAAAAAAAAAAAAAAAAAAAAATCAGTCACAGTCACATATAACAATTTTCATTTTGGATTCCTTATATTTTTATTGTTTTTCAGCCGCTCATTCTTAAGAATGGTTCTTTTTTTCACCATTCAAGATGTTAAAAGTTACGTATAAATATTAATTAGTAAATGTCTAGTATCGAACCCGAGACCTCGGGATTGCACACTTTACAAACAAGAATAATGTAAATAAATATATATATGTTAAATGTATCGTATATATATATTTATAAACACTTAAGGGACTAAATAATCATTAATATTAAACGTAAGTATTAATTATTATTAAGGGATAAGAGAACGAGGACTAGAGTGTAACTTGGGAGTCAAGAAGGATCTAGAAACACCCCAAGGGTGCCTAGGCCGGTCGAAGCCCACACCATGGGTCGATCCACCCTTGCTTGTGCTCCAAGGAATCACCTAGTATATATATACAAGGCCAAGGATTAGGGTTTCACATCTCTTGTGCACACACACAAAACCCTAAAGTTTTCTTCTCCTTGTTTCTTCTCTTGGTCGATCGATCCTCACTCCCATAAGGGTTTTAGGATCGAAATTTTCATAAGCAAATTAAGTGTTTTGTTTACTTGCATCAAACCTTTATTCGTTGGTAGTTTGTGTGTACAAGAACGAGGTAATTACTTACTTTAGTAATTATCAAGAGATCGATAAACAAAACGGTAAGGGGTTTATCATTGATCTAATTGTACAAGAATCAAGGTTTATTTGAAGTGCATCGGGTATGTTTTCTATTTATGTTTTAGTTAATCTTTATACGTGTTATTACTTGATCCTAGCTTCCGCAATATGTGTACTTTGATTGTCAAACTCTAACAGTGGCATCACGAGCCATGGATAACATGTAATTGATTACTAAAACGTAATAAAAATCGGATCTTTAATTGTTTTAGATACATGTTTTTCTAGGGTTTTCTTTAGATTTTTTTTTAAAAATTTTTGTAACCCTAACCCTAATTTTAAGGGGGGGGTCGATTTCCACTATAAAACCCTAATTAGGGTTTGTGGTTTTCTTGATTATATAATAATCATATAGAAACCCTAGGTCTAAACCGGTTTTTGTGAACATACTTGTGACCTATGTGCTAATTGTTAGGTTAATCCGTGACGAAACATGCATGTTAGTCATGGATCTTGTTTGTTTATTTATGTCACATGTTTTAAATAGATCTAAAATTGGGGAAGACTCCATATATATTAAAATCAATTTATATGCTATGTGGTGTGTATATTATCTTTGGCCTACGCAATTGATTCGTCAATGTATGTGGCTCCACTTCCATTAAGAAGGGAAGGCCTTAGGTGATTACATGCATAATTATACCTAGAATTGATTTTATTAGGATCTTTTAATATGGTTTGCATGTGGCTAATTGTTTCAGGTTTTATTATTAGTTGTTTATTTTCTTTAAATTACTTGTTTTATTGTTTTCTTAATTGTTTGACTTGATGTAAGCAATAAAAAGGGTGATTTTCATAAAAGAAAATAATATGGACTAATAATTTTGAAACCCTAAAGTGATAAAGTAAGAATCTTGCAAGGTCTTATTGACAATCGTGGTCCGATTCGCACGGTAATCAGCTCCCAGTCGAGACTAGCAAAATTCAAACTTTATTACTATTTTGAGATTGAATCCATAAACTTTTGCTTGAATGATGTTTTGTGCAAATATGTTTTTAAAATTAAGTCTTTTAAGATGATATTCATAACCGTGATTTGAAGGCTTAGAAAAGAGCCTTAGAGTCTGCCTTGGTTATCACAATCTTGAATATGTCTTAAACGAATTACTTTTAAAATCATATGTTGTAGAAAGTCATCTTAGGGTTTTGGCATAAACCTCAAGTAAAACTTTGTGTATTAATTTCACGAATTGGATATAAAAAGTTTTTATGAAAACTTATGTTATAAAGATGAGTGCATGCATCTTTGTACATATTTTGATTGACATATCAAAAATAAATACCCTTTATAATTTAAGTTACATGCCATCTACCTATAAGAAACACTTGGAATTTTAATTTAGTAAACGTGAGACCTAGGCTAAATTACTATAACAAGGTAAAATTCTTTTAACGCGTGAGACCATAATTGTAATTTTACAGTTTCTAAGGTAGACGACTTAATTAAGTTGTGCGTGAGACCTAGAACTTAAGGCATGAGATGGGATGAAACATGCTTACAAGGCAAATTGATGAATCAATTTGATGTAATTCCCATAATGATCTAGGAATTGGAAATCTTGTTTGCCAATTATTGTTCGACAGATTACTATCTTTTGTACTTTCACCACTAGCAGATCAACTGATGTGGTGGAACTATGTAAAGTTAGATCCTAGGTTTTCAAGAAAATTTTGGTGGTTATATGAATATAACTAATGGGTATTTTATTTTCTTGAAGATATTTATTATCGAAAATACTAATGTTTGAACTTTTATCTGTAGATATGGCTCAACCCGATACCCCATCTGTGATTTCTGCTTTCAAGAGTCATCTTGAGAGAGAGAAACTGACTGGAAAGAATTTCAATGATTGGTACCGCTCACTTAGAATTGTCTTGAGGTCGACCGGTAAAATGGACTATTTGACCGAAGAATGCCCAGCTGAGCCTGCTGCTTCTGAACCAGAAGCAGTCAAGGCGGCATGGAGGGTGGAACATGCTAAGTTTAATGAGGTTGCTTGTTTAATGCTCACTAGCATGAGTGCTCAATTGCAAAAGAAGTTTGAGTACTTTTTCCCAAAAGATATGCTTGATGTTCTTAGGCAATCTTATGAGAAACCACCAGCAGTTGAATTGTATGATGAATTGGACAAGCTACATAACTGCAAGCATGGTGATGGTAAACCAGTTGAAGATTATGTGACTGAGATGAAGGAATCTTTTGATCAGCTTCACAGAATTGGATTTGGTTACCCTGACAATGTGCAAGTGCACTTGATCAACAGGTCCCTTAACAAGGACTTTGCTGGTTTTGTGCAGAACTTCAATATGCACTGCTCGGGGAAGACAGTATCTGAATTACTCGCATTGCTTATTGAGTATGAGAAAAGTCTACCAGCCAAGGTCAAGAATCCTACCCCGCAAGTGTTGGCAATTCATGGTGGGAGAATCCAGAAGAAATCGCATGTGAACAAAGGCAAAGGGAAGGTTAACAAAGGCAAGCAGGTCATGGCCTATCAACCTGAACCCAAGATGAAGCAACATCAGCCTAAGCAGAAAAAGGTGAATCCACCAAACAAGAAGGATCAGGCATGTCACCATTGTCATGAAAAGGGCCATTGGAAGCGCAATTGTCCTCTCTATATTCATGACTTGCGACTCAAGAAGCAGGGGAATGAAGCTGGTAACCCCAGTTCATCAGGTGCGTTCTTTATGATTGAATTATTCACTCTTACTCCTAAATTGAATTCATGGGTATATGATACGGGATGTGGCATTCATATTTGCAATACCTTGCAGGGGTTTAGAGTTGAGAGAAAGCTGGCCTATGGACAACAATTCTTGCACGTTGGTAACGGAGCGCATGCAGGAGTTGAAGCTATAGGAGTTTATGATTTAGTGTTGCCTTCGGGCTTAGTACTATCTTTAAATAATTGTCATTATGCACCGTCAATTGTTAGAGGTGTAATTTCATTTTCATGTTTGTTGAACCTTGGTTTTGAGCATACTATTTCTAGCAATGGAATTTCGGTTTCTTTAAATGGTGTTTTTTATTTTAATGCTATTGCTGTGAATGGTGTCTTTGAAATTGATATGAATGATAATGATAAAGCTTTTGTTAAAAATAATTCAATGTATAGCATCAACAATAAGAGAATCAAGAAAGGTCTGGATTCATCTTATCTTTGGCATTGTCGACTTGCTCACATTGGCAAAGATCGCTTGAAAAAGCTGCAACATGATGGGCTTTTAGAAAAGATCAATGATGAATCATTTGATAAATGCGAATCTTGCATTGCTGGGAAAATGACTAAGAAACCCTTTAAAAATAGGATTGAAAGGGCGAATGATCTACTTGGTCTTATTCACACAGATGTGTGTGGACCACTTAGACATGTGTCAAGGAGAGGTGCTAGCTACTTCTTAACATTTACGGATGACTACAGCCGTTATGGTTATGTTTATTTACTTAAACATAAACATGAGGTGTTTGAGACATTCAAAGTGTTTAAAGCAGAAGTAGAGTTGCAACTAGGAAAGAAGATTAAAGCTCTTCGATCCGATAGAGGTGGTGAATACCTGAGTCAAGAGTTTATAGATTACTTAGCAAAGGAGGGAATTGTCCAGCACCTTACTTCTCCATATACTCCACAACAAAATGGTGTATCTGAAAGAAGGAATCGTACATTGCAAGATATGATACGATCTATGTTTAATCTAACAACTCTTCCTTACTCGTTTTGGGATTATGCCTTGGAATCTGCAGTTCGCATTTTAAATATGGTTCCAACAAAGAAGGTTGATAAGACTCCATATGAAGTATGGACTGGGAAAGTTCCTAACTTGTCTTATCTAAAGGTCTGGGGTTGTGAGGCGTATGTTAAACGTGACTCAGCAGACAAACTCCAACAAAGATCTGTAAAGTGCATCTTCGTAGGTTACCCTAAGGAAACTATGGGTTACTACTTTTATTACCCAGCTGAAAACAAGGTTTTTGTTGCAAGGTATGGAGACTTCTTAGAAAAGGAGCTCATATCTCAAGAATTCAGTGGGAGAGTATATGATCTGGAAGACGATCATGAAGATGTGACACCTTCTGAAAACACTAGCCAACTTCCTGAAGAACCTGAAAGTTTAGGTCCTCCACCAGAAGTTGAAGTGATTCCCGTTCGCAGATCTTCAAGATCTGTGAAGGCTCCTACACGTCTATGTTTAAACATGGAGTGTGATGACAGCTTGATAGGGGATCTTGATGAACCTACAAGTTATAAAGCTGCTATGAATAGTCCAGAAAAGGAAAAATGGCAGGGAGCTATGAATGGGGAAATGCAATCCATGAAAGATAATGAAGTCTGGGAAGAAGTAGACCTACCTCCGGGTGCCAAGCTAGTTGGGAGTAAATGGCTCTACAAGAAGAAGACTGATATGGATGGCATTGTACACACCTATAAGGCCCGTTTGGTAGCTAAAGGCTATACTCAAACTTTAGGTGTTGACTATGAGGAGACCTTTTCTCCTGTAGCTGACATAAGGGCAATTAGGATTCTTATAGCCATAGCCGCTTACTATGACTATGAGATTTGGCAAATGGATGTCAAAACCGCCTTCTTAAATGGTCGCCTAGATGAAGACATCTATATGGCGCAGCCTGAGGGGTTTGTAAATCCAGAATTCCCAGATCGTGTATGCAAGCTTAAGAGATCCATTTATGGATTAAAGCAAGCATCACGACAATGGAATAAAAGATTTGATAGTGAAATTAAGTAGTATGGATTCACTCAAAATCTTGATGAGCCATGTGTATATCACAAAGCTAGTGGGAGTAATGTAATTTTCCTTATATTATATGTCGATGACATATTGATCATGGGGAATGACATTCCAAGTTTACAAAAGGTTAAGGAATATCTTGGAAGTTGTTTTTCTATGAAAGATCTAGGGGAAGCTGCATTTATTCTGGGAATCAAGATATATAGAGATAGATCTCAGCGATTAATTGGATTAAGCCAAAGTGCTTACATTGATAAAATATTGAAGAGATTCAGTATGCAAAATTCCAAGAAAGGATATTTGCCAATGCAAGAGCAACATGGCTTGAGCAACAAAGTTTGTGCTTCAACACCCGAAGAGGTGCAACGCATGAAGAGAGTCCCTTATGCTTCGGCTGTGGGATCTATAATGTATGCGGTAAAAAGCACAAGGCCTGATGTTGCGTTTGCTCAGAATTTAACCAGTCGATATCAGCAGAACCCAGGTAAAAAACACTGGACTGCTGTTAAGAATATTCTTAAGTACCTTAGGGCTACTAAAGAGATGTTCTTAGTATATGGGGGTACTCCATCTGCAGAGCTTGATGTAACAGGTTACTGCGATGCTTCTTGGAAAGGTGATAAAGATGATACGAAGTCTCAGACGGGTTATGTCTTTGTCATTAATGGAGGAGCTGTTGATTGGAGGAGCAAAAAGCAGAGTGTACTGGCGATGTCTGCTACAGAAAGTGAGTATATAGCTGCTTCAGAAGCTGCAATGGAAGCTGTTTGGATTAGGAAGTTTGTTTCAGGGCTTGGGGTTATGCCTTCGATTCAGCGACCTATAAAAATGTATTGTGACAACTCAGCCGCAATTACATTTGCCAATGAACCTGGAATCATGAGAGGCACCAGACATTTCCCGATTAAGCACCACTATGTCAGAGAACAAGTTGAGATAGGTGAAATCGAAATGCTCAAAGTTCACACAGATGAAAACTTAGCTGATCAATTTACAAAGCCTTTACCTGGCACCAAGCTTTACAAGCATGCTGAAGGAATAGGACTTAAATTAGCTGATAGTTTCATGCCCATTTGTGATTAGTATTTGGATAAAGGATGTAATGTACAATTATTAATATTTACTGAAATAAAATATTGGTTATGTTTATTTATTCATTGTCTTATTAATAATATATCCTATATTTGCATGTTTAAGATCCGTGAATAATTTATTATTCTAAATAGTCCGTTGTCGATTAATGATATGGGAATATCATTAAACTAAGACAATTTTGAGTATTGGTTTAGGATATACTTGAAAGTATATTGATGCGTAGTCATACCAATTTCACATGATATTCAATGAATTGAGTATTGGACTTATCCCAACAATATGATTTAAATTTATTGTGAGAATCATATTTAATAGTTATCCTCAGACTTGAGATACCAGATAAGTGTCATGGATGTAGTGCATTTTGTGGAGCAATCTACCGCTTACCGTAATTGGAAGTCATAAGGGTTGTTTTCAGAATGTTGCAAAGTTCATGGGTTATTCTTGTAGTCAAGAGAGAATTCGCTCCTTCTGATTTGTTCAGAAGTTTAATACTGCTGGGCCCCTCGTAGGGTTGACAAAATGTTTGCGTGGCCACGCCCAAAGTCTATCTGGAATACGTTCAGATGTTTTGGTAATTTTGTTCAATCATAAAGAGACGAGAAACAGAATTTAATAAAGAACCTCACATCTTTATTAATGTAGTATTAGAGGCGAAAGGATAATAATAATGATGAATCATTAAAGGTTTTCCAGGAAACCTAGCTCAGGTCGAACTAGGGGCATTGGAGTGTTGCAAGACGCTAACCATTGTCATTTTACTATTAATAGATATACGAGTGGGAGCTGTTAAAAGTTACGTATAAATATTAATTAGTAAATGTCTAGTATCGAACCCGAGACCTCGGGATTGCACACTTTACAAACAAGAATAATGTAAATAAATATATATATGTTAAATGTATCGTATATATATATTTATAAACACTTAAGGGACTAAATAATCATTAATATTAAACGTAAGTATTAATTATTATTAAGGGATAAGAGAACGAGGACTAGAGTGTAACTTGGGAGTCAAGAAGGATCTAGAAACACCCCAAGGGTGCCTAGGCCGGTCGAAGCCCACACCATGGGTCGATCCACCCTTGCTTGTGCTCCAAGGAATCACCTAGTATATATATACAAGGCCAAGGATTAGGGTTTCACATCTCTTGTGCACACACACAAAACCCTAAAGTTTTCTTCTCCTTGTTTCTTCTCTTGGTCGATCGATCCTCACTCCCATAAGGGTTTTAGGATCGAAATTTTCATAAGCAAATTAAGTGTTTTGTTTACTTGCATCAAACCTTTATTCGTTGGTAGTTTGTGTGTACAAGAACGAGGTAATTACTTACTTTAGTAATTATCAAGAGATCGATAAACAAAACGGTAAGGGGTTTATCATTGATCTAATTGTACAAGAATCAAGGTTTATTTGAAGTGCATCGGGTATGTTTTCTATTTATGTTTTAGTTAATCTTTATACGTGTTATTACTTGATCCTAGCTTCCGCAATATGTGTACTTTGATTGTCAAACTCTAACACAAGATTTCTCCTTTTCTAAGTATACCAACTTCTACTGAATCTTTTTTTCTAATCTTTGTTTTTTAGGAAAATTTAAGATTTGGGTTTTCTAATTTGACTTATTTTTTCAATTGGGTTGTTTATATATCTGAATTTAAAGCGAGTTTTTGTGCTTTATTTCAGTTTTTACCCGTAGAGTGAGCGGCGAAATTTGCTTTCTTTCTTTTTTTAGTAAGTTTTTGTTTTTGTGAATTTTTGATTGTTAAATCAATGGCTAGTGGGAAATCAAAACAGATGGACTTTGATCATCAAATGGGTGGTTTTGATGACACAAGAGAATGGAAGCAAGTTTTTGATGAAGCTTCCATGTCTCATACACATTCAAACACACACACTAGACCTTTGAAAAAAGTTAAAAGCCCTGAACATCAATCTTCTTCTTCTTCATCTTCTTCTAATTCTTATAAGTTATTTCCATTCGCATTTGATGGAAATAATCAACAAACAATAGAATCTTTACAACAATATAGGGCGAATTCGGCTTATATGAATCATCCTATGCCTTCATATCCACAACCACAACCACAACAACCACCAAACCCTCAAATGATTTCTTTTAATCAGCCACCAGTTATTCATCACAATTTCGGGTTCCCGCCATATTTTTCAGGCGAGAACTCGGGTTTATCACAACAACAATTGCATAGTTATTGGAATGATACATTGAGTCCTAGAGGTAGAATGATGATGATGAATAAAATGAGACCTCAAATTCAACCAATTCATACTACTAAGTTATATAGAGGTGTGAGGCAAAGGCATTGGGGGAAATGGGTCGCGGAAATCCGTCTTCCGCGTAATAGAACCCGTTTATGGCTAGGTACATTTGATACCGCGGAAGACGCGGCTATGGCTTATGACCGTGAAGCATTTAAATTGCGTGGGGAGAATGCTAGACTTAATTTCCCGGAGCGGTTTCTAGGGAAAAATAAGATAGAAAGTGTTGAGAATTCGGGCCAAGATTCGTCATCTTCATCTCCACCTGCTACGGAAATGGTGAAAGACGATACCGAGAAGGTGGAGTCGAAGGAAATTGTGACTGAGAATGACGAGCATGAAACAACAGAAGAGAATTCGGATCCAGCATGGGGAGAAATGGCTGAGAGTTGGTATAATTCTGGGTGGGGGCCTGGGAGTGCTAATTGGGACTCACTTGATTCGAACAATAGTTTAATGCTTCCTTCGAGTTTTAATCTAGAAAACATTCAAGAACACAAAGAACATCAGGAACAGGAGCATGGGACTTATGATTTTTCCTTTGATTCACAAGTAAATCCTTTCTTTTGGAAGGATGAAGCTTGATTTCTAGTAGTGGAAATGTGGCTGCATATTTTAAGCCTTATTCCTACAGATATTAGTAGCTGAATTTTAATTAAATTTGTAGTAAGAAAGGGGAAGAAAACATTGAGACAGTTTTGTGATCTCTTTGTTGTAGAGTGTCCCCTCAATCTTCATCATTAGCAGGATCTGTTTTTTTGATCTTCATTTGATGCAAGATTAGTTTGTTTTTTTCTTCTTTAGCAATCCTATGTACTTTTGTTTGTGTATGATACTATTGTAGTATTAATGTAGTAAAACTAGCGTTAAAATGTTCGTGCGTTGCTTGCGACATTGTATTGTTTGCTCTGTTTTAAAAATCGGTCAAGGCGGCCGATTAATCCTCGCATAATCGCTTATTGCTTACTAAGCGTCTTGATTTATCATAATCACCCTATTTAATCGGTTTGGTCAAAGATCGCTTAAAAATCGGTCAACAGACCGATTAATCGGACAAAATCGGTCTAATCGGATTAATCGGACAAGATCGCTTAAAAATTGGTCAACAGAATCGCTTAAAAATCAGACAAAATCACTTAAAAATCGGTCAACAAACCGATTAATCGGACAAAATCGATCAAAGAACCCTTAAAAATGGTTAACAAACCGAGTAATATCTATATTTGACTTCGAACTTTAAAAAATTATGCATTATGTTTATATTTGAACACTTGGAATATTTGAACTTTAATGCACTATGCTTATCTCATATGTATAATATAATATAATATTTAAAATTACAATTTTATGCATAAAAATTCCAATCCGATTAATCCCTGCCTAACCGATTAATCGTTAGGCCCTACCCGACCGCCTCACTAGCGCCTAGCGATTTTTACAACCTTGATTGTTTGTGATAAAACTTTTATTATATAATCCATACAAATCATTTAGTTACTTTACTTTTTTGAGACTAAGTTGTAGAATAACAATGTATTTTTCAAATGTGACGATTTGATATGTGAAATTTAAAAAACTTATGTAAATTTAATGAATTTTAATAAGTGTTTCAACTTGATACATGATGACGACATGTTATACCTGAAAGTCTGACACGTGACACCATTTACAGTGACACCTTATCATCACGTACCAAAGTAAAACACTTATAAAAGTTTGTTACATTTACACAACTTTTTTAAAGTTTACGCACCTGATGACGTAATAATACGGATAGCAGGCTTACTGGACCTAGATCGTATTATACGCAATGAGGCTCTAGCCCAAAACAACCAGAACACCGGGCTCCGACCCAATAAACAAACAAACCGGATATGACTAAAAGCCCAAGCCACGAGCATGGCACAGTCCGGACATACAACGGACGCGGACTATCTAAGCGACACTTCCGAAGTAAGCTTACGGACCAGCCCCCGGCCCGAAAGATGACCCGCGTCCACAATCATCGGTTAAGCTTCGGATCCTTGCCCGACATGGGTCCCACACCGGCCATTACAGCAATATGCGAAATACCAGGAACCCTAGTATTTCAACCACCTATAAAAGGTAACCTTGGTACACACACGCGAGGTATGACTTTCTCACTCATCCCAATACACAAATATTTCTTTGACAACATGAGTACTTACTCTCACGTCGGAGCTTAATCATGGGGTCCGTCCCCACGGTAAGGCTAACGGTTTACCTTTGTTTGTGCAGGGAATACAACTCATTACTTGGATTAGTGCATAAACCACAAAGCGGACGATCCACCAAGGATGGCCCACACCGAACTAAGCCCAACTCTAACCCATCCAGACTTTTTGCACTAACAGTACCAAATCGTTATATTTGTAAAGTACATTGCTATTCTTCAACCTAATCACTACTTTTTCACACAAAAAATATTTCATATGTTTATATAACGAGGATCTCAACTCGCGCGTTATGGCGGAATGATTACATACATTAGTGTTGTAGTTGTTAGAAGAGTATATTTTTTTTTCTAAATCAAAGTCGGTATTCATGCGTTAACTGTACTTGTTACTGTAACGATACAACGTTGTCCAAAGAAAGATAAAATAATTGTTATTGAATTATTGAACAACGTATTTTATAAGTAAGATACATATAAAGTTACACAAAATCGTTTTCATCTCTTTTCAGCTTTGCTGATTTGCTGCTAATATTATCTTCGAGGATTAATTTTTTGGCGTCTTGATATTCTGGTTGATCTAGTGGTGATAGTGTCCCTGAAAGAGAGAATGTTAAGTACTAAATATTGACATTAGGAGGCAAGTGTCACACCCCAAAAATGGGTCGCATCAGAATAGTAACCGGGGCATGACGTTCATGGTACAAAGGTACAGTTATATCGAACGACCTACGTGAGTCGTTTGAAAATACTTCGTTTGATTCATTTAAACATAAGAGAGTTTACAAATGAAAGGTCCCAAATGTTTTTCCCAAAAGCAACGCTAAATAAGTTTTTGGTACGAATCAAACGAATAAGTAATGCAGGAAATCTCCGTGTGACGCAACTGCAACAGTGACTCGAATGCTCATGCTCCACATAATGCCAATCAAAAATCTTGTACCTGTGAATACATGCTAAAAGTGTCAACTAAAAAGTTGGTGAGTTCATAGGTTTTAGTAATAAAATCATTCGTTCGGACCACAAGGTTTACGATTTAGCCACAAAAGGTACACATATTGCCCTAAGCCCGTGAACCGAAACCCAATGTAATAGCTTTACTATCAAGCACAATTTTTGCCCCAAACAAGTGTTAGCCAAACACTTATTCCAAAGATAATACAAATGATATGCGTCCGTGTACCAGGTTGGAGCGACCAACTCGGACGGGGGTGTCAACCTAACAGATCTATCCACAACACTTACGCTTACATAAGTAATTAACGGTTTACTAAAATCTGGGGATTTTATGGCTAATCTCGTACTTATGCAATGTGTAAGGTATTTTGTATTTATGTCCGAATGTAAAAACAAACATAGTTATCTCAGCCCAAAGTATTTGAAAACAAGTATAAACAATGTCAAAGTGGCGCTATGAAACTCACCTTAAGTAGTAAGAGCATGAGCAATGGATCAAGTCATTAAATACTTGAAGCATTTAATGCAATTAATGAATTGAGGCATCAAGAGAGAAAGCTTTTAACAAAGACTTGATGCAATGAATGCAATTAATGAATTGGTTGGATTTGAAGAGGTTACTTATAGGTTGAAGAGAAGAAATGAGATCGTAAAGAGAGTCATAGATCAACATATAACTAATGGGAATTGCACCACATCATGCTTCAAGTTATGGCATGTACACAACATTATGATGATTCCGATAACTTGCAACCATCATGGGAGAGAAGTAATGTACATAGGGACTTATCGGATCAATGAAAAAGGGCTATAGGCATATACACCATTGATTTTTCTGGTAGGTTAGCCGGGTATTATTGTTTCATCTTTTGTTATTTGGTTGTTTGAGGGGAATGTGCTTAAATAATGTGTACATCGGGGCTTATTTACCAACTTGGACGCAGTCTATGTGAGTTATGATCCTTATTCCGATGCCATATAAAGACTATTGATATTTGCGCAGAATTGGAATAAATTTCTTCAAGCTTCAGAGTTTATATTATACAGTTTGTTAGTTTGAGATGGAGCAAGTAAAAGAAATTGCTTACTATTTAGAAGGGGGTAATAACCTAACTAGATCACTATAGTGGTTTGTCTGCAAGTAATACAAGCAAGCTGATGATGATGTACGAAGATAAAGAGCTGCGAAGACGTTCTCAGAGGCTATTGGAGTAAACAAAATTGTTATTTATGTTGTAATTTACCTGTAAGGAATCATTGTAACTGTGGAAAACTAGAAAGGGGGTTGAATAGTTTACCGCATTTTAACTTGATTATCTTTTAAAACTTTACGTTTGTTTAAAGATATAAGCACAACTTTACTTGTTTAATTCTCTGAAAAGCTTTACGTGTGATTAACAATTCTAACTAAAGACAATATATAATAAGCAAAGACAAAGAAAGAAACGATCAAACCACAACACGATTGTTTATCGTGGTTCGGCTACAAGGACTCTTTTTCCTTGCCCTACATCCACGCCTCGAGTTTCCAACTCGAGAGTTATAAGCACTAATCAACAAGCTCCTTTCCAGGTGGAGAAACCTTTACAACGTCGCTTACACTTTTACCAACACTAAGCTAGATGTCGAGTTCTTTTACAAGGGTACAACCACTCCCATCGTCGCTTACACTTTTACCGACACTAAGCTAGATGTCGAGTTCTTTACCAAGGGTACAACCACTCCAGTTAGTTCTTTTACAAGGGTACAACAACTCCCGACACACTATGTATTTTGAGGCCTAAAATACTAACTGATCACTTCTACACATACGATACAAATGAAGTATAAACTACCAAAGCTTATACATAACAAAGCTAACAAGTCTTGCAACTTTAGAGTTGAAACTTGTAGCTTCTTGGATGAGCTTGTGAAGTCCCTTGCTACATAAGAGGATCACACAAGTCAAATGTTACTGAGTTAGTTGAGAGAATATATAAAAATATATGTCCTAAAGTGATGACTCAAAACAAACAAGTGGCTTGGTATTTATAGCTAAACAAACAGCAGGTCTGGCGGAACCCTCAGATGGGTTCCACCCGTGTACCCCAGGGTTCCGCCAGACTTGCAATAGGTTTTGCAATAAATCATTCAAACCAACCAAAGTCACATCAACAACAACTAGTCAAACACATTGAATCCACTTTAGAAAGCTTCCAAAAATGTGTAAGATGTTATGGCAAGTCAAATACACAAGCTTGCCATAAATGTATGATGTGACAAGACACTTTCTGATTAAAGAAATAAAAACAATGTTTTGTTTAAAAGGAAATGTAAACCTTAGTTAAACAAGACTTAAACACTAAAGTGATGATTTTCTATTAGCTAAAGTTCATACTTTGTCATTAACAAAACTTAGCAAAGATCGTAAAATATAAATAACGTTTTTAGGCGATATTTGTATTAACAATCTCCCCCTTTTTGTTGATGACAAAACATAAACTTTATTTATAAGTAATCCACTAGTTTTAGTGTTAAGTCTTATAAATTTAATATTAAAACTTGTTTTTGCTAAAACGATGTGACATGCAAGAGTTAGGAAAAGAAATGAGAACAAATTTATAACAAGTTTATATATAAATTCTCCCCTTTTTTGTCGAAACAAAAAGAAGAGTAGCAAAGCGGAAGTATGCACTTGCTCCCCCTTGGAAGATACTCCCCCTAAATGGAGTGCCAATAGAGGAGACATGGATTTTGAACCTACAAGAAAAAATGTTAGTTGCCGCACAAGACAAGTCATGAAAGCATTTCATGTCTAAAACACAACTGAGAGTTGCGAAGCGGAATAATGCAATACTCATGCTCCCCCTTGAATATTACTCCCCTAAATGGAGTATCAAGGAAAGAAAACATGGATAATGATCCTACAAAAAGAAAGATTAGTTTCTAAAACACAAGATATATGTATGCTACCATAGCGAGGTATAGTTTACTCATTATACCTAAATGGTCAACAAACAATGCAAACCTTGTAGTAGAATGAAATTCATTTTATGTAAAATTTTGACTCTTAGAAAGTCAAAGACAAGAAATTAGGACGACAACATCCTACTTCTTAAAAATAAAGAAAAACTAAAAATAAACTAAGAACATAAAATGCTACTAGGAAATCATCATTTTCCTTAATGAGAAACATTTTCCAAAAACAAGGCTAAGGTTGTTTAAGGATGAAAATGTGTGTTGGAGGTTGTAGCGGGCTTTATTTTGAAGGTTGAGAAGGTGACACAGTTTTGGTTTGTTGGTTTAATGGGGAAACATTTTCCAAAAGAAATGGTTTTGTTTCATTTTGGAGACTCTAAAGTTGAGGTGGGTGAGACAAGGATTGTAGACGGTCCAAAATGTGGTTTAGTATAAACCTCATTTCTTCGGATAGCTCGCGAATTTTCGTTCGACACCTTTCACTAATGTGAGTGGTTCTTTCGCAATGTCCGCAATCATGACGGGGAAAGTTTGGTGGAAAAGAGGTTTGATTTGTTGGTAGTGGATGGTTTGAACTTGAAGGAGCAAATGTGGATGGTTGAGAGGTGTTTTTGGTTCCTTCACTAGATGAGTGTAGCGTTGTTTGTAAAACCATAATATGGTTGATTTGAGAGTCAACCATATGTTTGAAGGCATGAAGGTGGTTTAAATGAGTGTTAATCTCATCATTAATGTTTGGAGATGGAGATTCAAAGTGATGGGAATGCTCTTGTGGTGGTTGTTGTTGTTGTTGTGGTTGTTGGTTTTGAACAAAATGGCGGAAGCTTGGTTCTCCGGAAGGATTACCATGAAGGTCTTTGTAAATTGGGTGAAACACAAATGATTGTGAGTGTGTATGACCTTGATCATTTGGAAAAATTGATGGTCTAGCATAACGGTAAGCCAACCGTTCTACCAATGATGGTTGATGGGGTTCATCATCTAATTGCTCACTAGGTTGTTGTTGGGTTTCCATTTGAGCAATGGTGTCAAAGAGTGACAAGGATGGTGGGCTTGATGATTTAGGTGATATATCTTCTAATGTTTCAAAATAGGGTAGTGGTGATGTTGGTGGTGTATGGAAAAGTTCCATTGGTGTAAGTGTTGGTGATTGAGGTGATGTAGTTCTTGATGGTTGAGTTTGTTGAGAAGGTGATGTTGAATCACTTAAAGGTCTAGTTAGTGGCGGAATAGTGGCTATGTTGGTGTTGCAATGTGTTGGAGAGGGTGTTGGAGTAGCAAGATTAAGCAAATCTTGAATAGTTATCACATTGCTATTGCAAGGTGTTGAGGTAGTAAGGTTAAGGAAATCTTGGATAGGTTAAGAAATGTTAAGTGAAGCATCACTTGAAGATGATGAGCTTGACTTGACGGTTTTGTTGAAGCAACAAGGTTTAACACTAATCCTAGTGGTTTTTGCCAAGGATTTTGATGACTCGGATGAGGTGTTGGATTTAGTCATTTCAAAGGTGTGGTTTTGAGGTTTTGAGAGAAGAAATTTTGATGGTGATGGTGTGATTTGAATTGTTGCAAAACTTTCAAATTTATAGGGTGGAAGAGATGTTGAAATGGGTGTTTGGATTTGATGTTCTACCATACAAAGATTGAGGTTTCAAATGATTTAGAAAATTTTCATGAACATGTCAAATCATTGGATGTCAATCCAATGGAATTGGGTGGAGTGAAAGACCAACATATGCACTCAATGCTTTGTGATCATGGGAAGTGATTTTGTTGAAAATGTTCCAATGGTTTGAAGGATCCTTTAAAAGGGTTCCTTGGGTTAGTTATGTTTGAATTTGAATTTTTGGCGGGAAGTGACTTCCTAATTGTTTTAGTGAGTGAGACTTGTCCTAATATGGTTATTGGAGGTAAGGGAAGATGTTTCTCACTAAAGATAATGGTTTGACACTTTACAAGTTTTGAACTTAAGAAAAAAAATGACAAAAATTTTCTGCAGGTGACTGGCGGAACCCTCGCGAAACACAGGCGGAACCCTGTTTTGGGTTCCGTCTGGTCCGTTGGGCCATTTCTGGGTTGCCCAGAAATTTCACTGGCGGAACCCATTTGAGGGTGCCGCCAGATCCGCCAGGTCTGAAAAACAAGACAGTCCACTAATTTGACCCGCGAGACGATTTTCAAATTTTTTGAAAACTCTTAAAAATGAAAATTTATTATATGTCTGATTAGGAAATGCAAAAATTGGGCATATAGACATTCATATCATAGGACTTTGACCGGGGGCTAGCGATTTTCACTAAACTTAGTGAAATTTACCATAAGCATAAAAATTGACAAACACCTCAAATATTGTCATTATGCATAAAGGCTCATACAAAACATAATCCGACAAACGAATAAAGTATGAACATGAAAAACAATACAAATCACATAGTTTAACACATACAAAGTTCTAAAACCTTCATAAGCCAAACACTCCTTAATCACGCATCTCACAACCGGTCTATCTTCTTATTGAGCTTACTTAGGTACCTTCCAAAGCACTTGAAAATTCTTTTGGTTTGCTTGAATTCTTCAGATGCATTGCCAATGACGGGGAGTTCTTGAAGGTAGTCTAAAGGGGGTAACTTAGAGTTAGGAAGTTTATCGTCCTCGCTCATGTCGGATGATGGTGAAGGTGAGCGAGTACGTTTGCCCTTAGCTTTGAAGACTCGTTTATCACTTAGAGGGACGAAAATGTGAGGAACAAGAGAATAGTCAAGGCACATTCCCTTATCGTTGGGTGGAATGGGTGAGATTGCTCTAAAGAGGCGGGTGAGAAGCATTCCATAAGGAAGAGCGGTTGTTCCTACCAAGGGTATGTCGGCCATTCTTTTGGCGAGGTAATAGGCTAAGTTAAAAGGTTGACCGGTGGAAATGCTATAGAGCATGTAGCTGAGACATGTGTTGACATGATCTCTATTTCCTATGGAACTTATAACGTTGGCACTAAGAATTTCTTCCCATTTCTTAAATTGTGGTTTGAGCTCATTGATTTCCATACCAAAAGGGTCCTTATCTACCTCGTTACCCGAACGATTCTTCCTAGTTGTTGAGGTTCTAACAAATAGATGCTCACGAGTTGCTTCCTTATTTGCAAGAGGATTGTCGTATGGATGAAAACGCTCAATGGAGTCAAGACTAGAAAGAGGCCATTTATCCGTGTAGAGACATGTACCAACATTAGGGACACCAAGAATTGTTGCAAAATCTTTCAAGGATATGATGTTTGGTATTTGATTGATTTTAAAGGTTAGTGAGAATTCACCATCGTCATCGAAGAAAAGGCTTAAGGTTGCATAGAATTCTAAGATGAACCTAGGGCAAATTTCCTCATCGATGTCTAGGAGGCAATCAAAGTTGATTGCGGCAAAGTTTTGGCGAATGGATGTTCCCTCTAGGAAGGATGGATCAATGGTTCTTCCTTCATGAACATAGCGTTTTCTAGACTCTTAAAGGTTTCAACTTGATCTTTAGTAAGACGTTTGGTCCTATGGTGTTTGGGTAAGTAATTACGAGTTTCTTTGTGATCGGAGAATGTTGCGGGAGGCATGTTGATTCCTAGAAAACACAAAGTTTAAGTTCAAATTAATGACTTTTATAATGTGAATGTTCTAATGTGTGCCTATATGAAAACACTGTAGAGGTGCGGTTATCTTGACTCATTTTGATGCTTAAAACGTTTTGTAATGCAAGTTTTGTTACATAACAAAAGATAACCCAAACGCTCCTTAATTCAATATAGCTTCGTTTGAATGTACCCGAAAACACATATTAGTTATGTATTTCCTTTAGCATTCAAGAGACATTATGCAAGTGATGTTTCAATGACGTTTTTCATTTGTTTTAACAATGTGGTGAAAGATGGTGTTCTAGTGACTTTTAAATGTCAATGAACTTGGTGTGTTTGGTAAATCAAGATAATAACAAAAAGGATACAATTCCTAACTAATGAAATTTTTTATTAGTTCACACCCAAGGTTTTTCATGAATCAACAATTTTATGCATAAACCCTAAGATTCTAGTTAATGTATGTAGATGAGAGTGATAGATTTTGATTGAAAATGCAATTATGATAAGAATACTTACAAAGTTTATTGGATTGGAAGAGATTTAAGCGAGAGCCTTAATTTTCGTGTGGTAAGGTGTTTATGAGTGAGGAATGGCTGTTGGTAAGTTGGAGTTGTGAGTAAAGAGGTGTTTGGTTTTGAAATTAAAATAAAACATGCTGCAGATTTGACGGACCAGGCGCAACCAAAGGGAGGGTTTCGCCCGTATGGTCTCAGGGTTCCGTGGGTGCTGCAGAGAAAAAAATTAAAAAGGTTTTGTCTTGATTTTCATGGTTTAATCCTAGTGTTCAAAACTTAAGGTTTTAAGTCTTATGAGCCTCTACCTAAGTCTAGGGATGATGAATGCTTCTCATTCAAGAGGTTACTTGAAAACGTTGACAGAATGGTTAACGTATAAGACTTTCTTAGTTAAGATATTCCTCAATGAACATTTTTACCAAGGTGATGATGACGAATCACAATATGTCAATTAAGAACACAATGGATTGGATTGTCGCCGAAGTCGATGCTTCCTTTGTTGAAGGGATAACAATGTTGATAAAATGAATTCCGTTGTTGACACGAATTTGCTTGTTCAAGCGGAGCTTGTTGATGTGCTTCTCCATCCGATACTAATTTGAGAACCTTAAGCGTTTTGGAGAATCATTTGGTAAGTAAGTATAAAAGTGCAAGTACCACTTGGGCTTTTCTTATCAACTTATTACCGACATAATTTCATTTGGCATACACTATGGTTTCTATTCCCATTCTTTTGGGATACCATAATCCTAGTTGTGTAGTACCTTATGATGAATCCAAACAAGCTCTTTCGAAAGAGTTGTTTTAGGATCTTCTCTAAAAAGAGCGAGCACATAGACAAGCACTAAACATAATGTTGGATTTATTTGTTGTGAGAACAAGTATACTTCCAAACATTTCTCTATATTTAGTTTTACCTACGGATTTACTAATCTCATTCTTGATAAGTCATTAAGGACTTAATCATTGTGAAAATGTGAATAACTAGGAATGTCTTTGAGTGATTATCCCTTGCTTTTGGAGCTTTCTTAGAAATTTTTTATTTCATAGATTTACATTAATTTCTACTTTGAAAGATCCATTTTATTTTAATGGTTGCTTTACTCTAATGTCCAAAAACACTTTTTATCAAATTTGTTTTAATCACAACTATGACTTGTGAATCAAATTTTTATGACCTTGTCAATATTACTTGACTCAATGTTTGACACAGGACGAAAGGATGTTGTTTTTCAATTTTAATAGTTCATCTTCCTTGTTATTGATCTTGGCTTACTTGTCTTATCAATGTTGGACTTTCGACTAAGTCATCATCTACCAAAGATGATATCTTAGAAGGAGGTGATCTTTCATTGAATGTTAAATTCAATGATCCCTCGACTCTTTGAGTTTATTTACTTAAAACACTATGAGTGTAAGTGTCTAAGAAATGCAACATCATAAGAGTATGGGTCGAATTTGATGTGCAAGTCCTAGATGTTTATAAATCATTTTCTTCCACTCATCCTAATGAATTCAAATGATTTAGTTATCTTTGTGTGTCTTATATGAAACTTTTAAACAAAAGAATGGTTGAATTTAAGACACAATTGAAAATGTAAGGTATAATGTCAAAAGACGTTGTACTACAAGTATCTATGAAATGTTGTGGTTTTGCTAGATTTGCAAGTATCACAAAAGTGTTGGTTGTCTCATCACTTAGGAGATTCTTAGTTAGCTCACTTGTAGACAAGTATTAAGTAAGACTCACTCAAGAGTTACTCGTGTCTTTTCCTGAAGGTTAAAAGAAGTAAAACACCTTATATCTCCTACTAAAAGTAGTGTCTAAATCCTTTAATCACAAAGGATCTAATCCTTATTGTTACTTACACAACATAACCATTTTAGAGTAAAAACTACTAGTATCACCCATGACAGAACTTAATATTAATCAACATGAAACACTGAAAGGTAAGTTGAAGAGACGTGTACCTTTTAAGCTCCATAGATTAGCCATCAAGAAGATAATCATTAAGCAAATAATCTTGACTCGTAGAAAAGTTAAACTCAAATACTTATGAATCCAAGGAGGTTAGACAAACACATAAAAAATATTTGAACATGATATATTTATCCTTTTATCATGAACTCCTACTAGAGATAGAATTACTCCTACAATTCTCTCTTAGGTTTCACAAACACAACTTGCTTTGTTTTACTTGTTTATGGTTCATTAGAGTTAAATCCTAATCCGGTTCTATCTCTAAATGACTTTTGACTCTTCAAACAACATTCAAGAGCTTTTGAACTTTCTTCAAATTTAGCAAGCATTTTTCCTTTTTCATTTTGTATTTGAATTTCATGTTTATAATCTAGACATAATTTGCATTCTAAATCAATTTCAACATGACTCTCAAGTCTAGACATCTTATCTTCTAACATGATTTCATTTTCAAAATTATTTACACAAGATTTTGAAGGTTCATTGTTAAAGATAGTTTTTAGGTCCATGTTGCATAAAAGTTTAGACTTATTTTCTAGTTTAGAAAATTCTAGGATAAATGTGTCAAAGCCAAAGTGTTTGGTTTCAAAATGTACCTTGCTTGATGTTTTATCTAGTTGAGAATCACAAGCCGGATGGTTGACTTCATCTTCATCCGTGTTATTCAATGAATCGTAAGCAAGTCCACTAAGAGCACGACATGAGTAATCATCTTCACTTACACCTTCATTTAAAACATTTAAACTAGTAGCACATGTATTTATCTCAACTAAATGTCTATCTATTAATTTTTCAAAGACTTCTAATTCATATGTGAGATCAAGTTGATCATCTTTGACTTGACATATTTCTTGATGAAAGTTTAACATATTTTTCCAAATATCATTAGCCGTTTGACAAAAATACACTCTTTCATATTCGGTACTTGATAAAGCTTTATAAATCATTATCTTAGCTTTAGTATTTTTATCAAGTTTAGGATAGTCATCTTGGTTTTCAAAACTTGTTTTCGTTGGTTTGAAATCACCAATAGAAATAATATGCCAAAGATCTTGATCAATTGATTTCACATAGTTTTCAAATTTACTTTTCCATTCAAGGAATTTTTCTTTTTCAAATAGCGGTGGGTTTTGAATAGGTTGTCCTTCTTTGAGATTTTCAAAATCCATTGATCGATCCAAGTTTTAAAATACACTATATTTTAAAGATCTTGAGTAACGTAGCTCCTGATGCCAATTGTGGAAAACTAGAAAGGGGGTTGAATAGTTTACCGCATTTTAACTTGATTATCTTTTAAAACTTTACGTTTGTTTAAAGATATAAGCACAACTTTACTTGTTTAATTCTTTGAAAAGCTTTACGTGTGATTAACAATTCTAACTAAAGACAATATGTAATAAGCAAAGACAAAGAAAGAAACGATCAAACCACAACACGATTATTTATCGTGGTTCAGCTACAAGTACTCTTTTTCCTTGCCCTACATCCACGCCCCGAGTTTCCAACTCGAGAGTTATAAGCACTAATCAACAAGCTCCTTTCACGGTGGAGAAATCTTTACAACGTCGCTTACACTTTTACCGACACTAAGCTAGATGTCGAGTTCTTTTACAAGGGTACAACCACTCCCATCGTCGCTTACACTTTTACCGACACTAAGCTAGATGTCGAGTTCTTTACCAAGGGTACAACCACTCCCGTTTGTTCTTTTTCAATGGTACAACAACTCCCGACACACTATGTATTTTGAGGCCTAAAATACTAACCGATCACTTCTACACATACGATACAAATGAAGTATAAACTACCAAAGCTTATACATAACAAAGCTAACAAGTCTTGCAACTTTAGAGTTGAAACTTGTAACTTCTTGGATGAGCTTGTGAAGTCCCTTGCTACATAAGAGGATCACACAAGTCAAATGTTACTGAGTTAGTTGAGAGAGTATATAAAAATATATGTCCTAAAGTGATGACTCAAAACAAACAAGTGGCTTGGTATTTATAGCAAAACAAACAGCAGGTCTGGCGGATACGGCGGAACCCTCAGATGGGTTACGCCCGTGTACCCCCAGGGTTCCGCCAGGCTTGCAGTAGGTTTTGCAATAAATCATTCAAACCAACCAAAGTCACATCAACAACAACTAGTCAAACACATTGAATCGACTTTGGAAAGCTTCCAAAAATGTGTAAGATGTATGGCGAGTCAAATACACAAGCTTGCCATAAATGTATGATGTGACAAGACACTTTCTAATTAAAGAAATAAAAACAATGTTTTGTTTAAAAGGAAATGTAAACCTTAGTTAAACAAGACTTAAACACTAAAGTGATGATTTGCTATTAGCTAAAGTTCATACTTTGTCATTAACAAAACTTAGCAAAGATCGTAAAATATAAATAACGTTTTTAGGCGATATTTGTATTAACAGTAACCAATTCACATGAGACACCATCTTGGAGGGAGATTGTGTTTGCTAAATTTGTAAAGATGACGTCTTTCACGTGAATTGGACTAGATAACTAGTATGCATATAACGCAGGGACTACTAATGTAATATCTAGAAAGTTATCACTTGTAGAGCCTATAGTAGTACCCCTCATGACTCTCCATGAAGGGTGTATGAAATCATTTGTGTTGAATTCATTTGTTTTAATAAACACATAGTTTTCTTTCACCTTTCTCTTCCTAAAACTTAAACATGTTTTACCTATTTAATCAACCTAGATCTCATGAATCACTTGAAATCTTGATACTTACATAACTCATGTTACCTTTATGTATGCTTTGCAAGTGACTTATAGATAATTGATTTACATGTGTATATATAGTTTCTTTTTTCTTTTTTCTTTTTTTTTCTTTTTTTTTAAATAAATTCATACATTATTTCCATATTCATATCGGTGCAGCAGGCACTTATTAGCCAAACACATGCAGCATAACATGCGTACTATATCGGATTTTAATTTTGTCACAATGCTTTGGACATAAAATATGTTGGAATTGATCTATTCTTTTATCTTATCCTTTAGAACATGCTTTTTATCCCCTTCCCTTTTGGAACGAATCTAATAAGTGGTATCGAATTTAACAACTATATATAAAAGATATTTAATGAATGTACCATGTCATCACTTCTCTATTTTAGTACTATGTGTATAATATTACATTTACAGATAACAATTGTTTCGCATCATATCTATCAAAAGGATTGTAAAACCATGAAATGACTACTGCTATGATTTTTCCGATCCTACCCTCGCGATGTTCCAAACAATCACGGTTTGAAATTCGTAAAAAAAAAAACGTCGTTCAATAAGCGACGTGGCCATTTACGCTTAATATGCTCGGTCCTTTACGATATTCCTCTCCAAGTTAGGATTATCAGAAGGATAAGTTTTTTACTTTCTATTTGTATTTGTGCTTTGTAATATCTATCGACTAAAATATAGTCTAGATGTGTAGAAAGGGCCCGTGAATTGGTACATGCCTAATTTATTTTAATCAACACTTACTAGTTTTCAAATATCATATACCGATCTTCACTATAATCCATACTCTATCGGCAATATGGCATGGAGACTTAAGATACGTATAAAAATGCAAATGAAAGTTTACTATTTGTTGATGGGTAAACGGGTTATTAGACAAAGATGTTACTAAAGTTTGCGTTTGTGTTGTCCTAAGGTAATAAAGTTTCAAAGTTGCCATCCATGTTACTCAAGTTCACGGGTTTGTCAACTGGGTTACTAAAGTTTCAAAGATGTTACACTAAGGATACTCCCAAGGTGGGCAACCGGTTGATAACCGGTTTCTCAACCTGAAACATATTCTACATCAAAGAAGTTACTAAAGTTTGAGAAAAAGTTCATCTAAGTTACTAAAGTTTCAAAACTGTCATCTAAGTTAGTCCTCATTGAGTTAAAATATTTGCATCGTTAGTCCTCATTGACTATTCTTACGGTTTTATCCTTTTTATCCGTTTCGTCCGTTTCTCTCATGTTTTCATAGGTTTTTATCAGTTTTCGTCCGTTTTTATACGTTTTCATCTATTTTCTCATGTTTTTATCCGTTTCGCAAGTCTAGATGTAAAACATCATTTCGGACAACTTTCGTGTTTTACACTTTTGATGATTAAGACCAAAAAGTAGTCAAAATCGTGATTTAAAAACGATACAGAAACAGACAAAAATGTATAAAATAAGACGAAAATGTATAAAATTAGATAAAAACAGATGAAAATGTATGAAAATATATAAAAAATGTATGAAAATGTATAAAAGCGGATTAAAACGTATGAAAATATATAAAAAATGGTCAAATTAACATAAATATAACTTGGATGACAAATATGACAAGTCGCAAGAAGTTGGGTAACCTGGATGACAAAAAATGCATGCCACGTAGGATTTTCACCGGTAACTCTAGGTTACCCAAAACACAGTAACAAATTTAACCGGTCAAATTAAGTTGAGTAATCTGGATGACAACTTTGAAACTTTATTACCTTAGGACAACACAACCGTAAACTTTAGTAACATCTTTGTACAATAACCCTTTGTTGATGTTTATTTAAATGATTTGTTCCAATAATGATCAAAAAGTTTGGAAGTCCTATCAAGGTTTAAGGAATATAGGATTTTGATGTGTGTGATATTTGATGATGTTGTGTAGTTTATGTTGGGTCAATATTCTTTTTCAAAAGGTTTTTTTATGTGTAATGCAATTGTGGTCCTTCTACAAACGGAATGTACCTTAATTAAATACTACTTTCCAAAGTCATAACTTATATATAGAGTAAATTGCAAAAATCGTTTCTCTGGTTTGACTAAATTGCAGGTTTAATCCATATCTATTCAAAAGTGCACTCATTATCCCTGTAAGTAACTTACAAGTGTACAGTTGGTCCCTAACTGGTAACTATAGTTAAATTACCAAACTGCCCTCTTCTTCTTCTTTTTCTCTTTGATCTTTGTGAGGGTATTTAGTCTTTTATTTTTGGTCAGAGACCAAGAGTACACTTGTAAGTTTCTCACAGAGATGACAAGTGCATTTTCGAAAAGATAAAGATTAAATCTGCAATTTGGCCAAATCACAGGGATGATTTTTGCAATTTACTCTTATATATTTTTAGGGTGCGTTTGGTATGCTGCCATGAATGGCAATGGGTATGAGTTTGATAGTAGTGGTGGGTCTCTCACCTATGAAATATCCATACCTAGCTCTATTGATGTATATGGAGTATGGATTATATCAATCATTCATTACCATAGTGGTGGGCCCTCTCATATTAAACAAACACTTTTAATCACTTTTATAGTCATAGTTTCATTCCAATAGTAGGATACCAAACGCACCCTTAAACTCATCTTAAAGCTTCAATTATTGTGGGCTATAAGAAATGATTAAGAAAACTGTGTTATAGATATTTAAATGGTAGTTCTAACACATTTTCGAATACAGTTCTTTAAAGATTAGTTGTACATATTTTAAAAGAAAATTTATTCACTAAGCGATGGAGTGATATTATATAATGTGCGTATATGATTGACGTCAGTTCATGAAATTACAATCAACCAAATTGTTTCTCTTCCAGCCTTGGGCGTGTTTGGACATGTGCTTTCAAAATTAATGCAACTCTATATTAAAATTGGTTTTAGTTGATAATATGTAATTTAATTTTGAAAAGCAGTATTGTTAAAGTGATTTGTTACTCCTACAAAACGAGCATCACAAATTCACAATGTGTGGTACAAAATTATCATGACAACTTTATCTCCTAAAACTCATGTTTTCACTTTTCAGAATTTATAAAACTAACATCAAGACTTGTCAAGGTATGAAAATTTAATTTGTCAAGTACTATGGACAACATTAAATAATCATAACATAAGTTAAGTTCATCCATTTATTAGTATATTCTAAAAGTTTGTTTATAAAATTGACTTAACTAATTGTTTTAATGAAGATTAGATGAAAGTAAACAGACAAGGGGCGGGCCAATCACCGGCCCATGAGATCACTGTTCCATTTTCTTGATTTGACGCCAGGGTTATAATTAATCACATTGTCTGCTAGGATTAAGACTAATTACTTATATTTTTATGGCATGGGTTATAATAACCCCCTATAATTTTATAATGACCCCCCCTATTTTTTTTATTTTTTTTTTAATTTTTTTGATTTTTTTTTATTTTTATAATTTTGTTTATATCAAAAAGCTATAAACCTGAAAATGCGGAACAGAAAATATAAAGTTTAATATGTCAAATGCTTAAAACTGTCAAAAATATGAAACAGAAACTGACAAAAACTGAGCTGCGCCGAAAAAAATAGGGGACAAACAGGGAGAGAAGAGGTCTGCCACCCTTGTCCCCCGTCAATATAGTACAACCCATTTTTATTAGTATTATTTATTAACGTAACGTAAACAAACGTGTTTTACATTTTATACAAACTTGAGGAAGAAATTCAGGTTTTCTTTATTATCATGAAGTGTTCTATTCGCTATGCAAAAAGGTATGATTCGACATGTATAATCTGTAAATATATTTAATTGTTAATATCGTAAATAAATACTCTGACAGCAACAAACAAGAAAAGGTTTTACTTTGCTAGAAGACTTATATCAAGAAAAAAGACTTATATCAAGAAAAGAAGCCTCAATTAGTATCAACAAAACAAAATCTATGGTATAACAATGTTATGTTCGTTGCGGAAGAGAGACTCCAGTTTTTCACAAACCAATAATGTATAGTCTCACAGTTATAGTCACAATATTATATATATATATATATATATATATATATATATATATATATATATATATATATATATATATATATATATATATATAGGTCTTTCAATCGTTTTTTTTAAATGTTATATTAAAGTGACGTCTTACACATATGAGCGACATCACCTCTTACATACCTCAGAAACAACATTGCACAAACGCTTTCTACCTGAAATATATTTATTAGTTACGGAGTCCATCTCAATATTTTTGTCCAACTTTCATTTTTTGGTTTATTTAAAAATAATTGTTCATGCCTAAATATAAGATAGTTGAAATAGTTTAACTTTACTTTACTACTCATAATCAAAATTATTATTTACAAAGTTAAATGAAAAAAACTGAGCGGCTTTTACAAAAATCAATGCATTAATAAATGCGTTTTGTAATCTGTGTATTTTTTAGTGGAGAGACAATATTTTTGAGATGGAAGGAGTATGTTTATCTTATGGGAAGCGATTGACACACTCATAAATTTGGTTGAGACACTCAATGTACAAACAGTTAAAGCAGTTTATATTTATAATACAACTATTTAATACACGTTTAAAGTGTAACCAATCAAATATGTGAGTGTAAATCACATCCTTTATCTTATATAGCAAATGTTCACGCATTACATGGAGTTTGTTAAAATTTTAAAGTAATTTATATTTTATTTGTGGATGTTTCATTAGTATATTACAAATATCTTGAATTATTTAGCTAATTAGATAACTGTAAAGTATGTTATCATCGGTGAATTTTTAATTACATGTTTTGTCATTTACTAATTCTTAATTTCAAATGATTAAGTAGTGACAATGATGCTTGTTAAGAAGCATTATCATTTTATTATTCTTGTTTTAAAATACTAATCCTCCTAAGTCTTTTATCACGAACACAAAAAGAAAGGGAAACTTGCAAACTTGAAACAGAAGATAACAATTATTTACAATTTAACTCAACTTTGTGACATATTGTTAAAAATATGATCTTGAATCTTTCTTGGATCTTGATCAAAACACAATAACAACTATAACGAGCTGCTCTCTATTGTTGCACATACTACACGTTAACCAAGAATGTTAAGATGCTAGTACTTGCTTCATGAAAGAACAAACGAGGCACACGGCTATATTTTTGTTGAATGTTGATCGCAAAACCTTAGGGTTTTGAGGTTGCCGATCGGTTTAGGGAAAAAAGGAGGGGGTGTCGACTTTCTTGTGTGTTTAAGGTTTACAATAGCTAGCAAATAATGACCTCAAGGGTTCATTATATAAAATTCAATAACTTGTAGTCCAAGTTGAACACAAACACCCTCACCCTTTGTATTTTCGGCAGACCTACCACCTACACCCCTTGACTTTCGATTGTTTGGTGTTTACACAATAACCTTGTCCATTACACGTTATTTATTAACTCTAATAAATAGTTAAGTCGTCTAATAGTTTAACTAACGATCGTTATCCATTTTCGTGAAACAATACTTAATGTTGAGGCATCATGATCAAGATCTCTTTATGTTTTAATAATGACAAACAAACCATCGAAACACATAAAATAACAAACGTTATCTCAAAATCGCCGGAACCAATGTTTATTCTTGGCGCGCTACCCGCGCGTCAACACGCGGGTGACGCGCCAGGTGTCTGTATGGTTCCGGGCGAATTTTGAAAGTCGTCCTTCCCCTTACCCGACAAATGTGGATCTTTCAATTCAGGTATGAATATGTTATGTGCTTAATTGAGAACACTCGAAACGAGTTTTGAGACTTGAGAGATCCCACTTTTAGAACACCCATTTACGGGAAAACGCCAACTTATGTTTTCTAACTATTGCCTCTAGCCAAGGCTTTTCTAAACTTAGGGAGTTTATATATTTCACGTAACATCGTGTTGAAGCATCCATATGCTCATATCCCGTGCTTACGTCTTCTCTAAGTACATAACGGGTTTACTCCCTTATTGGTCAAACTAAGTCAAAGGTCACTTTGCGTAAACGCATCTTTTCCCACTTGGGTTATGCTTTACATCAAGGCAAAGCACTTAACTTGTTTGAACCAAGGTATTAGTTAAAAACGTCGAGTCATGGAAAGTCACGAGATATGAAACTATGGATTCTCGACGTTGTGTTACTTAAACTTATAAGCAACCTATGATTTTCTCAACTTATAATCTTAATTGTCTAAACCTTTTCTTCTTAATGACAATTAGATTATGTCTTAATCCTCTCTTAATCCCATTTATACAAAAGACAAAACCAATCATATCCTAATCAAATATTCTCTTACATAATCTCTTACACTCTTACATAATCCCTTACACACTACATCTAAACCATTCATTCCCTTACAACACATCTCATCCCTTCATTTCTAACACATGGGGAATTGTTTGAAACCCTAATAAGGCTCCTCTCATCCAAGCCATTGATTTCAAATTACAACACATCCCAACCCTTCATATTCAACACATGCCAATTGTTTGAATCTCCAAAGAGGCTCTATCTCATCCTAGCCATTGAATTCAAACTAAACTCATCTCAACCATCCATCCAATCTCTCCTATCTATGCCACCACATGTGCTTGATCTCAACCATTGAATTCAAACCAAAACCATCTCAACCATTGATCTCTCCTTTCCCCCCAAGCAAAGCATATTCCTTGGAATATCCTTCTCAACCCTAACCTAGGCATCTTTGATCCTAGCCATCTATTTCAAATGAACTCATCTCAACCATCCACATTCACCACATGCCAAATTGTTTGAAAACCAAGGGAGGCTCCCTTTGATCTCCACCATCCAATTCAAACCATTTCATCTTAACCCTTCATCTCATTCTTCCCCCCAAACATTGGAATATTCCTTGGCATATTCTTTCTCTCTTTTCTATGCCATGTGAGGAGATACACTTCTACCCCTTCCAAATTACCCTATCTACACTTTATACCCTTGGTAATTTGGTTTCTCTTTAAACACTTCACAAAACATTTTCCAAATTGGCTATTTGAGTTGGTAAACCTTAGATTGATTAATGTTAAGGTTTAGTGTGAAGTACAATTGGGGGTTTAGCAAGGATAGGTATTTGTAAGATCCAAACACCCAACACTTGGGAAAAAGTTACAGACGCCTGGCGCGCTGCCCGCGCGTTGACGCGCCGGCCTCGGTAAAATTTCCCAAGTTTGGGTTCTTGGCCTATAAATACCACCCTTGCCTCTTGTATTCCTCACCCCTTGCCATTATTCTTTCTCTCTAGATTCTTTCTCTCTAAACACTCTCAAATCTCTCTATCTCCCTATCTCTAATCTTGTTTTCTTGATTATCACACTAATATCTTTGGAAGAACACATCTACTTGCAAGGGAAGAATCATAAGAACCTAATCCACTCTTATGATTGTGTCGAGGGTCTTCTTTCTTATACCCTTTCTATTACAATCGAGTCTCTAGGTTAGGTTAGGACTTGGTTGAACAAACATATATTCATTCATTCAATTATTTGTAAGTGAAGTCTTGTGTCTTGGTGACCAAGCCTAAATCATTGGGGATCTAGTCAATGTTTGATACTTCCGGGTGGAAGTCTTGGTAGAGATCTTTGTGATCCTTAGGTGAAGTCGAATCGCGAGATTCTTTTGGGTGGTTTCCGAGGGCGGAATACCGTTAGGGAGTAACTCCTTCTTTGTGAGCATCAATATTGGTGAATATTGGTGGAGTGAATTGTAACGGTTTGTAGTCCACTGAAAGGATTATACTAGTGAATAGTATCGGAGTCGCGGATTCGCAACTGGACGTACGGATGGTATAAACCCCCCATCCCGAACCAGTATATATCGTTGTGTTCTTTACTTGCTTTATATACTTAGGTTGTATTTGTGGTTGTTGGATTATTGTACAACCACTAGGAGTTCTCTTTGGCTTAAAGTTTTTAAACATCCAAAAAGCCGAAGAAACCGTATCACCCCCCTCTACGGTTCTATAATTGGTATCAGAGCGGTATACTCAAGTTTTTGAGCGTTAAAGCCTTCCCGAGAAGTCATTTTAAGTCAAAAACTTCTTTCCCAAAAATCTAAAATCCTAACTAAGGTTTTTGGAAAAGTATAGTATAGATCCATGGCTAAAGAGAACTATGTTGAGGGGTGTTCTATGCAAAGACCACCTTTGCTAGAAACCGATTGGTTTTGCTTTTGGAACACACGATTTGAGACCTATGTTAGGTCCAAAGATCTTGATTTATGGGAAATCATCTAAAATGACAACTTTGAGTTTATGGTGGAAGACTCGGAAACAAAGTTGTTGGTGAAAAAGCCACATATGGATCTTAATGATGATGAAAGAAGAAAGCTTGGCAAGAATGATGAAGCCAAGATGTTGATCTATAATGCTCTACCTCGAAGGGAGTTCGAGAGGGTTCATGTTTGCAAGACCGCCAAGGAAATTTAGCACTCTCTCATCATCACTCATCAAGGCAACTCTCAAGTGAAAGATTGCAAGATCGACTTACTCATACAACAATATGAGAAGTTCTCAATCTCGGATGAAGAAACCATTGATAATGGGTACACAAGGTTTAATGTTATTATCACTAGTCTCACGGCTCTTGATCCTAGCTTCTATAACAAGAACCATGTGAGAAAGTTTCTTCGAGCACTTCCGGTAAAGTGGAGGCCAAAGGTGACGGCCATAGAAGAAGCCAAGAATTTGGCGGAACTACCTCTTGACGAACTCATTGGAAATCTCAAAGTCTATGAGATAATTCTTGAGAACGACAAGGCAAGTACCAAAGACAAGAAGGAGAAGGTTAAGTCTTTGGCTCTTAAAGCTAAAGTCACTAGTACTCAAGCTAGTAATGATAGTGATGGTCAAGAGGATAGCAATGAAGAAGATGATATGGATGACGAAGAGTATAATCTCATGGCTAAGAACTTTCGGAGGTTCTTTAGGAAAGGTGGTAACATTGGTAGAAGAAATCGGTTTGGAAACCGAGATAATGGTGGAAGGAACAACTTTGGGGGAAACCGAAGTGGTGATAACAAAGTTGGTGAAAGCTCAAGACGCACACAAGGTTGTTACAATTGCGAAGAAAAGGGTCACTTCATCAATGAATGTCCTAAGCCAAGAGTTAACAAGGCATTCATTGGAGGAGCGTGGAGTGATAGTGAAGATGAAGACCAACCAACAAATGACGCTACGTGTCTTATGGCTCAAGAAAAATTTGAGGTATCTCTAAACCCTTCCTCTTCTAATAACTTAGATATTATCAATTTGCAAAAGGAGAATGAGGAACTAGTTAAGTTTAATGATGATTTTAGAAAAACCCTTGATAGAACTCTCAAAGAAAAACGTCTTCTTGAACTAGAAAATGTTAAATCTAAGGAAAGGGTTTGTGAACTTGAAAGTAATGTAAAAACACTAGAACATTGCAAAGGGATGATTGAACCTTGTAAAAGTTGTGAAGTACTCACACTTGAGGTTAACTCTTTGAATGGAAAAGTGTTGGAACTTCAAAAAGAGTCATTAAGTTTTTCAAAATATAAAAAGAGCACAAACGATTTGGAAGAATTAATATGTCGGCAAAAAGTGTCTCAAGATAAGGGAGGTCTTGGATTTTTTAAACAAGGTACAGCCACTCCTATAAGCCTAACAAAACCAATAACATTTGTAAAGGCTAAAGAAAGCGAGGCTCCAAAAATCCCCGAGGCTGACGCGCCGGCTGACGCGTCAACGCGCCAGGCCTCTGAGGAAAATTGGATCTCCATTAAATAATGACATTAAACCAATTACCCCTCAAGCTCCTCTTGTAAGTACTCGAGGTAACCAAGCTCCGATTGCAAAAAGAGTAAATCCAAAACAATTTTCTAACTCAAGCTCTCGCAATGGACTTGGATACTTACAACCTCGAGTAAATCATAGACCACTTCTGCCTACACCTAATATGAGATCTTCTACCTCATACAACCAAAGACCATCTTTACAAAATAACCAAAGGATAAATTTCTCTAACTATGGTCAAAGGTCTTCTCAATTCCAATACAAAAATTACCAAAGGAGAGACAACTCCTATTCAAACCAAAACTTTTTTAGACCTCAAACATATCATAACTATAGACCAAGTTATCAAACTCAAAATGACTATCAAAACAATCCTTGGTCCGCCTTTTCTAAATTTGGTATTGAGAAATTATGTGACTTACTTCAAGACCCAAGAATGTTTAACTTGGGCACCTTAAATGCTAACCAAAATGGACCCAAGAAGCAATGGGTACCAAAGGCATGAGTTGTACTTTTGTTGTAGGTTTGCCTTAAAAGTGAGCTACAACCGGATGAGTGGGTAGTGGATAGTGGTTGCACTAAACGCATGACCGGGAATAGAAGATTGTTCACATCATACACAGCGTATAATGGCAATCAAGTCATTTTTGGAAGCAAACTTAACGGCAAAATTGTCGGCAAAGGTAATGTCATTCATGACTCCATAGAAATATCCAATGTTGAGCATGTTAGGGGTCTAAGTTTCAATTTGATTAGTGTGAGTCAATTATGTGATGATGATTGTGAGGTCAAATTTACTAAGGTAGATTGCACTATTAGTAAAAATGGTGTTGTGTTAGCAAAAGGTCATAGGAGAAATAACTTATATACATGCAAGTAAGGTGATAACTCTAAGCAACACATATGTCTTACGTCCATGGTGGACAACTCAACGCTTTGGCATAGGAGGTTAGGTCACGCCAATATGAGGTTAGTCCAAAACCTAGCTTCTAACGAGCTAGTACGGAATCTACCAAAGTTGAGCTTTGAAAGGCATTATTGTGACACATGTCTAGGGAGTCAAGGACAAACCAATAATAGGAATAAAAAGGAAGTGACAACTAGTAATGTTTTAGAATTAATTTATTTGGATTTGTATGGTCCATCTCCGATCCAAAGTTATGGAGGAAACTTCTACACTTTAATGATCATAGATGATTATTCAAATTACACTTGGATATTGTTCTTAGAAAACAAGGATGGTGTCTTGAATAAATTCAACATTTTAAGAAAGAAACTTGAAAACCTACTTGATTGTTCAATTGTTTCAATTAAAACAAATCATAGTAGCGAATTTGATAAAATGCAATTTGGAACCTTTTGTGAACAACATGGAATATCTTATAACTTATCGGGCCCATTCACTTCTCAATCGCATGAGATTGTTGAAAGAACACATCGTAAGTTAAGAAAGATGAGTCGTGCAATGCTTGACGAGCAATCCATTCCACAAAAGTTTTGGTGTCATGCCCTAGATACCGCTTGTTACATTTTTAATAGAGTCTACATAAGAAAGGTAATTAATAAAACGCCTTATGAAATACTTAGGAATAGAAAACCATCCCTAGAGTATTTTAGAGTATTTGGTTGCAAAGTATTTATACTTAACACCAAAGAATATCTCACCAAATTCGACCCAAAGTCGTATGAAGGTGTGTTCATAGGATACTCTCAAACTAGTAAAGCATACATAGTGCTTAACAAGGAAACAATGAGGATTGAGGAATCTCTCAATGTGACCTTTGATGAGAGCATGCCCGAGCCTAAATCATCTCCTTCAGTAGAAGATGATGTGATCAATGAACCTTTAGTTCAAGATCAAGAAAGGTCGCCAACATTACAAGTTAATGTTTCAGATGAAGGCAATCCTAAGGAAGTGAGAGAAGCGAGGGGTCATCCTATACAACAAGTCATTGGTGACTTGAATAAAAGGACACTTAGGTCACAAAACAAACAAGTCTAAGTGTTGTCATGACATTTTTCAAAAATCAAATTTGTTTTTGGGATAGGTCTAGATGTTCATGGATAACATGCATCTTAGGAGAACAATCTTTAGGTGCTCTTAGAGCTTATGTGATTAAGGATTATGTGGAGGCATGGATGGAAGACCAAATAAATGTCTTCCAAGAGGAAAGATATGTATCAACTCATTATTCAAACAATGATCGATAATATCCAAGTCTCTACATGTCTATACAATGTGCATTGAACAAGAAAAGTTGACACAATTTATCTTGGTTAATCTCGATAATATTAATCTTGTGATTGCTTCCAAGATTAGATATGATACTCATCACAACTCACACTTGTGTTGAATACCTTGTATCTAGCTCTTCTTGTTCACCTTATGTGAAGAATACATGCTGCATACCCAATTTTAAATAAATAATGTCTCATTGCTTAAAAGTTGATGCATAGCTTAACAATTTATGGTGCATTCTTAATGGTAGGTAGCATATGTATTTTGTCCACATATCACAACTTAATGATCAACTATATCACTCATTGCTCTTTGAATAACTTTTCTCATGATCATGTGATCTAAGCACATTTACCTTTCCTATATATTCTCTTCCTCTTGATCTTCACAATTTGTACACCTAATAAGGAATCTTAGTACTAATTGCCTTAATACCCGTTGGATAATAAGTGTCATCACTCATATCTAAATCCCACTTTACTATTATTTAAGGATTAGAGATCTTGTCTAAGCATTACACCTAAAATCTCAATCTAAGTTAAAAATGAATAACCAACCACTTTCTCCGAACAATGTTCTTGACAATTTCATCCTCCAAAGTAGTGACACTAATTCCTTGAGTGTAAACAATGGAAGTGAAGAAATTGCTAACAACAATGTTGTCCCTCAAGCTACAACCAAGAATGATGGGATATGAAATGGGTGGTTTATGATAAACAACCAACAACAATATCCTAGGATCAACCTTGAAAAACTAATGCAAGATGATGTTTGGAGCAATCCACAAAATGTTCAAGCCACATCACCCCTAACTAGGGGAATTGGTGATGAAGAAGTTTGGGAAAAGATAAGGAAGCCCTTAAGCCCAAAACTTCGTGAAGGCAATCATGCAATTTGTTGCGAAAACACAATTGACATGCTTAATGCTATTAAGGATCATAGAGAAGAAACCCGTAAAATGCTCAAATCTCTTCATGATGGTGTTAAAATGCTTCAAGCATTAGCCTCAAACATGACATGCATTGTGCATCAAGATAGGGGTGTTGACACATGTGAGGACAATCTTGTAGATCACAAGAAATAGTCTCCTTATAACATGTATTGTTTAAGTGTGTTTGTTAGATGCTTTATGTGTATTTTGTGTTTCTTGGATCTCTTGGTACCATGATCTTGTTGTAACTTTAGCTTTCATGCTTTATAATAATAACAAAATCACTTCTCTCAACCTTGTCATGCTCAACTATTGGTTATTGGAGTCATATGGGACAAATACATATATACATAACATTGTGGACTAACCCATGTTTCAAGTCTCCAAATGGTAACCTAACCCATTTTGGAACTTTCACATGTGAGGATTTCTTGTTGGTTACATGTTGTGATTTCTATGTGTAGTTAGGCCACGGCAAAGGTGAGGCTCTTGACCCATGGATCCCCGCCTTGAAACAAGGGGGAGCAATGATCTAGGGGTAGCTATGTTCAAGGGGGAGCACATTAGGGTGCGTATTCAAGCTTTGTTTAGTAGTCCCACCTTTTTTATTCGAAAAAAGGGGGAGAAAGAAAGCAAGAGGCGTGAAGACCATTCAAGATATGTTAAAGGCTTCACCAAATTACAAGGCAAAGGTCAAGACGCAAGCTACACCAAAGGCGTTCTTTGTCTTCGCTAAGTTTGGTAATTTTATTTGCTTTCGGTTTTTATTTGTCATCATCAAAAAGGGGGAGATTGTTGAGGCAACATGATCAAGATCTCTTTATGTTTTAATGATGACAAACAAACCATCGAAACACATAAAATAACAAACGTTAGCTCAAAATCGCCGGAGCCAATGTCTGCTCCTGGTGTGCTGCCCGCGCGTCAACGCGCGAGTGACGCGCCAGGAGTCTGTATGGTTCCAGGCGAATTTTGAAAGTCGGCCTTCCCCTTACTCGACAAATGTGGATCTTTTAATTCAGGTATGAATATGTTATGTGCTTAATTTAGAAAACTCGAAACGAGTTTTGAGACTTGAGAGATCCCACTTTTAGAACACCCATTTACGGGAAAACGTCAACTCATGTTTTCTAACTATTGCCTCTAGCCAAGGATTTTCTAAACTTAGTGAGTTTATATATTTCACGTAACATCGTGTTGAAGCATCCATATGCTCATATCCCGTGCTTACGTCTTCTCTAATTACGTAACGGGTTTACTCCCTTATTGGTCAAACTAAGTCAAAGGTCACTTTCCGTAAACGCATCTTTTCCACTTTGGTTATGCTTTACATCAAGGCAAAGCACTTAACTTGTTTGAACCAAGGTATTAGTTGAAAACGTCGAGTCGTAGAAAGTCATGAGATATGAAACTATGGATTCTCGACGTTGTGTTACTTAAACTTATAAGCAACCTATGATTTTCTCAACTTATAATCTTAATTGTCTAAACCTTTTCTTCTTAATGACAATTACATTATGTCTTAATCCTCTCTTAATCCCATTTATACAAAAGACAAAACCAATCATATCCAATCATATCCTAATCAAATATTCTCTTACACAATCTCTTACACTCTTACATATTCCTTTATACACTACATCTAAACCATTCATTCCCATACAACACATCTCATCCCTTCATTTCTAACACACGGGGAATTTTTTGAAACCCCAATAAGGCTCCTCTCATCCAAGCCATTGATTTCAAATTACAACACATCCCAACCCTTCATATTCAACACATGCCAATTGTTTGAATCTCCAAAGAGGCTCCATCTCATCCTAGCCATTGAATTCAAACTAAACTCATCTCAACCATCCATCCAATCTCTCCTATCTATGCCACCACATGTGCTTGATCTCAACCATTGAATTCAAACCAAAACCATCTCAACCATTGATCTCTCCTTTCCCCCCAAACAAAGCATATTCCTTGGAATATCCTTCTCAACTCTAACCTAGGCATCTTTGATCCTAGCCATCTATTTCAAATGAACTCATCTCAACCATCCACATTTACCACATGCCAAATTGTTTGAAAACCAAGGGAGGCTCCCTTTGATCTCCACCATCCAATTCAAACCATTTCATCTCAACCCTCCATCTCATTCTTCCCCCAAGCATTGGAATATTCTTTGGCATGTTCTTTCTCTCTTTCCTATGCCATGTGGGGAGATACACTTCTACCCCTTCCAAATTACCCTATCTACACTTTATACCCTTGGTAATTTGGTTTCTCTTTAAACACTTCACAAAACATTTTCCAAATTGGCTATTTGAGTTGGTAAACCTTAGACTGATTAATGTTAAGGTTTAGTGTGAAGTACAATTGGGGGTTTAGCAAGGATAGGTATTTGTAAGATCCAAACACCCAACACTTGGGAAAAAGTTACAGACGCCTGGCGCGCTGCCCGCGCGTTGACGCGCGGGTGACGCGCCGGCCTCGGTAAAATTTCCCAAGTTTGGGTTCTTGGCCTATAAATACCACCCTTGCCTCTTGTATTCCTCACCCCTTGCCATTATTCTTTCTCTCTAAATTCTTTCTCTCTAAACACTCTCAAATCTCTCTATCTCCCTATCTTTATTCTTGTGTTCTTGATTATCACACTAATATCTTTGGAAGAACACATCTACTTGCAAGGGAAGAATCACAAGAACCTAATCCACTCTTGTGATTGTGTCGAGGGTCTTCTTTCTTATACCCTTTCTATTACAATCGAGTCTCTAGGTTAGGTTAGGACTTGGTTGAACAAACATATATTCATTCATTAAAATGTTTGTAAGTGAAGTCTTGTGTCTTGGTGTGTAACACCCCCAAAATCATCACGTCAGCGGAAGACTTAAAATGTCAGCGGAAGACTTTTTGGGTGTTACTTCGAGGATCTTTGTCACAATCATAGAAAATGACACAAAAGTGACGCTTTAAAGTTTAATTCATTCAAAATACCAAATATTCGAGACATCAAGATGTTTCATAATTTAAACAACAAGTTTATTTGAAATATGTCAAAATGTTTATTTAAGCCCATGCCGGGTTACAAGCCCACTCCGTGCCTTCAAGTTCCTTCTTATTTAGTTACCTGAGATAAACACATGCTAAAAGTGTCAACACAAAGGTTGGTGAGTTCATAGAGTTTATAGTTTTGAATATCGATTTCCACAATTTAAGAGTTTATGGTTCCATAGAAGTTATAATAACAGTTGATTATCCAATTAAAGTGTGAGAAAATCCATAGTGTTCATAGTTTAAATCGTTGATTTATCAAAATCAGAAAATGAGTGATTTCCTTATTAATTCAAAAATAGTCCGTTGGTTTGCCCTTCACCTGGTCAACACCGAAATAGTAGTTTGTTTGACCTAACCGGGTCAACACCAAAATAGTTTGTTCGTTTGCCAATTATTAATAGTTTTCCTGCTATATAGTGAGCACAATCTCATCGTTTAATAAAACAGTGGGCTACAACATTGTACACCCCAAACATCAGTCGTTGTAATACTGTATCATGACTACAGTACTACCGTTCTATTGCTCTAAGCTCATGACACTCAACGATTAACAGGCATCAAAATTATCCATAATAACGATGTAAAACAGTGGCCCTCAAGATAGGTATTTACCAGTAACCTATGAAATCAAATAGCGTGCATTTGGTGGTTTTCCTCTAGCGACCAAATGGGGATTGTCAATCCCTAATAGATCTATTCACAACTACTTACGCTCACCCTTTGGGTGATTAAGGTGCATGAACGAGGGGCTTTTGGTAATCGGTACTTAGGCAATAGAAATCAAGTATAGCATATCATCGAACCGTCACTTGTAATCATGTCTATAGCAGGTATTTCCTTATGAGATACAAAAATGTGTAAACCAGTAAAGTTTATATGAAATACAGTCATGTATTTAGTTAATGAATACTTGTAAAAGTAAAAACAGTAGTTAAGCATGTATCTCCCCCAAAAACATTTATAAATCATTGTAAAACAAGTAAGAGTAGGGGTTATGACTCACCTTAGTAGTACAGTAGTAGTGGTAGTAAGTGGTAGTAACATAATCTCAACGATGCAAGGCAACGGCTTCACACACAACCTAAAAGATATGGTATGTTTTAGTTGATAGTCTAAATCTAGTTTTATCGTGAATATTAGTTATTCAGTTTGTTATTAAAATTCGTGTTCGTTTAAATGCTTGAAGTTCAAGAACAAAGTTATATATACATATAACTTGTGAGTGTAATGATCGATGATCGATGTGCGATGGAAAATCATCAAGAATAAGTCGAAGTATGTAGACGATGTTTTATGATGTTAGTTTTAAAAGAAAAGAAATAAACGTATCGTTATATATATATCGTTAAAATTAATTATAGTTACGTGAATATTTATATCGTATATATATATAAGTTAAATTTATAAGAGTTTTATACTAAACATGTGTATTTGTATATAAAATATTAATATTATTTTTATAAAATAATATTTACAGAAAATCCTTTAAGTTTTACCAAAGTTACACTTTTAACACTAACGAATATAATTTTACACCGTTAGTCCGTGGTTAACAATCGTTTCATTTTAAGTCCAAATAATATCAATATTTACATTTTTCAACTCCAATTATCATTATTTACAGTTTTAAACTCAGAAAATCAGAAATTACAGTTTTGACCCAAAGTTTGCAAAGTTTACACTTTTAGTCCCCGGTTATGAAAATTTTGCAAAGTTAGTCCAAATTTTGCCAAAGTCAAAGTTTATCATTTTTATTATTTCAATAAGTTCAGAATGTTCAAAAGAGCTTATTAGAACAGCTTATTCCCTTAAAAAGCTTATTTTTCACTATGTGGGCTTAACGAGCTCATTTAAAGGCCCGTTAACGTTTTGTGATCCAAAGGACTTACGAGAGGTTTGGGCCTGGTCTCGGGCTTGTTTTTATGTTACAAAAACATTACAAATAAGCTTATACAATCAGCTTATGCAATAAGCTTAAAAACAGCTTAATGGACTTATAAGCCCATTTGTTAATATTTAAGGTTTTAGAAAAACTGGTTTTGCTCGATCAAAAGGGGTCGGGCAAAAGGTCTAAATAAGCTTATAAGGTCGAACAAAATGTGTTTCCTAATTGTTTGCCAGGTTGTCAACAAGTTCATGTTTTAAAAATAACATGTTATGTATCTAGATTTTGAAATAACGAGGCCAAACTAGAGGGTTCAATTCATTTTCTGAAACAGTTTTAGAGCCAAAAATATTCTAAGTCTTTTTACTAAAATCGTATAGGTCCAATGACTTTTAAAACGTGTGATATTTATTAAGTAAATGTTATTTTTAAGTTCAAAACTTTATGCCACTTGATTGCTAGTATATTAAACGTTTAGGATGTCGAATAAAAAGTATATATTACGTTTTTACTTAACGAGATAACGGATCAAAGTAAAGTGCCAAAAATAGAAAGTTATTGAAATGAAAACATGAATTAGGTGTCGTGTAGACTTACTTCACTTCAAAAGGGGGCGTAAAAACGTGTATAGGGATCGAGTTTGGACAATTGATCAACGTAGCCTGGTACACGAGCTTCCAAAGGTTCAAGAAAAGCAAACGAGGTACTCTTGGATCACTTCGACACTTCGTACGATGGGCAAAAGGTTCGTCCCATTTCTTGTGTATCTCAACTCGAAAATATCTATATTGCTTGTTTGAGTGTGTGTGTGTGTCTAACTGAGGGCAGTAGGGGACGACTATTTAACATATTTGGAGCTTTGTGATCACAAGAGGTTGTGTGTAGTCATGTAAACTTTGTGTGGCACCTCAAATTGTACCCAATCGACTTGTAACATGATAAAGGAATGTGTAAGACGTTTCTGACATTCCCTGACATTTCTGACAGCTGAAGAGGCGTTTAGAATTGGTCTCGTGGTGATTGGGAGGCATGGGTGGTGCTAAGAAAGCTTGTGCCACGTTTTTATAATTTTGGTAAGAATGTGTTTTGCTGTTTACTTGAGGCTGTTTTAAGGGAGTGAACGTGCAAGGTATTAAACGAAATTGATCATTCTTAGATCCTTGCAACAAGGTCAATCGAGTGGTGTAATAATATCAATGTGTTGTTAGTCGAAATTGTGAGAAAATGATGCGTTTAGGAGGCTGAGTCGCGATCTGGTACAAAAAAAGAAAACAAGAAAATTAACTTAGACGCTGGGCTTGTTTGGTGGATTTCTGGTGGGCTCGTTTGGCTGGCTCAGGCCCAAACAGCAAAAGAAAAGAAAAGGGATATATCAAGGGTCCATTTGGTGGAAGTTGGGTTTAATTCAGACCCAAAGGGTCATGGGGGCCCACATAGCAAGTTTCGTGAGTCGGGTTTCGGTCCAATAATATTAGTGAGCAATCTCGGGAATTTTCGTAGGCTCTGAAAATATATAAATATGGTACGGTAAATAAATGAAACGTATAATTTTAATTATAAATGTTTTAAATATATAAATATTGTACGGTAAATATACGAAACGTATATTTATAAAATATAATCGTTTTAAATTTATATATTATTCATGATATTAATAAACTATCAAGGTTGTGTGTAAGCATCGTTCCTAGGAAAATGGTCAATAATAAATGTCGTAGTGATTCACATAATATGTAATGTATAAAAAAAAATGTTCCCCGTAAAAATGGTATTAAATTCACGTAATATCCTTTTATTCAAATATTGATATTTACTAATCGCATGGGAAAATTACGGGAGGTTACATTACCTACCTCTTACAGGGAATTCCGTCCCGGAATTCTAGTCTAAGATAGTTGCCAAAGGTGTCTAGGGAAAAGATGTGGGTGCTTGGTACGAATCTAATCTTCGTGTTCCTTAGAAATCCTATATCTCAAGTATAACTTACTTACACCCTAGAGACCATTGTTCCCTTCTTTGCATGATTCTTCCTAAATTAGACATAGGTGATCAGGCTATGTATAATTTACGAGTAATAATGCAATGCTTGGACCAATCGACCCGTATGATGTCCGGTCTAGTTGTTGGTTTGTAGAGTTTATAAGTCAGACGGTTGATTTCCTAAATCAAGGTATGAGTGATTGCTCTAACTTAGTCAATACTAAAATAGTTCGTTGGTTTGGTGTAGAAATGGATTTTGGTCATGTCATAAATGAAAGGATAGTTAGAGTAGAAGGAGCGGATAAAATGGATTTCAAGAAGAACTAGATAGCACAATAGGTGAGAAAATATCACAGCGAGTCGCTCATTGAACAGAAAGTAGACCTAAGTCGTGAGAAAGACGAACACTTAAAGGTGACATAACTTAGTACAACCAAGTGCTTAAGGAAATTCGGACGGTTAGATTCTAAACTTCATCAGTTTGTTGCGTTGTTGAGACCCTGGTGAGCTTCTCCAGCTTCTAGCATATACGCTCTCCCACGAGCGACCTCGATTTGTTGATCTTAGTTTTGGGACATTGGTTTCTATAGTGTCCTTGATCTCCATATCCAAAACATGTAATCATAGTTTGGCCCTTACAGTCTCTGGCAAGGTTTCCCGGTTTTTGACAGTTGTAGCACTTAGCAGGGCAAGGACTCGAGTGATGATACTTACATCGACTACATAGTGGTTGGGTCCCCGCACAACGTTTGCCTTGTGCTTGTGTTGCCACATATCCTATTGCAGCCCCTTGTTTCCTATTATGTTGTTGATGGCGATTAGCATTATGGTTTTGGTTGTTATTATAACCTCCCTGGTTATTTTTCCATTTTCCGTTGTTGTTGTTGCGAGGTTTGTTGTTGTTGTTGTTGTTGTTGTTGCGGTGATTGCTGGTGTTGCCATGATGGTTGTTGTTATGGTGATGGGTGATTCTTTTATTATCGAGTTTTCTCTTGAGCTCATTGCATTTGACATCTTGGTCCAATAGCCTCTTGAGCAAGTTTCATTGCTGCTTGGCGGGTTTGATGAGGTGACATCTCCTTCAATGCTCCTAGGGAGTCCTTCGACGTACTTCTCCAAAGTTTTCTCAAGGTCAAACACCATCGATGGGCATAGTATCTTAAGTTCCTGAAACCTTCGGTTGTAAGTTCTCAGATTGATTCCCTTTACTACCAACACATAGAACTCATCCTTAAGCTTCCTCAACTCCGAATGAGGACAATACTTCTTTAATATCTTGGTCTTGAATTCAGTCCATGAGAGTTGATATGCTGTCGTCGCTCCTAGAGTCTGAACAGTAGTATTCCACTAAGATCTTGCACTAGAGTTCCCGTTGTGAAGCTAACTTTGTTGTTTTCTGGGCATCTACTTCCTTGGAAGATCGTTTCATATCGCTCAAACCATTGGGCTAATTTGGATATCCCTTCGGTACCTTTGAAGTATGTGGGTTGGCATGCTATAAAGTCCTTATAGGTATAGTAACGAGGTGCGGGTGTCGCGTTTCCAGCCATTTGTGTGCCAGTATCTCTTTGGCGGGTTTGTTCGGTTAAGAAGGTATTGACACCATCAGCAATTGCTTGTTGTATCGCTGCTGGGGTCATAACTTCGGGGTTTGTTGGCGTAGTGGTTGTGGTTGTTTTTCTAGTTCTAGCTATGTTGCTATCATCGACGGAAGAAAGACGTATGTTTAGAATTTCATACTGACTATGTTAAGTTAGAATACTTCTTATACAACCAAGAATAGGTTATAATCATAACAACTTAGTCAATGAGAAATTTAAATGAAGATGTGTCACAGCATGTCGGAAGGACAAACATAAACCGATGTCATTACAACATTTATTAATACTTGTTTGAATGTTTACAAAACATCATATGACAAGATTCCTTATTAATAGAACATTGGTTTGTTAAGCTAACAAGTTTCAGATTCATGGTTTTCCTAAGGTTTTGTCCATACGGTTTTTGAAGTTCTTGAATGGCAGTGGTTATAGTTTTGATGGTTTGATCTCTTGCTCTTTCCCTAGCTAGGGATTCTTGTAAGGTTTGCCTAAGATACACATTCTCCATGTCAATCCTCTCAGTTTCACGGTCCCGGGCTCCCATCATTATTTCTGTTGAAGTGTTGGCTCCACACAAAACTCCATTGATTCCCAAAACTGAGTATTCATCTGTTCAAATACAGCCTTCATAGCTAACTGGCTAATTACGAAGTTCTCAATCTTATCTGTAAGAGTCTCTACGTGTTCACGAAGAAAGTCGTTGAAAGTGTCGGTAATAGTATCGATTCGATTCTCATGTCGGGCAAGTCTATCTGCCAACAAGGGTATAGTGTGATGAAGGGGTGAATAAATAGTTATTCCTAATCCTGAGTGGTTTTAATTGTTCTTTCTAGCTTAACGTATCTGCTACTACATTAGCTTCTTCTTTTTTAATTGTTCTTTCCAGCTTAACGTATCTACTACTACATTAGCTTTTCTTGGGTGATAACGTATCTCACAGTCATAATTGTTGAGTAGCTCTAACTAGTGGCGTCGTCTTGACTTGAGAAACAATTTCATTCTAAATGAAGATGGTTATTCTATTGTGTTTGGAAAATAATTATTGTTCACATTCTATTGTTCCGAGGAAATCTATGGGGTAACTTACCCATATAGACAAAAAGTTTGTCTGTAACAGATATTTAATAATGAGGGTTTCGGATAAAAGTGATGGACGTAGAGAAGGTTGTTGAACTTCAACTTTTGTCCTGGTGGGAGGTCTAAAGTCTTTCAGTTTACTTATGTTTCTTCACAAGTTGTCAAAAGAAGGTTTCGATACTAAGAGGACTATTTGGGGTTTTTCTACGCAAATAACTCCTATGTGGATGTAAGGTTGAACCGCAGAAGGAATCTTTTTCCGTTCTTAAAGCAAGTATGCTTTTCAAGCTTTTCCTTTACTCATAAAGCAGGCACACGTAAAACTCTCTATTTGTCTTTTTACTAAAGCCAATACGTCTAAACATAAGGTAGTGTTTTCATGACTTACTAAACGGGGGATCTAAATCTTTGCGCAGTAGCGGAGGGCGAAGCGTATGTAGGGGACACAACCTATTCAGGGAAGGAGGATGGATTGGACTCGCTCTAGTTCATGGTATGGGTAAGAATAGTCCTAATGACTTTGAGTGAAGGTATGCTTATATGGTACGAAATGCCGGTCAAATTCGTGGAACAAGGGATGTGCATTCAAATATGCCTATAGTTCTGCTCTAGTAAGAAGTTCATGGATCTATTGGTAGAAGCTAGTAGGTGGTGATGGTGATAGCACAGGTGGTGTAAGTGGTAGTGGCACAACTGATTCTGGTGGTGGTATGACAAGAGCTGGTAGTGATATAACAGAATTTGCTTCCTACGGCTGAAATTGTCGAATTTTCCTATTTTGGTGAATTGGATCAGGTGATGTTGAAGGGGAAGCCTATAAATCCGATGACAAGACAATAGGGTGGGGATATGAAGACATGGTAATTGTAATAATCCCGATTAGTAAATATAAGTCATTAGCATAATTATAACATGTTAACATATATACGAAATCATGTAAAAGTAACGTCTCTACCAGATGTTGGAAAGCGTAGGCACGGAGGGCATAAGGTGGTATTTTGTAAAAGTGACCCGTTTTAAAAGTGTAGTTATAGTCCAATGTTCAAAACACTTGGTTCTCTATAACTGTAGCTCTTATGCCAATCTGTAACACCCCCAAAATCATCACGTCAGCGGAAGACTTAAAATGTCAGCGGAAGACTTTTTGGGTGTTACTTCGAGGATCTTTGTCAGAATCATAGAAAACGACACAAAAGTGACGCTTTAAAGTTTAATTCATTCAAAATACCAAATATTCGAGACATCAAGATGTTTCATAATTTAAACAACAAGTTTATTTGAAATATGTCAAAATGTTTATTTAAGCCCATGCCGGGTTACAAGCCCACTCCGTGCCTTCAAGTTCCTTCTTATTTAGTTACCTGAGATAAACACATGCTAAAAGTGTCAACACAAAGGTTGGTGAGTTCATAGAGTTTATAGTTTTGAATATCGATTTCCACAATTTAAGAGTTTATGGTTCCATAGAAGTTATAATAACAGTTGATTATCCAATTAAAGTGTGAGAAAATCCATAGTGTTCATAGTTTAAATCGTTGATTTATCAAAATCAGAAAATGAGTGATTTCCTTATTAATTCAAAAATAGTCCGTTGGTTTGCCCTTCACCGGGTCAACACCGAAATAGTAGTTTGTTTGACCTAACCGGGTCAACACCAAAATAGTTTGTTCGTTTGCCAATTATTAATAGTTTTCCTGCTATATATTGAGCACAATCTCATCGTTTAATAAAACAGTGGGCTACAGCATTGTACACCCCAAACATCAGTCGTTGTAATACTGTATCATGACTACAGTACTACCGTTCTATTGCTCTAAGCTCATGACACTCAACGATTAACAGGCATCAAAATTATCCATAATAATGATGTAAAACAGTGGCCCTCAAGATAGGTATTTACCAGTAACCTATGAAATCAAATAGCGTGCATTTTGTGGCTTTCCTCTAGCGACCAAATGGGGATTGTCAATCCCTAATAGATCTATTCACAACTACTTACGCTCACCCTTTGGGTGATTAAGGTGCATGAACGAGGGGCTTTTGGTAATCGGTACTTAGGCAATAGAAATCAAGTATAGCATATCATCGAACCGTCACTTGTAATCATGTGTATAGCAGTTATTTCCTTATGAGATACAAAAATGTGTAAACCAGTAAAGTTTATATGAAATACAGTCATGTATTTAGTTAATGAATACTTGTAAAAGTAAAAACAGTAGTTAAGCATGTATCTCCCCCAAAAACATTTATAAATCATTGTAAAACAAGTAAGAGTAGGGGTTATGACTCACCTTAGTAGTACAGTAGTAGTGGTAGTAAGTGGTAGTAACATAATCTCAACGATGCAAGGCAACGGCTTCACACACAACCTAAAAGATATGGTATGTTTTAGTTGATAGTCTAAATCTAGTTTTATCGTGAATATTAGTCATTCAGTTTGTTATTAAAATTCGTGTTCGTTTAAATGCTTGAAGTTCAAGAACAAAGTTATATATACATATAACTTGTGAGTGTAATGATCGATGATTGATGTGCGATGGAAAATCATCAAGAATAAGTCAAAGTATGTAGACGATGTTTTATGATGTTAGTTTTAAAAGAAAAGAAATAAACGTATCGTTATATATATATCGTTAAAATTAATTATAGTTACGTGAATATTTATATCGTATATATATATATAAGTTAAATTTATAAGAGTTTTATACTAAACATGTGTATTTGTATATAAAATATTAATATTATTTTTATAAAATAATATTTACAGAAAATCCTTTAAGTTTTACCAAAGTTACACTTTTAAGTTTTAACACTAACGAATATAATTTTACACCGTTAGTCCGTGGTTAACAATCGTTTCATTTTAAGTCCAAATAATATCAATATTTACATTTTTCAACTCCAATTATCATTATTTACAGTTTTAAACTCAGAAAATCAGAAATTACAGTTTTGACCCAAAGTTTGCAAAGTTTACACTTTTAGTCCCCGGTTATGAAAATTTTGCAAAGTTAGTCCAAATTTCGCCAAAGTCAAAGTTTATCATTTTTATTATTTCAATAAGTTCAGAATGTTCAAAAGAGCTTATTAGAACAGCTTATTCCCTTAAAAAGCTTATTTTTCACTATGTGGGCTTAACGAGCTCATTTAAAGGCCCGTTAACGTTTTGTGATCCAAAGGACTTACGAGAGGTTTGGGCCTGGTCTCGGGCTTGTTTTTATGTTACAAAAACATTACAAATAAGCTTATACGATCAGCTTATGCAATAAGCTTAAAAACAGCTTAATGGACTTATAAGCCCATTTGTTAATATTTAAGGTTTTAGAAAAACTGGTTTTGCTCGATCAAAAGGGGTCGGGCAAAAGGTCTAAATAAGCTTATAAGGTCGAACAAAATGTGTTTCCTAATTGTTTGCCAGGTTGTCAACAAGTTCATGTTTTAAAAATAACATGTTATGTATCTAGATTTTGAAATAACGAGGCCAAACTAGAGGGTTCAATTCATTTTCTGAAACAGTTTTAGAGCCAAAAATATTCTAAGTCTTTTTACTAAAATCGTATAGGTCCAATGACTTTTAAAACGTGTGATATTTATTAAGTAAATGTTATTTTTAAGTTCAAAACTTTATGCCACTTGATTGCTAGTATATTAAACGTTTAGGATGTCGAATAAAAAGTATATATTACGTTTTTACTTAACGAGATAACGGATCAAAGTAAAGTGCCAAAAATAGAAAGTTATTGAAATGAAAACATGAATTAGGTGTCGTGTAGACTTACTTCACTTCAAAAGGGGGCGTAAAAACGTGTATAGGGATCGAGTTTGGACAATTGATCAACGTAGCCTGGTACACGAGCTTCCAAAGGTTCAAGAAAAGCAAACGAGGTACTCTTGGATCACTTCGACACTTCGTACGATGGGCAAAAGGTTCGTCCCATTTCTTGTGTATCTCAACTCGAAAATATCTATATTGCTTGTTTGAGTGTGTGTGTGTGTCTAACTGAGGGCAGTAGGGGACGACTATTTAACATATTTGGAGCTTTGTGATCACAAGAGGTTGTGTGTAGTCGTGTAAACTTTGTATGGCACCTCAAATTGTACCCAATCGACTTGTAACATGATAAAGGAATGTGTAAGACGTTTCTGACATTCCCTGACATTTCTGACAGCTGAAGAGGCGTTTAGAATTGGTCTCGTGGTGATTGGGAGGCATGGGTGGTGCTAAGAAAGCTTGTGCCATGTTTTTATAATTTTGGTAAGAATGTGTTTTGCTGTTTACTTGAGGCTATTTTAAGGGAGTGAACGTGCAAGGTATTAAACGAAATTGATCATTCTTAGATCCTTGCAACAAGGTCAATCGAGTGGTGTAATAATATCAATGTGTTGTTAGTCGAAATTGTGAGAAAATGATGCGTTTAGGAGGCTGAGTCGCGATCTGGTACAAAAAAAGAAAACAAGAAAATTAACTTAGACGCTGGGCTTGTTTGGTGGATTTCTGGTGGGCTCGTTTGGCTGGCTCAGGCCCAAACAGCAAAAGAAAAGAAAAGGGATATATCAAGGGTCCGTTTGGTGGAAGTTGGGTTTAATTCAGACCCAAAGGGTCACGGGGGCCCACATAGCAAGTTTCGTGAGTCGGGTTTCGGTCCAATAATATTAGTGAGCAATCTCGGGAATTTTCGTAGGCTCCGGAAATATATAAATATGGTACGGTAAATAAATGAAACGTACAATTTTAATTATAAATATTTTAAATATATAAATATTGTACGGTAAATATACGAAACGTATATTTATAAAATATAATCGTTTTAAATTTATATATTATTCATGATATTAATAAACTATCAAGGTTGTGTGTAAGCATCGTTCCTAGGCAAATGGTCAATCATAAATGTCATAGTGATTCACATAATATGTAATGTATAAAAAAAAATTGTTCCCCGTAAAAATGGTATTAAATTCACGTAATATCCTTTTATTCAAATATTGATATTTACTAATCGCATGGGAAAATTACGGGAGGTTACATGGTGACCAAGCCTAGATTATTGGGGATCTAGTCGGGGTTTGATACTTCCGGGTGAAAGTCTTGGTAGAGATCTTTGTGATCCTTAGGTGAAGTCGAATCGCGAGATTCTTTTGGGTGGTTTCCGAGGGCAGAATACCGTTAGGGAGTAACTCCTTCTTTGTGAGCATCAATATTGGTGGAGTGAATTGTAATGGTTTGTAGTCCACTGAAAGGATTATACTAATGAATAGTATCGGAGTCGCGGATTCGCAACTGGACGTACGGATGGTATAAACCCCCCATCCCGAACCAGTATATATCGTTGTGTTCTTTACTTGCTTTATATACTTAGGTTGTATTGGTGGTTGTTGGATTATGTACAACAACTAGGAGTTCTCTTTGGCTTAAAGTTTTTAAACATCCAAAAAGCCGAAGAAACCGTATTCACCCCTCCCCCCCTCTACGGTTCTACACTTAATATAACTAATACATCCAATATATTAATTACATTAACTAAAAGATTCTCTAAATGTATACGTGTGTGCACTCAGTAGACTTACGTATCCTCGCCGTATAGCTATGGATTCTACTAGATCAAAACCAATAGTAGTAAGCAATGGCAATTAATAGTAGCTGTAAATAGTAGCTGTAAGCGGTAGCAGGTTTTTCATAAAAATGTTGGGTAAAGTATCTGTAGGTGTAATCTAATGTGTAAAATAGCTCTTAAATGCTCAATGCTTTTAAATGCTAATTTATGGAATATTGGACAATTAGCATTTCTAAAAATTAGTCACACGTTGATGCGTGCTATGTGTCAGTGTAGTATAGAGTATTTTTGCATAATCAAGTTTTAAATTTATATTTAGCCGACTTATTACTAACACACACACTTAACGAGCAGTGTACCCGATCAATATGTATATAGTGGTAAGTAGAGTGTCGAACACTAAGAATGGAACGTAATATCTAGTTGATTTAATCAGTATTTTAATATCTAAGTTAGTTTTACAACCTAATCTAATAAGATGGGGGTTTAGCCTGAGAGACTAACACAAATTTAATTAAACAATAAAAGTAAAACTAATGAGAACAAATCAGTGAATAGCAATCACGTACACAGATAGATAATAGAAACACGTAAGAAGACCTGTCCTTATAATTAAGTAGCTTGTCACTTGTTTTATTGCTAGTTTTATATGATGAGTATCGTAATCTAATATGTCTCGTTGGATCCTAAATGTCGGCGAGTAAACTCTTAATGATTACTTATGTTTATCCTACCTTCTAGACACTAGATAAGTAGGCGACAAACAGGTATGGTAGCCCAGAAGACTCAACTAAACACAGAGGTTATCAATGCACAAATACAAGTCACCAAAAACATAATCGTATAAACTTTAATCGATTGGAAATCAATTTTAAAAGGAGCAGTATGGTGGCCACAAGCCCATCAATCCTGATGGATTAAAGCTTACTAATACAATAAACAAAACTACTTAATGAATTATACACATGCAGGACCTTCTTACGGCTCTAAGATCTTCGTTTGGGGCGTGTCCTCTGATGCTTCTTCGACTGAATTCGTCACCTTAGGGTTTCTTTTCACACACAAAACTCGTATCTGTCATGGGGTATTTATAGTTTCTGTCTGAGGGATCGATGTGGCGCATGTTGATGATAGATGCGGCGTATCTACTTAACTTCGCGTGGGGTCCAAGATTATTATATTCTGGAATATTCGTACACCGCCTTTAGATGCGGCGTAACTTGTTTCTCTATGCGGCGCATGTCCTTTAACGTCTTTGATAGTATCTGGTGAAGTCTTTAGCTGATACGCCGCACGTTGTAACTGAGATGCGGCGTATTTGGAGTAGAACAAGTTGATTATCCTTCGTTGACCAAAGTTTTATATGCGGCGCATGTTGTAATTAGATGCGTCACATTCTTCAAAGTCAGGCAATGGTCTTCGAATTTATCTAAGTATGATGTTGCGGCGTATCTGTTGAGAGTGATACGGCGCATCTCTTGAATTTCAGTAGACTTTTCAAATCTTAATCATTTAGCTCTATAATTCGTCAAATATCATTAACTTTCATCAATTGCTTGTTTTTACCTGAGAATCACTAAAGTAAACATTAAAACACTAATTCTCATACAAAACAATATAAAACAAGTTAATTAAATAGGATAAATGATTGTTAAGTGGGGTGGGATGCCATTGTATTGTATCTTCATATTTTTTTTTTTTTTTTTTTTTTGTTTATATAAAATGTTGCCTTTCTAAAAAAAATATGATAAATGATGCTAATAAAATATACTTATTTGATATCACACGTCTCTCAGCTCTTTTACGAAACGAGTATTAAAATTCAAAATAGGTAGTAGATTTCTTATCTAAACTAAATTTGTTAATAGATTCTAGAAAGTTTCTTAGTTTTTTCATTTGAGGGTAGTTAATTTTTCATCTAAAACTCTAATATTTTTAATATATAGATCATTAAATACTGAAATGATTAAACAACAGTCAGTGACTTGTTGTTACCAAATCCCTCGTTAATAAATTATACATACAACGTAGTCTATAGAGAATCAGAACACCATGATCATAAGTAAAAATGGAAGGTCAACGCATTGAATAGAATTGAAAAAAATCCATTGTTTTATGTTTGATTAGTGTGACATGTTTACCACTACCAAAAATAATGAGTAAAAGCCACTGACCTTTCAACAAATGCCACTAATCCGATTGTGCCACATGAAATAACTAGTTAACAGACACGTGTTCCAACGAGGTTGCGGTTGTTGTTGAATTTGTATATTTTTGCTTTGTTAATGTCGAATCAAAAACATTAAGCCGATAGTAATAAGACAACGTCAAGACTAAAATGAACAGTATCATATCAGCGTAATTTCAACTTTTTTTCTTTTATATCAAAAAAAGACCAAATACTCGTAGTAAAAAGACCGCACTCACAACAAAAAACGTACCCCACAAACTTAGATATATACAAAAAAATACACATACAAACCAAACTATTTCATTCGATCCACAATCGGGCCAAATCTATGCAAAAATATGTGGGGGTGGGGGGTGGCGCGTGCCTCTGGGTTTGTGTAGTAAGGAGACCAAACAAAATAGATTGACCAACCAAACTATTTGGTCCCAATTACGTACAACAAGTTGAAACATAAATAAGAGTATTTAAATAAATTTTAAGAATGTGCAAATCATTTTTTTAGAAACAAAATTCTTAGATTTCGGGATTGTTTAAAGATGCTGGTGGCTTCTTCAATGCGAGAAAGTTACAATATGAATTTGCTTTGTCACTGGGTTGGTACTTTGTAATCATTCATTCGATATATTTCGTGCTGTGTTTGGAAGGGGAAATGAGAATAAATGAATGGAATATCTATGATTGTTAGAGCACTCACAACTCTAACGTATGGGCTGCGTTAAGGGTCCTTTAACCTGCGTTAAAGCAGCGTTAGCCATTGCATGCTACGGCGTTAAAGGCGCGTTAACGAAGGGCGTTAGATTATTAACGACGAGTTAAAGGTGAGAAACCAATAAAAAAAAAATCATTTCACCCCCCCCCCCCCCCCCCCCCCCCCCCGCGGGCATGATTGAAAGGTGTGTGTGCGCGCGTTTTCAGTGTGTGTGTGTGTGTGTTTAGTGTGTGTACAGGTTAAACACGATGGGGAATATGATGTAAGTTCCAATTTGCAGTTTAGTCCCTGTTGTGGTGTTTACAGTTTAGTCCCTATGGTTTTTAAAGCGGTTTTTTTCGTAACGTTTTTTTTTTTTTTTTTTTTTTTTTTTTTCTCTTCGTAATGTATTTTTTTTCGTTGTAACTTTTTGTGTGCGTATTTTAATATATTTTAAGAATGAATGTTATAGTTTTTAATAAATGAAGTACTAGTTTTAGTTTAGGGTTGAATTTAACTCGTGTTATGGTTGTGAAAGCACTTAATGTTAGGTTATAAATGTAATCGTAAGGCATGATATCAACAATCATATATTCATAGTAGTTAAGGTGGATGACTTTTCTTAACCATTCATGTGGAGTTCATGTACTTTTATATCTACTACTAATTTTTAAGGAATTGATTTGTACACTCAAGATTTTGATTGGGACACTCCATTTTATACATAACATAGTTGTACATTATTTACAGTGTGCTATGTATATTTGTACAGTGAGTGTCCCAATCAAAATAATAAGTGTGCAAATCACCTTTCTAATTTTTAACACTTTACAAGTTATATTTTCGCATTTTAATGATATATTTTATTTCTTTTTAGCAATTCAATGACTCCACTATATTTCTTCCTCAATCACTCCTTTCTCCAAAAAAAAAAGAAACTCAAGAACACTGAGTTACAATCTACATTTCTTTTTCGTGTTGTTCCAGATTAATTGTCCACTTCCAAAAATAGATTTAGAATATATACCAAGTTTACTATATTAACCTTGCTTGATGTTATTATTACAAACTTTAAAGAAGTAATAAATTAGTTGGTTAAGTGGAGAGTGTATTTTGTGCAAAAAGTAAAAAATAGAAAGGTGTAATTATGATATTTTCTTAAATTTTGTGTTCTTTTATGTGAACAATTATTTTGAAACGGATAAAGTAATTTCTTTAAGGGTTTTTTTAACTTGTGCCTTAGGGAACAAGTTAAGCACATCAAAAATACAATGAGACCCATAAAAAAGGACATAATAATTCACACAAAAGTACATTTGTCTGTACTTTTGTGTTGGTCCCTGAGTACTTTTATGTACTTTTTGGTGTTCTTAACTTGTGCTCTTAAGGCACAAGTTAGAAAAACTTTTACTTTAAATTAAGAACTAACGAAAAAAACAACCAATGGGCGGCTGGTAATAGTTAGCTGCGGGGCACAAGTTAAATAGACTAAAAATACAATGAGACCCATGAAAAAGAATATAATAATTCACACAAAGTAAATTTGTCTGTACTTTTATGTAGGTTCCTGAGTACTTTTATTTATTTTTTGATGTTCTTAACTTGTGCCCTCAAGGCAAAAGTTAGAAAAACCTTTACTTTAAATTAAGAACTAAAGAAAAAAACAACCGATGGGCGGCTGGTAATAGTTAGCTGCAAGGACAAAAAGACATGGTGTGCACCTAACCTTAATAATACCTCTTTTGATCACTTTATTTATTTGGGTGTGCAATCAAAAAGTCGGCACCCTTCAACCACGTGAAACAATCTTTCTCTTTCACATTCGTTATATAATGTGTCACATATTATCACGTCAATGTTACTTGTTAAATGTTGCTAGCCATTTTTGTTAAACATTTTACCAAAGAAAATATACATACATTTTATGCTTCATGTATGATGGTTACGTGGTTGGGTCTAGCGTGAAGTTGATATCTACTATAATGGGCAAATTTGTTCACGGAATTTTTGTTAAAGAATGATAACATGTTACTGTAAAAAAAAATTGTAATTTGAAAGAATTATAATTATTGCAATGTAAATAGTATTCAAATTGGATAAATAGATTTTTCAATTGATCAATAGAAGATCTCAGTTACAAAATCAGCCCTCCTAAAAGCTAATAAAAGTTAAAATAGAATTAGTTTAGTTAAATTTTTGAAAATTTTGGTGGAAAAAAAAATGAAAATAAGCATGATTTATTTATTTATTTTTATTTTTATTATATATATATATATATATATATATATATATATATATATATATATATATATATATATATATATATATATATATATATATATATATATATATATATATATATGGTAGGGTTCTAGAGAAAAGTACAATTAGATAGAAAAGTGAGAAAAAAAGTTACAGGGTAAATTATGAAAACACTGAAAAGTTCTGGGTAAAAAAAGAAAAAACAAAAAAAAAATAAGGAACAGCCTTTTTCTAATCCAGATACATACGCCTTATTCTCAAACACACACACACTGATTCAAACACAATCACTGACCATCACCGTCACCACCACCGTCGCCGCCGTCACCGCCGCCGTCACACCACTACATACTCCGATACGTCATCCACAAAACACTCACTTGACAGACACATCACCAATCGATTCTCATCATTTCCATCGCCACCATCATCATTCCCGTCATTATCTCCGCCAATCCACCGTCATCATCTCCACTGTCATCATTTCTGTCATCATATCCACTACTCCACCTTCATCATTTCCTTCATCATCTCCAACACTAACACCAGAAGAAAATTGAAATCAAACCAGAGATATCCGAAAGCTGTAAGTTTTTAATTACAGAATTTTAAATTCTTATGTTATTTTAGTGCATCATTGTAAAAATTATAAAATAATTAGTGTTATTGTGGAATGATATGACATTTAGTGAATTTATATGTATAAAATTACATTTTAGTGCATATGAGTAAATAATATGTTATAGCATTTTTTGTATGAATAAGTGCATCAGTATAAACATTATGTAAACAAGTGTAGATTATTATATTACAATTAAGGAATTTAATTTAGTGCATATTTTTGTTAGATTAGAGCCTCACGAGATAGATTAATGCATCAATTGTGTATTATTAAAGCATCACGATATAGATTAGTGCATCCATTTTGTATTATTAGAGCATCGCCTGACATGTTTCGTCATTTTTTTTATTAATGCATCAACAATTAATGTTATGGAATCTGTTAGAATAATTAGAGCATCAATTTACAAAATTAAGGTATCATGAAATCCCACATGGAATAAGCGAGGACCTGTTTAAAGAGCTCAATGGCTTATTGAAACGCTGTCTCTACCAGCAGGTTATATATTTTTTTATCTGTACCCTTCCTTTAGTGCGCATGTGGTGGCTGGTCGAAATTAACTCTTTATTTTTTGTATGTAGGCCAAAGTGAAAGACGTTATATACCGCAAGGGCGGTTTTTGATTTTCTTTCACCTCACTTTTTAAAGTTCTACACATAAGTAAGTAAAAAAAAAATCATTTGCAGTCATCTTATACTTAAAAATAAGAAATCCCAAACACCCAATTACTTGCATTACTTGATTCATTCTAATTGCTACATGCTAGCACTATATACATGAATCATTAACTACTAGATAGTGATGTTGTTGCCTCTCAATACAAATGGTGGGGTCTTCAAAATAGAAAAAAAAATAAGCCACTTTATACCTCAGTTGCATGTATGATAGAAACTAAAACATGACGGTTTAGAAACAATTTACTTTTGCAGGGATGATGATATCTTAACTTACCTTTAAAAAGTAAGCTGAATGTAATATAGATTGTATTAGGGTGTTAATTTAACATAAGATTTAATTCTTGATCTCCACCTGAAAGATCATATATACCACAGTGAATACAATAGGGCATCAATGTGTTGCAATAAGGCATTAGTGTGTTGCCATATCGAGAAAACACAATTTTAGTTCCCTTTAGTAACTACATCAGTGAAAGGCGTATACTTTGTTTTTTGTGAGCATCAGTTCAGTATAGTGATCATCATTAGTTCAGTATAGTGCATCGGTATTAGTTCAGTATCACTGTCAGTCTGGAACTTCAGATAAGATTTGTATTTAGTTATAATTGGTGATGGTAGTTGTGGTTTTGTTTTGTTAGTTTTGTTCGATACGGAAGCTATATTGGCTTATATTTATGCCAAAATTGTTGCAGCTAGTTTCAAAGTACAGATATTAACTTTTTTTAATTCAGTTTTACTCGGACCGAAACCGTTTAACCCAATGACTAATACAACTGGTTTGGTTTAGATTTGTCCAACTTTTGGTCCGAATGTTTGGTGTGTAAAAGATTTCCCGAAATCTGGTTAACCAAATACTGAGTCTATTACCGACTTTAATAGACTAGAGAACTGTTGGTGTGAGTCCCGTTGCTGCGGCTGCTCCTGCACTTAGGAATATGAAAGTGATTTGTGGGTTGGCACTTGTTGCTGCTCTTCTTGTGGCTACTGACACTCAAGTTCAAGAAATATTTACCATTCAAAAGAAAGCCAAATTCACAGATATGAAAAACCTTGTATGCACACCAGATAGACTTTCGGAGCTTGTTTCCATTAGGGCCATTGATATTTTTGTCGTTTGTTCGCTGGTACTTTTCTTACATTGTTCTATGTCATTCAATCATAGTTTGCTTTTTCAATGGTTCTTAAGAAGGAAAATATGCAGTTTGTTTAATTCATTGCGCCTTGTTACACATGCAGAAGGCAAAGGAAGAGCCAATAAGTTAGAGGAAGATTGCCGATTTTATTTAATAGAAAATGGCTTTGTACCTGAAGGTGGTGTTCCTGGTGCTGTCCGTTACTCAATTGCGATTGCCTTTTTGGCAATTGGGATTGATTATGATGCTATAAACGTAATCAGGGTTGAGCTTACCCGCCAGCTTCTTGAAGCTGCAAAAGCTACTAATCCAGATCTTTTAAGTCCTTATAGTTGGTGGCCAGTCTTTGTTATACCTGGACTACTGTGTATTGCAAATTCAGTTGTTTTCGTTTTATTTTTCGATCGGAGAGACAATATTTGATTGAGGTTGATACTCTTTTGGTTTATATTTTAATTACTAGGATGTGAAAAGCTAGATTAGGAATTATATATGTTTTGTAATGCTGGTTGTGCATTTATAAATACGCTTGTATTGAACATTTTTATATTGAAAACAACACTGGTGATTTGTTAGAGGTCAACAAACTCACTGTACAAAAAATCATATAGGAAAAAAAATGAAAAATGAGTTTGATTCTACTTCAAAGAAAGTGGTATACAAAATTAAATGAAATAGGTCATCTTTGTAAAAGATATACAAAACAACCCTTGGAAAATAAAGAAAGTAACAAATAGGCCCCTCTAGTTGGAAAAAAAGGAGGGGGAATGGAAAGGGGTGATGTGTACACTTTTCCTACTTTTCTATCAAAGTGGACTTTTTTCAAGAACCAACCTATATATATATATATATATATATATATATATATATATATATATATATATATATATATATATATATATATATATATATATATATATATATATATATATCTTGGATGTAAGTGTAAATAAACGTTATATTTTTATTGGTCAATAGAATTTACAGTAAATAAACGTTATATATATATATATATATATATATATATATATATATATATATATATATATATATATATATATATATATATATATATATATCTTGGATGTAAGTGTAAATAAACGTTATATTTTTATTGGTCAATAGAATTTACAGTAAAATCTTAAACTATTAAAAAGCGGCTGATCTAAATTTAATTTTATGGACTTAAGTGGAAAATCATCAATGTCCATAATTTCTAAAATTATTTATCGATTGGGTTTTTCTAACTTGTGCTATATTGACACAAGTTAAGAGAATTAAACAAACACATTTACTTACTTAAATAATTTTATTTCTCTATAGCATAGTAATAGGATTAAATGTAACACAAATAAAAATTTATATTCAGTGAATTTGAATTATGTTAAAATGTCAAATTAATTTACTCAAACAAATAAATTGTTAAACAAATTGATCAAAGTTTCAAATCCGAGCAAATATGGTTAAGATATTATTATCAGTTATAGTCATTCCGAATTTAATCCGCGTCTAATAACCCGGGCGTTCAAGGTTAAAAATTAGAATATGGATAACGATAAATAATTTAATTGTAATATCAAAAAATCTGTAGATGCATGAGATTATAAGTATTAAAATGAATGCAAGATTTATAAATACACACCAAACAAATTTAGTTAAAATATACTTATAGTCTGAACCCATGCGTGTAATATCATAATTACAAAATATTAAAAACTACTAAATTCTTATGTGATTGTATATTAAACAAAAATTTTAAAATAAAATTGATTCATTAGTAAACTCCATGCGTATATATAGAGCTTATAACTGGCTGTATCTATCTAAGTCAGCTTAATTCTTAAGTCGGCTTAACCACCAATGCTGCCCATTTAAGCCTATAATTTCATACGCTGATACGCATTATAGGTTGGGACGTACATAGGATTTTCGGAAGTGTGTTGCACAATTTTTCTTTATCATAATTACAAAAATTCATACCATAATTTTTTTTTAGCCAAGTTAAAGTTGCACTACAAAGAAAATAACACAAATATCGAGGGTTGTATATACCAAAATCGACACATTTTGAAAAAAAATTACATTGTGTGACCCAAAAATTAGGCATAACCCGTGCCACACCCGACATTCATTTAAGTCTGTCCCTGATTATAGGGTCAGCCGGTAATTCTTAAAACCCTAGTGGCCTAGCCAAGCTGCGTGGGCTTTGTCATACTCCCACTCTCTGGCAATGATTATTTTTTGCTACATACCTTCATCAGAATGGGTTATGTACAGGGCCCCACAAAACCCTCCTATAGAAGGGTCCGTATGAACTCCCCCATCAGATTATAATACTTGCACAATTTCCATTAGTAAACAACATTTTCAATTATTAAAAGAATAGTCTTATGGTGTGGGAAATATGGTTACCTAAATGGTACTAGTATTGAACATTCAACACAAAAACTCATGCTTGCTGATGTACTAAAGAATTCGTTCGTCGTCCAGGTTTGTGGGAATTAAATATACAAGATATTTAAGCATTACTAACATTAGGTCAATTTGGTTGTGAATACAAAATGTTTTAGGGTTTAATTTTTCCTATTTTTAATTAGGTTAGAATGACGGGTGAACGATGACTGTCTTGGCATCTTTAATGTCATTTTCAAGTACGATGGCAATTTACATTTGGTAAATGGTAATGACAATGAAATAAATTGCACTAACATGGACGGTACATGCATACGTTTGATTAAACTCTTTTAGCCAAAGTTTCTTGATGAAAGAAGTAGGTTTTGCCAGCCAAGGGCATTTACCATGGGAGGTAAAGGAAAACTTTTTTTGCTAAAAAAAAACTTTTGATATTTTTTTTCCTCAAAGACTTGAGGAATGAGTTTTTACATAAAACTTTCATTTTAGCATTTCTCTTTCCTATTAATTTGTAATAACAAGGGTGGTGGCAACCATGATTCAACCAAAACCACTTACCCCACCACTCACATATAATATCATTCCAACTCATCTCATACCTTAACCATATATCACTATATTTTTTTAGTGGCAACCATGATTCACCATACCTCAACTAATTATTTTTTAATTTTTTATTTTCATAAATTATAAAATAAACAATTTAATAAAACATAAATATCTCATTAATATTTAAAACAACATTACATAACACTTGAAAAAAAAACATAATTATTTCTAAAAATCGGTAGGCCATTCATATTTCGCCGCGTAGTCACGTTTTTTCTTAATGGCGATATCTCGCATAACCGGATTGGTTATGTGATCGTGCGGCTCGTTATAGAACTTCATCGTCCGTATCATAGCCTTTTCTTCAACATTAGCGAGTTGTGCCGCTATCAACTTTTCGGCCAATTCATCCTTTGCACGTTTTTTTTCCATCGCCTCCTCCAACATTTGTGCTTTCTTTGCCGTGTAGCTCTCGAAGTTCTCAACAACACTATTCTTTGTCGACGCCTCACTATCGGTCTTTTTCCCTTTTCTTTTACGTGTTGGAGTCGTGTCGTCATTTAGATCGGGAATAACAGTTGTGTCGACATTGTCATTGCTTCCCGACTCGTAGTAGCTAGATTCCGACGAATTTCTTCGTTTGTCGGAATGTGATACCGAAGATGCTTGAACAAAACATGGTTGTTCCAACCATTTGGCTTCTCCCCTAACAATCTCCCATGCTTCAATATGAGTAAAAGCCTTGCTGATGAGGCGAAAAGTGTACCACTTTTAATGGGTCATTTAAGCCCGAATTCGAGATTATTTGATCAAATATTGCCCTAAATCGTTCCTTTTGTCATTTTAGGTACTTTTGGAGAGAAATCTGAAAAAGGAAGCATTTTGGACGTTTTTAGAGCATAAAAGTGAAGAAAACGGCAAAGTCTCAATTTTCCTTGCTGGAACAGTACCTGACGACGTCAAGCCTTTACACATGACGGCGTCAAGAGTTACAAAAGAGGTGGATGTGGAACTTATAACGTGACGGCCCAGAGAGTTTTCAAGCTTATGGCCTGACGGCGTCACCAAGGCCGTCAGGGATCAAGTACTAGTGACGGCCCAGAGTAATTTTCTACATGATGGCGTCACAATTGGATCTAGGCAATACGATTTTATCAAGGCGGCGAGTTGACGGCGTCACAAGTTAATACATGACGCCGTCAAGATGTAATATCTATATAATAGTTTTCTTTTCATTTATGTTATTTTATTTTGATTGCATCTTTAGTTAATTGGGTTAGTTGGCTAGCAACTAATTCCGCCAACTCTTTCAAAACCCGAGATTTTACTTGTTTTCCATAAAATATAAAAATATAAAAAGAATCATCCCTCACCTCTAGACCTAGTTTAATAGGCTTCCTAATCCTAGCGACACTATTCCTGAGTTGAACGATCAATCCCCCAGTATTTGTCACTATACTATACTACAACGATCAGGTACACTGCCTGGTGGGGGTTGTAAGCTTCTCAAGATCCCTTGAGAGGTAAAACCTGTTGCGAGAGCGCAATTCCCACGTATCAAGTTTTTGGCGCCGCAGCCCGGGGAATAGTTATTGTCTTGGTTAGGATTTCTTTTTATTAGGTCTACTTGCTAGATTCCTTTCTAGTAAGATTTTATTTTTATTTTTAGGTTTTCTTTAGTCTATCTTATTTCTTCGTTTCTTTATTCATAACCTTTACCATCCTACATCATGGAAGGTGGTAACATCTTTGAACCCATCAACCCACCACAACAAAACCACCCACAAAACCCACCATTAGCAAACCAACCTCCTAAGCCTCGAACTTTAGGAGAGTATTTCCGTCCTTGCCACCAAGGCTATCGAAACACTATTGAGCTCACCCAAGGAGCCAATGTGTCCCCCTTGCGATCCGACACCATCCGGTTGGTGCAAAGCGTATGTGCATTCCATGGACTTCGTTCCGAAGATCCTAATCAACATCTCAAGGATTTCCTTAAAATCGTAGATTCCATAGACCTTGATGTTGTAACTAGAGAGTCGACCCGATTACGTCTATTCCAATTCTCTCTACGTGATCAAGCTAGTCAATGGCTTGAACGTTTTCCCGTGGGATCCATCACCTCTTGGGATGATCTCACGTCACGTTTCCTTGCTCAATTTTTCCCACCGGGGAGAACTACGATGCTTAGAAATGATATCTTGATGTTCCAACAACGTCAAGGTGAAACTTTCTATGAAGCATGGACTCGTTTCAAGGACTTGCTCCAAAAAGTCCCTCATCATGGTATAAATCTTTGGCTATTAGTTAAAATCTTCTATGACCATGTCGACTTTCACACCAAACGTACCATTGATCGAGCCGCCGGAGGCAGATTGCGTGATAAAAACGCTGAGGAATCTTGGGAAATTATTGATGAGCTTGCCTTCGACAATCAAGAGTTATGGGAAGTTACTCATGTTATAAACTTGGCTATCAACGCAATCTCGACACCTGGGGAAACCAATCAAATTTCCGAAGAACACCTTTGCAAGCTTGAGACAAAGGTTGACTATCTCATGGAAAAACAAAAGAGACCTTTAAGTCCCAGACGGGCAGCAATCAATTCTGTCTCAAATATGATTCTGACACCGTTGTCTGAGTCACCCTCTAGAGAGAATGTCGAACCCTTTCAAAATTATGTTCCACCTTATTCACCTCCTCAAAACCTCAGCCCGGAATTCGAAGCTCGAATGAGAGAGTATATGGCAACCCATTCAGAGCTGCTTGCTAAATTCGAGGAAGCTGTTTACAAACAAAAGGAGGAGATACAAGAGAAATGAAAGAGATGATGAGCCTAGTGGAGGAATACGCAAACCAAAAAACCCCAGAAATGATGTTATTAAGAAAAGAAAGCGCTACCCCCACTACCCGATTTGTTAATTCTATCACAATTGTCCACGTGGATAATGAGGAAAAGGAAACCCTTAGTGAACAAACCACTGAGGAACCGCCAAAATCCCAAGGTTACTACCTAAAACATGATATAAACGAGAATACCATAACAAATTGGATAAAGGGTGACGGGCGTAACCAATCCCCCAAACAGGTTTCAAAGAAGGAGAAAGAGGGGAAAAATGAGTATGATACATTACCTGGGGGACCGGTATTCGAGAAGCTACTTATACAAAAAGTGGCTACTAAGCAGATGGCTTATGGGAACTTTGAGATACCAGCTGATACGTGGGAATCGCACCAGGCTTTACCTCTCAAGGGATCTTGAGAAGCTTACAACCCCCACCAGGCAGTGTACCTGATCGTTGTAGTATAGTATAGTGACAAGTACCGGGGGATTGATCGTTCAGCTAGGAATAGTGTCGCTAGGATTAAAAAACCTAAATACTAGTTCTAAAGGTGAGGGATGATTATTTTTGTATTTTTATATTTTTTAGAAAGCAAGAAAATATCTCGGGTTTGTAGGATTTGGCCGGAATTAGTTGCTAGTCAACTAACCCAATACTAAAATGCAATCAAAATAAAATACTAAAAATGAAATTAAACTAAAGTAACTAAGGTTGTGATCAATAAGTGGAGAAAATGTGTTTACTTAGATTTCCATACTCCCTAGACATCTTTTACACGTTAATTACTTGTTATAGTTGTATGGATGACGGATTGTATTCCTTAATACCATTCATGGGGTATCGCACATAACTCCCCAATTCTATGAGCTCTTATCTCCTCCTATACCATGCCCAGCACAACCATAGGGATTGTAAACAGTGGCTCATGCATTAAATACAACCAATAAAGACCTTAGTGCAATCGGTTCATGTTTCCTAAGACGTTCAAGCATGTTACCATTTGGAGATCTGCCAGTTTTCTTAAGCCTAACATATAAATTCATTCATCCAAAACAAACTATAAACAAGTAATCAACATATAATCAACATCTAGGTTTCATTATATCCAAGCAAACACAAGATAGATCTAGCCTAGCATGATGGAATTAAGACAAGAACAAGATATAGACAACCAACACATAGACATATTGATTGAATTAAAAGAACACTTATCTTAATTACACATGAAAGGTATCAAGGGGTTGGAACCCTTGAAAAACCTGTAAAATTCGCACCAAAATCGTACTAGGGTTTCTCCAAAACTTCTCTCCCCTTATGTGTAAAAATTAGAAAACTATATATAGGAAATAGGGTCTGACGGCGTCAAGACCAAATAGGTGACGCCGTCACCTCGCCGCCAAAATAATTCTCGGACTGCCTTGATCTACTTCTGACGCCGTCATGTGTTATGCATTTCCAGGCCGTCATGCATTTTCCTCTTGACGCCCTTCCTTGTGACGCCGTCAAATCTGTTCTGGATCTTCATGGAAATTGCTCTTGACGCCGTCAGGATGTTACTCTTGACGCCGTCACCTACTGTTCCCAGCAAGGAAAATTAAGACTTTGGCGTTTTCTTTACTTTTATGCTCCAAAAACGTCAGAATTGCCTTTTCCAGATTTCTCTCCCAAAGTACCTAAAATCACAAAAGGAACGATTTAGGGCAATATTTGATCAAATAAATTCGAATTCCGGCTTAAATGACCCCCTAAAAGTGATTCATTTTTCGCCTCATCATATACTCTTACACTTGAGATTTGCTTGTCCTCAAGCAAATGCGCTTTTATTCTACTCAAAATACAAGTTAGGGGTCTTTTAACACTAATATAAAAGTAATTACAACAAATAATCGTTCCACTAAAGACCAATAGATAAGCACGGAGGTCATACACAAGCACCTCACAAATAGTGTTTAGATACTCACATCTCTCGGGTGTAATAAAGTATAAATTACAATATGGAAACGGAAGATATCTCTCACTACCTGTCATAGCAAAATAGATTACCATAGGCTTGGGAAAGGATCAAACCTCCACCACATGGCGTAAGCACCTAGGATAAACTATCAAAGATGTCTTTTAAAGGGTTGTAACTTTAGGTGTAGGGATATGAAATACACGGTTTTGTTGGATAAAGGAAGTTTTACTGGTGGCGAGTTAACAATCTTGGTCAATTACATGTACAATATGGCGTTGCTAAGCCAAGACTAGACTCGACTTAAGCTAATAAATGAAAAATAACAAAAACATAAAAATGAACATAGAGTGAAAAGGGATGGTAGTCCGTCCGTCCGTCTGTTTTTTTTTTTTTTTTTTTTTTTTTTTTTTATTTATTTATTTATTTTTTGTGCATACACTCTTACCCTACCATCCAAAATAATACATCATAGGGAATGGGAATTCCCCTTACACTTGAATCTTTACATACTTTACAATAAACTAAACTAATGACTCGAATTAAGAAAATCAAAACACTTGGAGCACTTTTAAGATTAACGTACGTATGGGGGTAATAAATGATGTTCTTCCCCATTACTCCATAAAATAAGTACTTACCCATGAGTCCCAATCGTCCCAAAACAATATGTACAAGGATATGACTCGACTTAGCAACCATGTAATCAATTAGATAGTTAACTTAGGGTTTAACAAATAACAATAATGCACTAAAAATGAGCGCATACACGAAAGGCTAAGGCGATTTGGGTGTACATTTAAGTGGGGTGTAACAAATTCTTCCTTTAAGTAAAATGCTTAAAGTTAGAAACGAAAAGATAGGCTCGGAGGGGTGTACTAGGGGTTTCGTGTACTAAAAATGAGTACAACGCTAAGGGTGTGGGAAAAATTAGTTGACTTAACTAGCCAAGTAATATGACTTAAACGGTCAAGTAATCATAATACGGGTTTAACACAAGGGTGATCCTAATGCCTCTTATCATGTAGTAAATCCTACTACACGAATGTAGTCTCACTAGCGGTCTCGGGATGCATCACTAACGCAAGTTCTAGAATCTAAATGCTACCGGTACACTCATAAGCACTAATAGTAAATGCTTTTCCTATCAAATCTAAAGGCGAATCTCACATATTTAGGTGGAAAATTTTTCTGAATATACGGTTATGTGCTAGTTATACAATCTCCTTTCCATGAGACGCTTGCTATGGCTAAAGTTTCACTCCTAAATGTTGTAAAAATTTTAAATTTGGCGCTAAAATTGCACTAACAAGTATTTCTCATAGTTTTATTACACATCTACCATTAAACAAAACAAACTCAAGCGAAAGTGCATATGTAAGGTATCATCTTTTTACCCTCCCCTTACACTTAAGATGAACATTGTCCCCAATGTTCAAGTAAAGAATGTAAAAGTGCAAAAGTAAAAAGAATGAAATCAAATACTCCCCTGATTTGCTCGGTATGGATAATAAGGTGGCCAGGTTAAATCTTCCTCCAAGAAAATGAACAATCAAAGCTTCCCTTCCAGAATATAAATCATCTTCTTGTCATACATAACCTGTAAATCCTGAGAAAATAGACAAAACAACCTCGCGTAAAATCGGCGACATCCTATATAAATTACTAAATCCTAGAAAACAAAATAAGATATAATGCTTGTGGAATGAAGTTTGCAGATTTCCTGGAGATTATAAAACTTAATAATTCACAAAAACCATAAGACTCCGTCAGTAAAACAAAACCGGTAAAATTTCCAGATTTTTACACTTGACGCCGTCAAGAGTTAACTCGTGACACCGTCAGGATTGACCTGCAGAAATTCTTATGTTAAGTTTCCGGAAAATTTCTGGAAAAACTTGGTCCTACTTCCTGGAAAATCCTGCAAAACTTCATTATGACTCAATACAAGCATTTGACTCTAACAAATACGAATATACATGTTCATTTAATATTGTGGAGAATCATGATCGGTTTGTTTCTTAAAAACATATTTGGGGTTTCCCCTTACACTTATCTTTTGCAAAAATACTTTTAGGTGGAGTTAAGACTAGGCCAAAACAACAAAGTAAAGTATTTCCACATTTTAATTGAGAAACATGATCAACCAACAATAAAAATTAAGCATGCATACGGAAGCAAATAACAAACAAACAAAAATAAAATCACACAAAACATGGGTTGCCTCCCAAGAAGCGCTTTTCTTTATTTACGAGTCTTGTAGCTAGACTCAAGGTCATGGGTTACTACGTGACCTCATCATCAAATGTCACATCCTCCTCACTAATCATTTCATTGTTATTTTCTTGATAATGTTTTACACGTTGTATGTTAACAGTAAATTCCCTACCTTCATCGTCTAATAACACCACGGCTCCAATTTTAGAGGAATTCTTTACCGTAAATGGTCCATACCATCTAGACTTAAGTTTTCCCGGAAATAATCTCAGCCGAGAATTGTACAATAGGACTTTGTCTCCCTCTGAAAATTCTTTGGGTTTCTTAATCCTCTGGTCATGCCATCTTTTTGCTCTCTCTTTATATGTGATGGAAGATTCATAGGCTTCTAACCTAAGCTCGTCAAGCTCATGTAATTGCAAGAACCTATTAGTTCCAGCAATTGTGTAATCTAAGTTACACGCCTTAAGCGCCCAATAAGCCTTATGCTCTAATTCCACTGGTAAGTGACATGCCTTACCATACACCATGCGAAACGGGGTCGTTCCAATAGGTGTTTTGTAGGCGGTTCGGAATGCCCATAAGGCTTCGTCGAATTTAAATGACCAGTCTTTTCTATTTTGACTAACCGTCTTTTCGAGTATTCTTTTAATAGCCCTGTTGGTGTTTTCGACTTGGCCATTGGTTTGTGGATGATAGGCGGTGGAGAACCGATGGGATACTCCATACCTCTTCATAACCTTTTCCATTTGTGCATTGCAAAAATGGGTACCCCTATCACTGATGAGAGCTTTAGGAATTCTGAATCTAGCGAAAAGCTTTTTCAGGAAATGAATAACTACTCTGGCGTCATTGGTCTTAAGGGCTTGTGCCTCAACCCATTTTGAAACATAATCGATGGCGACTAAAATGTATTCGTTCCCCCTTGAAGATGGAAAGGGTCCCATGAAGTCAATTCCCCAAACATCGAAGACCTCACATACTTGTATAAAATTCTGAGGTGCTTCATCCCTATGTGATATGTTCCCGGCCCGTTGACATGCATCGCATGCCTGCACCGTTTCTTTTACATCATGGAAAATTGTGGGCCAATAAAATCCCGCATCGAAAATCTTTCGGGCGGTAGTTTTTATCTCATGATGCCCGCCAGAGGGACCAGAGTGACATTCCCTCATAATCTTTACTGCCTCACTTTCCGAAACACAGCGTCTTATAATTTGGTCAGGACACCTTCGGAATAGAAATGGTTCATCCCAAAAGTAGTATTTTAGCTGAGAAAAGAACCTTTTCCTTTCGTACCTAGTCAAGTGTTCAGGAACAAGTCTACTTGCGAGGTAATTAGCAAAATCGGCGTACCATGGTTCTGAATCAATCATTAACATGAGTTGTTCGTCAGGAAATGAATCCTTAATCTCACTTCTATCGTGCTTATCCAAGGGGTTTTCGAGACGAGATAGATGATCTGCGGCCAGATTTTCTGCCCCCCTCTTATCACGAATCTCAACATCGAATTCTTGTAGCAACAAGATCCACCGAATTAGTCGTGGCTTAGCATCCTGCTTCGCGAAAAGATATCTAAGAGCCGAGTGATCAGTGAAGACGACTGTTTTTGAAAGGACAAGATATTGTCGGAATTTGTCGAACGCAAACACTACGACTAATAATTCTTTCTCAGTGGTGGAGTAGTTCTCTTGAGCGGGATTCATGGTTTTGCTAGCGTAGTAGATAGGTTGGAAAAGCTTGTCACGCCGTTGACCTAATACAGCCCCGACAGCGAAGTCGCTAGCGTCACACATGATTTCAAATGGTAACTCCCAGTTGGGTGTGATCATGATTGGAGCTTGTGTGAGTTCCCTTTTTAAGAGATCGAATGCATCCTTGCATTCTTGGGAAAAATCGAACGGAGCATCCTTCACAAGTAATTGAGTCATTGGCCGAGCAATTTTGGAGAAATCTTTGATGAATCTCCGATAAAACCCGGCATGCCCCAAGAAGCTGCGTATTGCTTTAACAGTCGTGGGGTATGGTAACTTAGATATAGCTTCAACTTTAGCATGGTCTACCTCTATTCCGTTCCCAGAGATCTTATGCCCTAACACAATCCCTTCTTTTACCATGAAATGACACTTTTCCCACTTTAGCACCAAGTTGGTTTCCTCACAACGTTTAAGCACCTTTTCTAGATTAGCAAGACAGCGGTCGAAGGAGTTCCTGAAGACCGAAAAGTCATCCATGAACACTTCCATGCTGTCTTCCATGAGTTCGTGAAAGATTGCGGTCATGCATCGCTGGAAAGTGGCGGGGGCATTACATAGCCCAAAAGGCATCCTTTTGTAGGCAAATGTTCCATAAGGGCAAGTAAACGTGGTCTTTTCTTGGTCCTCAGGTGCTATGGGAATCTGAAAATACCCAGAGAATCCATCCAAGAAGCAATAGTACTCGTGTCCAGATAATCTCTCTAACATCTGATCAATGAATGGCAAGGGAAATTGATCTTTCCTCGTGGCATCATTGAGCTTTCGATAGTCAATGCATACCCGCCATCCAGTGACTGTTCTCTGGGGCACCATCTCACCCTTGTCATTCTTAACTACAGTCATTCCACCCTTCTTAGGTACAACCTGCACAGGACTGACCCATGGGCTATCCGAGATCGGGTAAATCAATCCTACATCCAAAAGTTTGATAACTTCTTTCTTTACTACTTCCTTAATGTTAGGGTTCACCCGCCTCTGGGGTTGCACGGTAGGTTTATAATCTTCTTCCATGAGAATCTTATGTGTGCAAAAAGTTGAGTCAATCCCCTTAATGTCGGCCACACTCCATGCGAGCACCTCTTTGTATTTCTTTAGGACCTCAAAAAGTTTACCTTTTTGTTCATGTTCCAAGGAGGAGTTTATGATTACCGGCAGTTGGTCCTCTCCCTGAAGGAAGGCATACTCCAAATGGTTAGGGAGCTCTTTAAGATCTAACTCAGGAGGTTCGATAATAGAAGGTTTGAGCTTGTTTTCGGGCTTTCGGAGCTCGAGATGCTCCGTTGCCTCTTGTCTGGGGTAGAAGGAAACTGCACTAACATCCTCCATCTTTTCTACCTCTAGCAAAGGCAGAAAACTCTCGTCCCGTAGCCAGCCTTCATCGATCTGTTCATCGACACAACTATCAATGACATCTGTGAGTTCATCGACTTCCCCGATGAAATAGAGCCGGTTGGCTGCTTCGAGGGAGAGGTCCATAGAATCCTTAATGTAGAAGGTTGTGCTATCGGTTCCCACTCGTAAGGTTAATTTTCCATCATAGACATCAATGACTGCACGAGCGGTAGCAAGAAATGGTCTCCCTAAGATGATGGGTACCAAGTCATCCTCCTCCATATCCAGGATTAAGAAGTCGACCGGGAATTTGAATTTCCCAACTTTGACTAGCACATTCTCGCATATCCCTACGGGGTACTTGACCGATCTATCGGCTAGTTGGATGTTCATGCGGGTAGACTTTAATCCGGAGTATCCTAATTTAAGGAACATAGAGTGAGGCATGAGATTGATACTCGCTCCCAAATCGGCAAGAGCATTCTTGATTGATAGAGATCCTATGGAGCAAGGCAGGGTGAAGCTGCCTGGATCGTCTACCTTTTTTGGTAGCCCTCGATGGGTCACTACTGAGCATTCTTCTCCCAGGGTCACAAGACCCTCGAGTTTCTTTCGGTTTGCAAGTAATTTTTTAAAGTATGCACTATATTTTGGCATATGGTAGCAAGCATCAAGGAGGGGTATGGTTACAACCGAGTCTTTTAGATATGACAAGAATCTTTTATTATCACTCTCAGTTTTTTGGTTCCTTAATCGGGATAGGAACGAGATTCTCACAGGTTGGTTAGGTAGAGTTGATGGGGAAGGGGTCGTCAGTGGAGGTTGGTCAGAGGTCTTGCCGCCTACATCCTCCTCCTCCTCGCCAGGTTTGTTTGGATAGGGGGCAATGGGGGACGAGCTTGGGTAAGGTGGATCCTTGGTTGTTGTTCCAGCTCGAGTGGTTATCGCGAGCATGGGGTCTTTTTTGCTTACTGTTGGCATTTCAAGATTATCTAAGGCTGCGTTGAGCTTGTTGAAAAATTCTCCAATGTCATCTTGCTGCTCGTCGAAAAGCTCATTAAGACCTTTCATTTGCAAGCCTTTTTCTTGAGTGAAGTGACCAAGGTCATCTTCAAAAGTGCTCCTGATTTCGAATTCAGGGTCTTCCTCCCCTTCTTTCCTCTCTACCAGATTTCCCCAGAGGGTGTAATCGTCATTTTGGTAAAAAGGCAAAAGGGAGGGATCAGCATAAATGTCCCCTCCTGACAAGCATGCATGTTCAGTTGTGACTGCTCCTCCGCATTCTTCTACCTCATGCGGGCCCCCACAGTAATCGCAGATTAGGTAAGGATTCGAGAGTTGTTTAGGTAACTGCGATCCAGCTAAGTATTCCACTCTTTTGTGAATTTTTCTCAACCGATCAGAAGTGATTTCAGAAATGCTGACAGTCGACTCAGGTTCATCCCAAGTGTCATCCTGGTCTTGAGCATATTCTTCAATCCTATCCCATCCTTCTTCGGCACTAAGATTGGCCAATCTCTTTTCTAGATTGGTTAATTCCGTTTCGATCGTTAGAGGAGATATTATCGTAGAAGATTTGGACCAAGAGCCAAAGCTCAATGCCATGATGGGGAACTTGTCTTATTAAATCTTTGAATCTAATCCACGATTTATGGAAGGGTTCGTCCTTCCCTTTTCGGAAACGGAGGATCCTATCTCTAAACGCTGAGGTTTTTCCAGGTTGAAAGAACTTCTCATAGAACTTGGATATGAGTTGCTCCCATGTGAAAATAGATTCAGAAGGGAGTTTGTCATACCATTCTTGGGCTTTTTCATATAGGGTGAAAGGAAAGAATCGCAATCGGGACGTGTCTCTAGTAGCCCCATCCGTATGGAGGGTGTCTACTATTTTCAGGAAGTCTTTGATGTGTTGGATTGGATCTTCCTCATCTAATCCGCAAAACTTACACACACTTTGGACAAGCCAAACATCGTTTGCATGCAAGACCTCGTTGGTGTGTTCGTTTGGGTAGACAATGGCGTTTGAGAAGCCACGAGAGGTTGGGGAGGAGTAGTCCTTAAGGCGCTTAGGAATGGGAGTTGCGGGGGTACTCATCTCGTCGTTGGGTTGGGAGCTAGGGGTTGTGACATGATTTTCTGAATTTTCTTCAGAAAGAGGTGCATCAAAATCGATGGCAACGCTAGATGGTTCAGAAGTTGAGTGATATTGTCTCAATCTATGCATTTCTCTTTCGGGTTCCGCATAAGGCAAGACAAGGTTTCAAGTGGAACTACGACTCCTAGTGATCCTAAGGTTAAAGGATTCGTCGTTTGCCATGATGGCAGGTGGTGAAGAGTTACGACCAAAGGACACAAAGAAATAAGATAGACTAAAGAAAACCTAAAAATAAAAATAAAATCTTACTAGAAAGGAATCTAGCAAGTAGACCTAATAAAAAGAGATTCTAACCTAGACAATAACTATTCCCCAGGCTGCGGCGCCAAAAACTTGATACGTGGGAATCGCACCAGGCTTTACCTCTCAAGGGATCTTGAGAAGCTTACAACCCCCACCAGGCAGTGTACCTGATCGTTGTAGTATAGTATAGTGACAAGTACCGGGGGATTGATCGTTCAGCTAGGAATAGTGTCGCTAGGATTAGAAAACCTAAATACTAGTTCTAAAGGTGAGGGATGATTATTTTTGTATTTTTATATTTTTTAGAAAGCAAGTAAATATCTCGGGTTTGAAGGATTTGGGCGGAATTAGTTGCTAGTCAACTAACCCAATACTAAAATGCAATCAAAATAAAATACTAAAAATGAAATTAAACTAAAGTAACTAAGGTTGTGATCAATAAGTGGAGAAAATGTGTTTACTTAGATTTCACTACTCCCTAGACATCTTTTACACGTTAATTACTTGTTATAGTTGTATGGATGATGGATTGTATTCCTTAATACCATTCATGGGGTATCGCACATAACTCCCCAATTCTATGAGCTCTTATCTCCTCCTATATCATGCCCAGCACAACCATAAGGATTGTAAACAGTGGCTCATGCATTAAATACAACCAATAAAGACCTTAGTGCAATCGGTTCATGTTTCCTAAGACGTTCAAGCATGTTACCATTTGGAGATCTGCCAGTTTTCTTAAGCCTAACATATAAATTCATTCATCCAAAACAAACTATAAACAAGTAATCAACATATAATCAACATCTAGGTTTCATTAGATCCAAGCAAACACAAGATAGATCTAGCCTAGCATGATGGAATTAAGACAAGAACAAGATATAGACAACCAACACATAGACATATTGATTGAATTAAAAGAACACTTATCATAATTACACATGAAATGTATCAAGGGGTTGGAACCCTTGAAAAACCTGTAAAATTCGCACCAAAATCATACTAGGGTTTCTCCAAAACTTCTCTCCCCTTATGTGTAAAAATTAGAAAACTATATATAGGAAATAGGGTCTGACGGCGTCAAGACCAAATAGGTGACGCCGTCACCTCGCCGCCAAAATAATTCTCGGACTGCCTTGATCTACTTCTGACGCCGTCATGTGTTATGCATTTCCAGGCCGTCATGCATTTTCCTCTTGACGCCCTTCCTTGTGACGCCGTCAAATCTGTTCTGGATCGTCATGGAAATTGCTCTTGACGCCGTCAGGATGTTACTCTTGACGCCGTCACCTACTGTTCCCAGTAAGGAAAATTAAGACTTTGGCGTTTTCTTCACTTTTATGCTCCAAAAATGTCCGAATTGCTTCCTTTTCCAGATTTCTCTCCCAAAGTACCTAAAATCACAAAAGGAACGATTTAGGGCAATATTTGATCAAATAAATTCGAATTCCGGCTTAAATGACCCCCTAAAAGTGGTTCATTTTTCGCCTCATCACCAGCCAACATTGGGAAGCTGCAATATCTGGATGCTTTCGCCGATCATGGATCGGAAGTAAATCTTATGCCCCTAACTATTTACACCCAACTAACCACGGAAATGCCGGCCACCACCCGTGTTAGGCTATTCTTCGCTGGTCACTCTTATGTATACCCTTTGGGAATTGCAGAGGATGTACTGGTCAATGTTGCAGGGTTCATGTATCCCGTCGATTTCATGATCATCGATGATAAAGGAGGTGGATGCATGCCGATAATCCTTGGAGCACCATTCCTCACCACCGTGAGAGCTGTCATTAGGTATGAAAAGAGGGAAATTGAACTTAAGTCAGGAAAAAGAAAGATTAGCCTTCCTATGACCCCACGATGTGTGCAACAAATCCTGATGAAGAGAAAGCTCAAAAACAACATTGACACATCGCCTAATCATGTTCAAGAAAAAAAATCCTTGCATTGGAAACAAGAATCAAAAGCTATAAAGAAACTAAGCCTGAGAGAGGCAAAAGCTGCAATAAAATTCACGTCAAGTTTGAATGTAGTCAACCGACGGAGAATCATGTACCATTCGCAGAAGGAGACCTGGTACTCTTAAGACACTCAGAGATAACAGTACCTCCCGATAGTTGTCAAAATCGCGTCTAAGGTGCGCCTAGGCGTAAGGCTCTAGCCTTTGGGCTTTTTTCAGATCGAGGCTCACGACATGCATGAATCCCACAAAAAGCGCGTGCCTTGGGGGATTTTTGCGCCTTTGCGCCTTGGGGCTTCTTGCGCCTAGGAGATCTAACAATTATTTTTTTTAAATATTAAGATAAGATACATGGGCCTTTTAAGTCATAGGGTGAGTATTTGTATGATTTGTAAATTTGAATTAATTTTATGTTTATTTTATTGATTGGAATTTTCTTTAAGAAGTTACTTTGTTTCATTAAGTATTTACTTTACGACATATTATCATGAAAATATTGCATTATGCCTTGAATATTAATTTGTTGCTTGCTTGATATTTTGGGTTAAATTGTGAGCTTTGTTAGATGTAAGCTAAAAGTGTATTTTAACGTTATTTTGCGTTATTTAAGCTACATAAATGATCATATATATTATAAAAAACTTAATGTTTTTAGTGCGCCTCGCATTCATGAATCCCACGCCTTGGAATGCGCCTCGACTCGAGGCTCTTTGCCCCCCTTTGCGCCTTAGTGCGCCATGAGCCTTTCAGAACACTCCCGACAAGCCAAGTCCCTGGTGGTATGGACCATTCACAATTGAAAGCATACACCAAGATGGGATAGCTACCTTGAGCAGTAAAGAAGGAGGGTAAGTGACTGCAAGTGTCGATCGATTGAAACACCACCACCCCGATAGCGAGGATCATAATTATATGGGATACGTCATCTCGAGAGATGAGGTCACGTGATAGCCCATGACCTTGAGTCTAGCTACAAGACTCGTAAATAAAGAAAAGCGCTTCTTGGGAGGCAACCCATGTTATGTGTGTTTTTATTTGTTTGATTTGTTTGATGTTATTTGCTTCCATATGCATGTTTTATTTTTATTGTTGGTAGATCATGTTTCAAACAAAAATTGTGAAAATGCTTTATTTTGTTGTTTAACTTCGTCTTAACTTCATATAAAGGTATTTTGCAAAAGCTAAGTGTAAAGGGAAACCCCAAATTTGTTTATAAGAACGAAAATGATCTTGATTCGCCATAATATTAAATGAACATGTGTATTAGTATTTGTTAGAGTCAAATGCTTGTATCGACTCATAATGATGTTTTGCAGGATTTTCGAGGAAGTAGGACATAAGTTTTTCCAGAAATTTTCTGGAAACCTAACATAAAGATTTCTGCAGGTCACTTCTGACGGCGTCAGGATTTAACCCCTGACGGCGTCATCTGTAAAATTTTGGAAATTTTGCGAGTTTTGTTTTTCTAACGGAGTCTTAAAGTTTTTGTTAATTCTTAAGTTTTATAAACTCCAGGAAATCTGCAAACATTCATTCCACAAGCATTATATCTTAAATTGCTTTCTAGGACTTGTTAGTATATATAGATTGCCGCCGATTTTACGCGAGGTTGCCTTGATTATTTTCTCAGGTTTAACAGGTTATATATGACAAGAAGATGATTTATATTTATGGAAGGGAAGCTTTGAACGTTCATTTTCTGGGAGGAAGATCTAACCTTGTTGACACACTATCCACACCGAACGAATCAGGGGAGTATTTTTTTTCATTCTTTTACCTATTTTACTTTTACATTCTTTAATTGAACATTGGGGACAATGTTCATCCTAAGTGTAAGGGGAAGGTAAATGATGATACCTTATAGGATACAATTGCACTTAAGTTTGTTTGTTCGATGGCAGGTGTGTAATAAAACTAATAGAAATACTTGTTAGTGTAATTTTAGCGCCAAATTTAATTTTTTTTTACAACATTTAGGAGTGAAACTTTAGCCTTAACAAGCGTCTCATGGATAGGAGTTGTATGACTATCACAAAACCGTACCATTCAGAAAAAATTTTCCACCCAAATATGTGACGTTCGCCTTTAGATTTGATAGGAAAAGCATTCATTATTAGTGCTTATGAGTGTACCGGTAGCATTTAGATTCTAGAACTTACGTTAGTGATGCATCTCGAGACCGCTAGTGAGAGTACATTCGTGTAGTAGGATTTACTACATGATAAGAGGCATTAGGATCACCCTTGTGTTAAACCCGTATCATAATTACTTGACCATTTAAGTTATATAACTTGACTAGTAAAGTCAATTAATTCTCCCACACCTTAGCATTGTACTCATTTTTAGTACACTATATCCCTAGTACACCCCTCTGAGCCTATCTTTTCGTTTCTAACTTTAAGCATTTTACTTAAAGGAAGAATTTGTTACAACCCACCCCAAATGTGCAATCAAATCGTCTTAGCCTTCCGTGTATGCACTCATCTTTAGTGCATTATTGTTACATGTTTAAACCCTTAGTTAATTATCTAATTGATTACATGGTTGCTAAGTCGAGTCATATCTTGTACATATTGTTTTGGGACGATTGGGACTCGTGGGTAAAGTACTTATGATTTGGATTAATGGGGAAGAACATCATATATTACCCCCATAGGTGCGTTAATCTAAAAAAGTACTCCAAGTGTTTTGATTATCTTGATTTGAGTCATTAGAGTAGTTTATTGTAAAGTATGTAAAAATTCAAGTGTAAGGGGAATGTATATTCCATATGATGTATTATTTTGGATGGTATGGTAAGAGTGTATGCCAAAAAAAAAAAAAAAAAAAAAAAAAAAAAAAAAAAAAAATACGGACTACCATCCCGTTTCGTTCTATGTTTATTTTATGTTTTTGTTATTTTTGATTCATTAGCTTAAGTCGAGTCTAGTCTTGACTTAGCAACGCCATATTGTACATGTGATTAACCAAGATGATTAACTCGCCACCAGTAAATATTGCTTTTATCCAACAAAACCGTGTTTTCCATATCCCTACACCTAATGTTATAACCCTTTAAAAGACCCCTTTGATAGTTTATCCTAGGTGCTTATGCCAAGTGGTGGAGGTTTGATCCTTTACCAAGCCTATGCTAATCTATTTTGCTATGACAGGTAGTGAGAGATGTTTTCCATTTTCATATTGTGATATATACTTTATTACACCCGAGAGATGTGAGTATCTAAACACTATTTGTGAGGTGCTAGTTTATGACCTCCGTGCTTGCTTTTGGTTTTTAGAAGAACGATTATTTGTTGTAATTACTTTTATATTAGTGTTAAATGACCCCTAACTTGTATTTTGATTAGAATAAAAGCGCATTTGCTTGAGGACAAGCAAATCTCAAGTGTAAGGGTATTTGATGAGGTGAAAAGTGTACTGCTTTTAAGGGGTCATTTAAGCCCGAATTCGAGATTATTTGATCAAATATTGCCCTAAATAGTTCCTTTTGTCATTTTAGGTACTTTTGGAGAGAAATCTGGAAAAGGAAGCATTTTGGACGTTTTTGGAGCATAAAAGTGAAGAAAACGGCAAAGTCTCAATTTTCCTTGCTGGAACAGTACCTGACGACGTCAAGCCTTTACACATGACGGCGTCAAGAGTTACAAAAGAGGTGGATGTGGAACTTATAACGTGACGGCCTAGAGAGTTTTCAAGCTTATGGCCTGACGGCGTCACCAAGGCCGTCAGGGATCAAGTACTAGTGACGGCTCAGAGTAATTTTCTACATGACGGCGTCACAATTGGATCTAGGCAATACAATTTTATCAAGGCGGCGAGTTGACAGCGTCACAAGTTAATACATGACGCCGTCAAGATGTAATATCTATATATAGTTTTCCAAATTTCATTCATTAATGTACAACTTGGAGGGAATAAACCCTAGGCCGAATTTTACAGCTTTTTCAAGGGTTTCAACCCCTTGATTATTTCATGTTCAATTGAAGATAAGTATTCATTCAAATCATTCATTATGTCTATGTGTTGTTTGATTATATCATATGCTTGTCTTCTCTTTAACATGCTAGGCTAGATCTTTATTTTGTTTGCTTAGATGTAGTGAAACCTAGATGTTGATTATGGGTTGATTATTTGTTTATAATTGTTACGGGTGATTGTATTCGATGTTGGCAGACTTCCATTGGTAACTTGCTTGAACGTCTTAAGAAACATGATCGGAGGCGTACTACGATTTTTGGTTGTATTTAATGCATAAGAGAATTCTAATGATCCCATGTTAGGAGCTTCTAACGGCTTGACATAGGAGTGAAGTAGGATCTTATAGAGTTAGGGAATATTGTACACGGCCCTACGACTAGTATTAAGGAATATGACCCGTCATCCATGCAATTGTAACAAGCTAATCAACCTGTAAAAGATATCTAGGGAGTAATGAAATCTAAGTAAACACAACTTTCCTCATTATTGTTTCCACCACATTAGTATAATAGTTTTCTTTTCATTTCTGTTATTTTATTTTGATTGCATCTTTAGTTAATTGGGTTAGTTGGCTAGCAACTAATTCCGCCCACTCTTTCAAAACCCGAGATATTACTTGATTTCCATAAAATATAAAAATACAAAAAGAATCATCCCTCACCTCTAGACCTAGTTTAATAGGCTTCCTAATCCTAGCGACACTATTCCTGAGTTGAATGATCAATCCTCCGGTACTTGTCACTATACTATACTACAACGATCAGGTACACTGCCTGGTGGGGGTTGTAAGCTTCTCAAGATCCCTTGAGAGGTAAAAGCTGTTGCGAGGGCGCAATTCCCACGTATCACTTGCCCTTATTTTTCTTATCATAATCGGCCATGGCATTAGTCATGACGTTTAAATCGCCACACCCACTATCACCAATACGATTCCACAATTATAAAAGTAAGAGTATATAAATAAATGTAATCATAAAAATAAATGTAATCATATAAATAAACGCAATCATATAGTTTAAAAATTACTTGTTGGATGAAAAATCCGTTAAAGACACCCATGGCGGTATTCATATTTGACCATTTTGTGTTCAAGCTATGACGAGTTCGTTTTGTTTCTTTGATGGCATCCTTGAAATGCTCTATAATTCTACCCCAAAAACTATCTCTATTTTGGTTATTACCTACTTTTCGACATGTCGAGACATAAACCCACGCTTTTGCCAAAGCCACCTCTTCGACCGCCGTCCAAGGTTTTTTATCCGTTTTAGTTTTCTTTTTCCCTTGAACTTCTTCAACTTCTTGAACTTCTTGAACTTCTTCATCATCTTGTAACAAATAATAATATAATAAAAAAATTACAACAAATATAACAAATAATAATATAACAAAAAATATACTACAAATATAACAAATAATAATATAACAAAAAAATTATAACATATAAATTATCGACAAGTATATCGAATAAAATAAAAATTAATACCGATTTGAGTTTGTGGTTGCGTTTCGGGAACAAACTCAACATCATCATCTTCGTCATCATATAGTGGTAGTTGTCGTTCAACACTTGGTTCACGATGCGAAGGACCTTCACGATAGTCGGTGAACGGGTCGAACTCAGTTGTCATTAATATATTATATTAGCCAGGATTCATCGGTGGAGGTTGGGAAAAATATTGGTGTTGATTATATTGTGGATTCATCGGTGAAGGTTGGGGATAGTAGGCCGATTGAGGAGTCATTTGGTGTGGATGGTATTGTCGATTCATCGATGGACGAACGGGTTGTGATCGAGAACCCCGTGCACGACCTCTTGTTGATGTCGAAACTCCTTTTGCTTTCCTACAAAATTTTTAAAAAATATGTTAATATAGAAGGTAGTAGTGAAAGTTTGATTGAAAGTGATTTTGTATGTTTCATTTGTCTAGTATTTATAGAAGGATTTTTTTTTGAACCCCGCTCCTCCAAATGGCTATATGCCAACAACCATTTAATGCCCAACGTTCACTTTTTTGTTTGATTCTTTCCAAACCGCTTCGGCAATTTTCATCGCATGGGATCAAACTGTAGCCATGCCGCGGCAGTGGCGGCGGTGTTGCCGCTCGGCATGGCTGCAAACCGAGCTCCATACCGCATCGTTGCCACCACCCTAAAGGATAAAAAAGCTTTTAGCATTGGAGTTCATTAACGGGTATAAGATAGTGAAAATATGATTTAACAAAGGTATTAAACTAAAGGGAGTCATTCTGTTTTTGGTAGCTTAAGTTGTCGTTCATTGCTTCAAACAAACTATATGTATTTGCTATACTTTAAGTTTGTTAACATTTATAGTTTCGGGTTTAGGGTTTCAAATATATATATATATATATATATATATATATATATATATATATATATATATATATATATATATATATATATATATATATATATATATATATATACACTATCCGGTTAAAATACATGGTAATTATGTACAAATCAAAAGGATGATTATCATGGTATTTGTTCCCGAAACAAAATACTGATCCAAGATACATATTTTTGTGTTCTAAAGTTTCCTCTATCAAATTTATACATTTATCTTTGCTATCATCGATTTAGAAAATTTCTACTCAACTTCTTTGATTAGACTAGCCGTAAGTAATAAGGGACACTACCACGGGTGAAAGGACACTACCATGGGTGAAGGCACACCACCAGATATGGTCCCTTAAAACGTCACCATCATCACTACCACAAGTGGTGGTGTAATTTTGGTGAAGTTCTTGACCGAACAAAGATACACACGTTCACCACCACGAGTGGTGGTGAAAGTTTGGGATTCGCTAATTGCTTTTTTTATTAATTTATTTATTTTTTTCATTGTTAGTTGATATTTAAGAAAAAAGAAATAAATTGTGTGTAGAATAAGGCGGAAGAAGAAGATTTGGAAGGAAGGTGGTTAAAGGTTGTTGTGGGTAATTATTGCAAGAGTAAATTACACTATTCGTCCTTGTGGTTTGCGTTAACTGACGTCGTTAGTCCCTTGACGAAAAAAACTGCACCGTTCGTTCTTAACGGGCAAACGTTTGGCATCGTTAGTCCCTCCCCCACTAACGCTTGTTAAGTGTTATTACACCTGAAGTCCCATGAGGGTATACTAGTCATTTCGTAAACCAAAAGGACAAACGGTGCAAAAGGACGAACGGTGCAATTTTTTTAATACGTTCGTAAGTTCCGTTTTAATACATTTTCGTCTCTTTTTTTTTTACGTTTTTGTCCGTTTTTATTGTTTTCGTCTCTTTTTTTTTTTTTTTTTTTTTTTTTTTTTTACGTTTTTCTCCGTTTTTTTAGGTTTTCATCCGTGTTTTTGTTTTTATATGTTTTTTTTACGTTTTCGTCTTTTTTTCGTTTTCGTCTGTTTTTTTACGTTTACATCCGTTTTTTTTACGTTTTTGTCTGTTGTTCTAACGTTTTCATACACTTTCGTCCATTTTTTTTACGTTTTTATCCATTCTTAACCCTTTTTTTTTCGGTTTCGTCTGTATTTTTACGTTTTCCTCCGGTTTTTTTTAACGTTTTCATCCGTTTTTTTCGTTTTCGTCTGTATTTTTACATTTTCCTCTGTTTTTTTACGTTTTCACCTGTTCTTTTCGTTTTCATCTGTTTTTTTACGTTTTTTACGTTTTCATCCGTTTTTTTCGTTTTCGTCTGTTTTTTTTTTACGTTTTTGTCCCTTTATTTTTCGTTTTCGTCTGTTTTTTTACGTTTTCGTCCCTTTATTTTTCGAAAACAAAAAAAAAACATATTAAAACGGAACTTACGAACGTATTAAAAAAAATTGCACCGTTCATCCTTTTGCACCGTTCGTCCTTTTGGTTTGCGAAATGACTAGTATACCCTCATGGGACTTCAGGTGTAACAACAGTTAACAAGTGTTAGTGGGGGAGGGACTAACGACGCCAAACGTTTGCCCGTTAAGGACGGACGATGCAGTTTTTTTGGTCAAGGGACTAACGACGCCAGTCAACGCAAACCACAAGGACGAACGGTGTAATTTACTCTTATTGCAAAATGTAGAAAAGAAAAGGATTTTATGTTCAGAATAATAAGCTAAGTTGGCGTATTGGACTTATGGTGAAACATTTATGGACTTCAAGGACTAACAGGTATATATATATTTGGATTATGTTTGTGTTTTGTTTATCTTTACAGGGACTTGGTGTGACCAGTGAAGATAGTTTTGGGAGCTAAGTGAAGGAAGTCAATGTGCTGAAACCCTACTTGGTCAAGGCTATAAATAGATAGAGATTAGGTTGATTTTTATTCATTTGAGTCGTATTACTTTCTCTATCTAAATTTGTATATGTATTTGTATATGTGGGTAATCATAACAACTCTTATATGTGAATCGTGTGTTCTTGGTTTTTTTCTTTTGTATTGTATTGAACTTAAAGTTGTTATCACATTTAGGGCTGTAAACGAACTGAACATTCAGTGAACATTTCATGAACCGTTCGGTAAAAAGTTCGTTTATGTTCGTTCGTTTATTAAATGAACGAACATGAACAATATTTTACATTCGTTTAGTTAAATGAACGAACATGAATAAAAGTCTCGTTCGTTTATTTATGTTCGTGAACGTCCGATTAGGCGTTCGTTAAAGTTCGTTTATGTTTATTTATCTATTTATGTTCATATATCATATCTTTTAATTTTATAATTTTAAAAATTGGTTTGTTTAAACAAAGCAACACTTATAAAACAATATATTGTGAAGAAATTAAATGAACGAACATGAACAGGGTTCCGTTCGTGTTCGTCCGGTTCATTTACAGCCCTAATCACATTTGAAGTTATAGTAAGATGTTGTGAATAAAAAGATTGTGGGGAGGGGGGGGGGGGGGGGGGGGGATTTGTTGGTTGTATGAAATCAAGCTATTTGTAGGTTTTTAGTGATCTTTTGTATGTTTTTCCACATTTTATTTTATAGAACTTTAAATCGCTTTATAAAACTTTTATAAAGACCTTTATTTACTGTAAGTACGTTTGGTTTTATATATGTTTAATTTGAAATGTTAAAAAAAATTGGGTTTGATGGCTGTTGTTTGAGCAAATGTTCGTAGATGCTCTTCTACCCTAAGCTTCAGGAGACTCCGTGGCAGCTCCTTCTTCTTGTAGGCTGAAATAAGAGAGATCACTGTTAGCTCGCCCGGGGTTTTTAGTCCGAGACCAAGCTCAGGCGTGAGAATGAGTACTTAGTATAAGTGAGTGATAAATGATAAACGGTAAGTAAAAAGGAGTAAGAGTATAGTAGGGAGAAGCTGTATCGGAGTGTGTCTGTGTAAAAAGGATCTTTGTTCATGTGTGTGAAGAGTTCCTTTTATACTACCTGTGATTAGCTTCGTGACAGAACCCTTTGTGGAAGCTAAGTTGTCTTCTAGGTGCAGCACCTAAAGCGTTGATAAGCACGAGGGTTTGTCTTCGAGGTCAAAGTTGTCTCCACGTTAGTTTGTGGACCAAGCGTCTGTGCTATTCGTACTACGTATGTCAGTTGCCAGTGTACTAGCTCTGATGGCCAGTGTGCTAGCTCCGATGCATGCATTACTCTCCTGAGCAGACAGCTCTCCTCATGGAGTGGTTTTATCCTAGAAACATTTAGAGTTAATTGTGATTGTCTCCTCCGGAGTATCCAGAGGAAGACATACCTCATCAGCTGGTTTGGTAGTCTATATTACGACGGTTTGATAATCTTTATAACGACTGTAAAAGTTGGTGGTGATGAGTTCGGTCGTTATTACACCCAGTCTTTCGGGTTTGTCGTACTCGTCTATTTTGCCTCTTCATAAGTTCGTATACTCCGTAGTTTCTACTTTACTCTTTTTGAATAAAAACTAGACCCATTTTGTTGATGGGCCAAATGACGGGCTTAGTATCTTGCTGGGCCATAAAGTTGGACATAAAAAGTTATAAATGGTATGTTTTTTACCTTGTTTTTTTTAGCAATGTTTTTTACCTTGTTTATTACCGTAGAGAGGAAGAGAATGAAAACATATGCATATTTTACAGCCTTCAATTCCTATTAAAAACAAAATGCTATAACGCAGGAGACGAGAGAACATACATGTTTCGACACAGTGAATTTTGTCTTAACAGATTTATAAATTTAGATCGAATACAAGACTACTAATCTTTCATTTACATATGAAGCTAGAGTTGAGATCCATGAAGAACCCATACATGCCATAGAACTTATCAACCAATCATAGTCACACATTTATATTTTCCACCTTTTTTTCTTTTCAAAACAACATATTTTACAAACGGTAAATCTTTAAGCTACAAAAAAAATACTATCAAGACGAGAATTAAATCATCTTTTTATAGATATGCATTGTTATATACTTTCGACGAATTATTATTATTATTATTTTAATTTTCGCCTAGAAAAATCATATATGATTCGTAAAAATCACATATGATTTGATTTTTACAAATCACATATGATTCTTTATGATTTGTAAAAATCATATATGATTCGTAATTACAAATCATATATGATTTTTCGGGGCGGAAATTTTGAAAAAAAAAAGTTCGTCGAAATAAAAAGTTCATCAAAAGTATATAACAATGCATATCTATAGAAAGATAATTTAATTCTCGTCGCGATGGTATTTTTTTTCGCGTAACGATTTACGGTTTGCGAGATATTTAATTTTAAAAAAATGGTGAAAGTTTATTTTTTTTTATAAAAAAAATTGGTAGCTGAGATTGCTTGATTGGTTATATGGTAAAATTTGGTTTTACACGGATCTTTTAGCTATGAAGCTATACTAAATCATTACACGCTCTTATTGTTTTATGATTATTCCATAATAACGCTTAGTAATAACAATAAGAGTTAGGATCAAATAAGAAGAAAAATTAAAATGAGAAGGATAAAAAGAAACCACAACCACATATTTTAGATGCACCTATTAAAATAGATGCATCTCCCCTTAAAAATCTCTCCCTTTTTTGAAATGTGTGGTTAGAAATTCTTCTTATTCTTCTCATTTTAGTTTTTCTTCTTATTAGATCCCTTCCCATAACAATAATACCAATATTGACAATGATGATAACAATAGTAGGAACTAGGAATAATAAAGGAAAATCACTAAAGTGGCATTTGATTAATAGTTACACTTAAATGTACATCGAAAAAACACTCTAATGCTGACGATCTACAATCATGCCCATTACTTCTTCCAGTTTAATCAAGCTAAAGAAAAAGCAATTCGACCGGCTTGCATAAGAAATTCCTCGAGGAAATATTGAGCCAGAATTACACAATTAAAGCAATTCTTCCAGGTCCTCGTCATAGGAAATGAATCAAACCAATGAAAGTTGGTACACTCAAGGACTTGATGGGCACAAAAAAAAGACTATTAACGTATCATTTATTAAATTCGTAGATACGTTTACAAGAGAAAATTGCCCCAATCGGGCATATAGCATATACAACCCTCATGAAACTTGAATTCAAATTGAATAGATCCGTAAAGCAGAATAATGATTTTCACTTAACTGGATCTTTTAGTTTTCATCATTTCGTAGGTAGCACAACACCCAAAATGCATCTTTATAAATACCAGGTCATTTCCATGAAATGAATCACATCACTTGGCTCGCTTCCATGAAATGAATCACATCACTTGGCTCGCTTTGGAAGGAAGACGATAGCGAATCTCAGAATAAGAATAAGCATATTTTTTTTTAATTCTTTTTCTACCAACCAAAAAAGGTGTTACAACCACATTGTTAAATAAACGAGTCTTGTCGGGTTTGCGTTCCGCCGCGGGCATAAGCTATTTGCATGTTTGTGATACATTTACGACAACACCAATGCTCATTAATGGTTCAAACATACAATAAAAATGCACCAAAAACACCTTGTCCAATTTCGAGCCTATACTAAACAAGAACATAACATAGCAACAAAATAAAATAATAACCCACCTAAAAACCAAATCCTAACCCTATACAACTTCCAACATAGCACATCTCCATCTGACTCCAATGTCTTACAATTGTTCTAAAGAAGAATAAGACAGGTTCAGCCATCCATATAAATGTTCGTGGTGTTTAAAGCTATACTGCAACTCAATCACTTTCTTTTTTATTCATGTATAAGGATTGGTCAAGACACTAAGATAAAGTAGAAGGGC